>VXBU01009026.1:820348-870441 GCA_013400315.1 Bombycilla garrulus
CAGTTAAAACCTCATTTTCTGGGACTTCTGCCAGAAACTCGGCTCTTCCAATAAAATGTCCTTGAGCTGCAGATGACAGAAACAGGAGATTCTCCACGCCGGGGAGGGGGCGAATTCTTCTGCCAGCCTGGGGCCAGCCCCTCCCTCCGTTCTGCCCTGCTCCCTGCTGGGATGGTTCCCTCCACAGGGGCTCTCTCTCTCCCCGGCCCGGCCCAGCCAGGCACAATCCAACCTCCCCCACAGGATATGGAGGGGGAAAACCAGGCTGGGGCAAGCTGCCTTTTTTTCCATCCTCCTCATTCCTTGCCGAGACAGCTCACTCGGAAGGGCTCCCGGCACGGCCTGGGGTGGCCTCGCCCTCCCGTGGGCCTCTGTGGCCATGGGGGGGGAAGCCGGGCCGAGGGCACAGCCTGCAGCTCTGTACCTGTTCAAGGCCGGAAACCAAAGAGAGTGATTCCCGGGCAGTCCTGTGCAAATGTATATCCTACTGAGACGCATTTCACTTTTGATTGGCTCATTTCCCTGTCTGTCTTTAAATCTGGCCCACAATTGGTGTTGCACTGGGCTCATGTGAAATCCACAGGCACACCTCACTTCCAGGAGCGGCTATTTTCCTGCCCACCAAAATGTCAATCAGTCTCAAACCAGCACACAGAAAAAAATTGGCAAAACATAAAAGGCTCGAGTATCTGCATATCAACCAGACAACAGCACACTGTAAAAAAGGAGCAAAGTATTTTATTAATATTTCAAGAAGTTCTTGCTCTACTGCTCTACAAGACTATCCTTTATTTAACCTTTATTGATGTCAGAGCAATCTTGAGAAGTGCCAAATATAAGAGGATGCATTTTCATTGTGTTTAGCAATCATGGATGTCATAGAATGAGGGTAAGTGTTAGGAATTGGCATAATCTAAAAGCCACTCTAATTAAAAATAAAGAATGTATTTTTTTATAGAAGATCATGCCAGGAAAACAGCATTGGTAAGTTAATATCTGTCTCTGAACAAATAGAAATTTTTGAAAGCAAAAATTGTATAGCAAAGCAATGAATACAATGAAGACATCAAAAGAACACAACAGGAATGATTACATCAAATCAAAAAGAGTTTAAATATTTTAAAGTGCAAGGCAGATCAAAGGCTTCTAAAGGTGTCAAAATTATGAAGCCTATGAGGAAATCAAGATGCTAAGAGGCAAAGATGAGTTAATGAAAATGTACATGACACCATTTAATGTGGAAAATTAAATACAGTGTTCTAGGGTAAGCCAAAATATTTAGTATTAATAATCCTTTCATCTTTCATTAGGTGAAATTAAAATATACAGAACTCCTGAAAATTTATGATATTATTGAATTTGCCATCATGGTTATGCGGAATAAAAAGACTAACTTATAATTACTTAAATTTCCTTGAATGTGAAAATAAAAGCAATGGAGAAAATGAAATCAAGGACAGGATAAACAGTGAGAAAGCCTCAAACTTTAATTCAGGAGAGTCGAATTAACCATTTTACTGGAGAATTTATATTGATGCCAGTGCTAGAGCTAGCTCAAACAGAATTAGACTAGAGGAATATTTTATGATGTAATCATGGCGGTGATAAAATTCACATTAGGAACAATCTGTTCTGTGAAAATATTTTGGTTCACCAAAGCAATTTTACAAAGTTTTTTTTTATAAAATTGTTGTTTTTCCTTGCTGCTTCTTACCTCAGTATAGGCCCAAGTACTGTTTGTCCAGAAAATAAGAAAGATATACAACTATTTACTTGAGAAGGTACTTTTAAACACAATTTGCCATTTGTTTTTGTGTCCACAGTTCCAACCCAGAAATTAGAAAGCAAAGGGATAGACTATTAAGCTTATAAATTAAGGTTATTGTAACATTTTTTTCTGTTAGGCTATCTAGACTAAGCTTGCAAACCATTCTCTTGTCCAATCCCCAGGAACACATTGTTTGAGGGTCCTGAAGACATCACTTAGTTCCTTTGAACCTGGGTCATGACAGGATCCTGCTTCATATTTATTACCGTGACAGTATGTGTGGATCCCAGGTTTCTGTTTCCTTCTTGGCACCCTCTCTTTTGCTTCACTGTGCCTGTGGTTGCTCAGCATGTCACAAAACAGTGAATTCTGCAAGGATAACTACACAGTCAGTGTAAGTTATCAAACACTTCGGGGCAGGGGGACACATGACATGGAGGAGTGAGGTATTTTTTTTTTGCTGTTTTGAAGATACTAAAAATACACCTGTGTTTTACAGACCAATAAACTGCAATAGAGGGACCTGAAAACCACTTGGAGAGGCTGATGCAGTCTATAATCCTCTACTGGATAATAAACAGATTATAACTCCACAATTCCAACAAAGAAACACAAGCAGTATGAAAATATAGTCTGTATCCATTTGTCCATTATCTCTAATGAAATTAAATATTGTGTATGGGACCACATATCTGAAGAATAAATACACAATATAATTCTTAACAGTGTGAAGATAAGAAAATATGGTCTTTTTTTCTAAAGCTTTCATCCAGGGAAAAAGAGCTTCCTGCTTGCTTCAAGTAAGATTAGCTGGAAAAATCCTATCATATACCTAGAATAAAGTCTGAGAGGCAACAGGCAAATATTTTATTGTGAAAAGATTTTTATTGGTTTTAATTAAGCAACAACATTTTTGTTGAATGTCTTTAATCTTTAATTACCACCCAAAAGCACTGAACATGACATGAGTTATTTATTGACTTACCGAGAAATACAGCTCAAGATTCTCTTACTTCATATAGAGAAAACAAGTCCTCACTGGAAACAACAGTGATTTTTAGAAATAAAAGTGTTTCAGGGTCCTGATTTGAACCACAAGGAAGGCAACTGAAAGAATCCCAGTGGTTTCGATGGGAGTTGGCTCATGTCTGTAACGAGTGTTAGAGCTTATAATGGCTAGAAAAATGGGGCCCAAAATGTCCCAAAAAATCAAAATCTGTCACCAAAGAGCAGCACTGAGTATGTGTTTAGGGGCTTTTAAGATTTACGTAGGGTCTAGATTTAAGGTGATGAGAGCCCAGAGCAGCAGGAATTGTGTCAGGAGCCAGAGCTGAGGTGTGTTACTGCTCAGGCAGCTGAGAGCAGCCTCAGGGTGGTGTTGGTGCTGGGGACTGTGTGCACCATCCAGAGTTTGCCAGGTGGACTCCTCCAAAGGAGTTATCAGCGTACCCAGGCATGTCACCCTGGTCTGTGAATATCCCTTCCGATAAAACATAGAGTTTTTATGTGTAGGATGGAGTATTTATTCTGTAATCAACTGTTTCTACTTCTGTTGGCATAAGCCCAGGTTGTAGGCCCTCTAAGCCGAAAATCTGCCAACTGGGAAATTATAATAGGAAAAAACAGCTGCTGTTTTTCATACTAAAATCCTGGGCATACTGTGGAGCCCAAAGTGTGATCTTAAGTTTTCTTTTCCTGGCAGAAAGCTTAAAGATGTGTAAAAGTACCAGTACTGTTTGATCACCACAGAGAATATATGTCCAAAAAACCTGCAGGGCTTATTTAAGACTCAAAATATCTCTTATATGTGGTCCAGGTATGCAATTTTAGCCTCTAGGTAGTGTTTACCTTCCGTGAGAACAGTCCTCTGCCAGAAGAAAGGAACTTTATCCACATTCCAGTGAAGTGTAGTTTTCCTTATTTAGAACCTCTCTACCAAGTTTTCAGGAAAGAATGAAAAAAATGTTTAAGACTTGATAAGCACAGGATATGCAACATTTTGGAGGTGAGAAGCTTGTCTCTTTATCTACAGGGCTTGTTGATAAGGGTTTGCACCTAACCCTCCCTGCTGTGGAGGGATGTGTGATAAACCTGACATATTCAGCCAAACTCTAGCTAGTAACTTCCATGAAGAAAACTACCTTATGAAAAGCCTTAAAAAAATACCTAGTTCTGTTTAATATCCTTCATCCTTCTCAAGCAGTGACTCCTGCAGAACAGAAACAAGAAAAACAATTACATGAGTTATTAAAAGCCTGCTATGTAAAAACTTTCAATGGGTTTTGAACTCTATGGCTCTACTTTGGTTAAGGATTTTCAGCTTTTTACAGGATCAGGTTCCATATATAAGACTAAACACTGCATCTGTGCCTACTTCATTTAAAGTTAAAATAAAAAGAACTATCTAGAAATCCTTAAAGTTACCACAGGAGAGACAAGGATGGAAGTGTTACCTTGGACTGCTTGTGCCTTGTGCTGCTGGAGATACCAAGTTCTTATTTTAAGTGATAATATGCCATTTTTTCCTTCCATGGGGAAAATGTTACCACATTGCTGTGTGACTAGCATGTCCCCAACCAATTTCTGGAACAATGCTCAATATCAGTCTGTGGAAGTTTCCTCCCACTGAAATTCAAAATGAAGTTTACTGCAGGAATGATATCTATGGTCTGATTGCTTGTCCACTGAAATTAAATGATAGCCCTCTATTCAGTTCATTATGCATGCAATTAAGATAGAATCCAGGAAAGATAATGGAGTTTCAAATGTGTGGAAGAGCTGAGGAGTGAGAACCCAAGGTAGAAAATATTATGGTGATAATTTGGGAAAGGAATAGTGTGCCCATATAACCTTTTGGAGTGAGACACAAGATTTTGTGCCTCATTTCCAAGTTGGCCAGGCATTGCATTCAGTGTGTCATTATGCTTCAGCTAATAAATCCTACTGCAAAATAGAAGAGAGCTAATTGGGCAGGGTATCTTAGATCAGATAAACCAGGTCTGGGACCTAGAGAACTCAGTTTATCAGGACAACGGGCTAATGGCAACAGCGAGTAAGGTTTTAAGAGGTTCTATAAAATAAAATGAAAATGGAATTAAACACTATTATATGTTCAGGAATTCTAAATGGAAATATTTATAACATAAATCAGTATCTCAGTGCTTAAGTTTGCAATACAACCTTTGTCTTTAGCACTGGTTGTACAAATACTTATACATATGTCCCTATCTTGGTTTGAGACAATTTAAGAAGAATACTCTAACTTTTAAAGTAAAAAGCAGATTTATAGGGTATCATATAATTCAGGATGGCAAGTATATGACAATGGACATATGACAAGTATATGACAGATGGAAGCACTGTAAAATCTGCCTTTATCTTCATTTCACTTTGTCGTGCTGTGAAACTACTTGGTTTTATTTCCTCCGCATGGCACAATTAATTTAATTTCCAGAAATCTTCTGCCTACACATAGTGGTTCCTTTTTGATGAAGCAGAAATACAGAATTTCACTGCAGAGAGACATACACAGCTCTTTAGTGAGCCATTTATTTTTGCCCTTAAGTTTTAAGATGGTTATAATTAAAAGAATACATGTCTCCCTTATGTAAAAAACCCCTGTCTTTATAGAAATACACACACATATGCATTTGTGCAGGGGGTAATCAAGAATCAGTGTATTTATTAATTACTCAAAATACTCTAATTGGCCATCCCAAGAAAGATATCTTAATCTTTGTCTCTAGTTAATCTTTGATTAGACTTCCTACTCATTATTTAGAATAGGGACTACATATTTCATGATATATAAAATAAATCTATATTTAGGTTTGCAAACTTAAATTAGCTCTCTTTCTAAAATTTTATATGTGGCCATAGATCCTTTGAGGAGGAGTGTAATATATATAACCTCCTCATCTGTCTTTCAAATCTAAATATTGATGAGTAGTGCTCTCAGTCATTTCAACATGAATATTCCTAGCCTATTAAAAGTAACAATAGAAGTGCCATTCTACATCTAAAGAAAGATAGCAGCTTGCTGAAGTCCACAAGGAGATTTAAAAAATATGTTTTTAAAAAATATCAGCATTATATACATATGCTTTTATTACTGTATACTTGAATCCTAATACACAATATTACTTATTATTTTATTATGGTCAAAGGTTTCCACTGTAACCAAGTTATGAATACATTCCTGGATTTTGTTCTGTAGTACAGCTTATGCAGTGCAACATACTCAAGAGTAGTACTCACATTAAATATTGATAATTCTGACATTCATCAGTCAAATATTCACAGGATGATGTCTCTATCTGTACAGCAGGTGCTTACTTAATGGCAGAAAAGTGCTGGTCAGTACCAAGTTAAAAGCAATGTCGATTTTTAATTTTCTACCACTTGCCTGTTTAGCATTCAACTATTTGGGAGCTGGATGTTTGCCACAACCTCTTACATTCTTGTCAGAAGTATGCCTTGGGTTGATAGGGTCTAAAAAAAAGGAGTTTTCTGTAACATACATGTATTAGAAATGTATCTCTATTTCTAATTTTTTTGTTCTCCTTTGGGGCATGTTTGCCATGAGTTCTGAATTCTGTTGTTTCCACTTTAGCATTTTCATTTGCGTTCTTGTGCCTTCTGTGCTGAGTCTGGAAGCATGACTGCTTCGGAGATTTATATATTCGAGAGTCTCCTTTCAGCTGCCATCATGTTAGCCTGCTGGGCTGCTGGGTGTAGTGACATTTTAGGTTATTTGGCAATAGTTACCAAACTATTCCTGTTTCTTATTCAGGAACCCAAAAAACTAATTAATATGAAGGATGCTCTTATAGTCATTACCCCCCCCCAGAATGAAGCCTGGGGGTTTCACCCCAAATTCTCCTTTGTTCTGTGGATCTATATCCAAAATAGCAGCTTTGGATCCAAGATGGGGAACTGTGTTGGAGAATGAATGCTGCCAAGGAAAGAGCTGACTGGTGATTGTAATAACATTTATAGAAAAGACATTACAATTTCCACACAGTGCTCCCCCTGACTCCCCAGCGTGGCACAGTGGCACCTCTGTGAGACAAAGAAACAGCAGTTTTCTTTCCCAGGGTCATTCAGGGAGTGAGTGCTAAAAATGGAACATAACTCTTCTGTGGCTAGAAGTCAATACACTCACTATTGCTCAAACAGTGCTTGGAGGATATTGCCTGGTCCTGGGGCACCCAGGAGTAGTTAGGGAGACAGAAAGCTTAGGCTCTTGTTTTCACAAGAGGAATAAAATGGCCTCCGAGGTATTGTTAAAAAATTCCTCCTGAAAAGTTCACATTTCAAAAGATTTATATACGTATTGGCTTATTCAGAACTTTAATTAAAATTTGTAGAAGGTCCTTTAGTTCATTAATTGAAGATGTTTCCCCTGTAAATGAGAGATTAATTTATGCCTGTTTTTAATTGTTGGATGCCACCACAATTGGTGCTGCATAAAAATACATACAGTACATAAAATATGAATTAAAACAAGTGAATAATTATAACCACATCAGCCTAAAGGCAGGAGGCATTTTAATATTGGAGTCTGGTAATGGTGCATGAATTTAGAAGGATTAATTTTTCTGAGACAGTTCAGAAGTATTTAGCCTTTATTCTGCCCTTATTTAAAATGCCTCATATAATACATCTCTGTATTTTACATAATTTAAACTTTCATAAGACATTTTGTTCCCACTCTGTAAGGTTCTTCAACATATTGAAACACTGCTAAGATCTTAAGTCTACAAATCATAATCTTTCCAAGCAGATCCTTTGTTCTGAGGCTTTGCATTGGTAATCAGTAGTATCAGTGCCTGTTATAGATCAGCTTGCTCATTTAGGGTGATACTTCTCTCATGAAAATAGGAATACACTTAGATATGTAGATAGGTGTGTATATACAGATAAAGGCATTCTGCACTGGTCAGAACACCACAGCTACCAGACTATTGAGCATTAAGGTGTCATAGCAAAATGCTTGTATTGCTTACACCAGAGTATTATTTAATTAATTTGGGTGGCAAATATGCAGCGGGAAGCAGAGTTTGCTCCACTGACAGACAAAACAGAGAAAAGATCCTGTGGTTTTATGTTCTCAGGAAATAGATAACATGTATGTTATCTGGTGTGTCCTTAAACTGGTTCAGCAGTGAGGCTGCTGACCATCAGCAAAGTACTTCACAATATGTGTAATTTTGAATCTTGTTCCAGTGACTGTTCAACTGGAATTAACTATATATCTAAAACCAAGAATGTCTAAGGCCTTTTCTAGGTTTGGCTCAGGTATTTGCAGAAGGCTTTGTAGCAGTAAGGCCCTTGCTGGCCTGAGTGCATCACAGCAGATTGCTTAGCTCTTACAGTATTGTTCTTGAGTAGCTATCAGGAGGTTTTAAGAAATTTAGCAATAGGAGATGTGGCGAAATGAAGAAGATTCCTAAGGTGGCAAAAAGGAAAAAAGAGAATCCTTACCAATTGTAAAAGTTTCAGAAGCGAGCAGAGGTTGTATTACTGTAAAAATTCCATTATTAACTTCGATAAATGTTTTACACATGAATATTAAGAGGAGAAAGTCTGGATGCAAGCTATTCACAGAGTATGGAAACATTATCTCAGGTTCCTGAATGCGTCTGTCAGCACATCCTTTGATCCTGATTTGTAACATGTCTTCTGTTTCCATTCTGGGTTTCTGGGTCTTTCCTGTGCAGAGTCTTTGGACTCCAACAGATTACTTCAAAATACATGGTAGCTTTGTGATGTGAACAAATATCTACTGAGATCAGATTCTTTACATTTTATATGAATAGTAAATTAGGTAAAGGAATTTTTGTATGCCTGCATGTGTAACTCAGCATGTGAGTTTTCTCTATATGAGAAAGCAAAAAGCAAATCACAGTCAAAAGAGGCTTATATGGATTTTAGATTTTGACCTTGGGCAAGTTACTGAGGCCCTCTGTGTTTTGGTTTAAAGTTCATATTCTTGCATGTGCAAACTGACCCATGCATCAAGGTGTACATGTTTTTCTCTGTGTAGGAACATGAATCCTAGAGATGACTATTTTATTTTTTTAACTTTTTTTTTGTTTTTTTCTTTCTCTTGGTCAGTGCTACACACACATACTCCATGTATATTTCCAATCCCTGTCTGGATGTTTTGTTGCTATCTGTTACTTTAGTAAAAGAAGTCACTCAGTTTGCAGAACAGACGTCCTGAGTTTTGCCTCTCTGTTTAAGCAGAATTCTTACTGTGTTTTAATCTTGGCTGCAACAGCTTTTGTAACCTCAGAGTTCACTGAGGTTACAAAAGTTCACTGAGAGGCACTCAGTGCTCTCCTTCAGCTGTGAATGTTTCTCTTTCTCCTATGGGAGTAACAGTACACTTTTTTTCCTTTGGAAAATAATAGTATGACCTGAGAGGCTCTTTTTTAGAGCAACTTTCTCACTCTTAAAACTATAGCTGAGGATTTTGTGCACAGTTATGCATCTCTTGTGATATTATGAGAAGATTCAATCACTGAACTACTGCCCATTTGATGGTCCCTCAGTCTCCCACTCCAGGTCCCTGCAGGATTTATTGACTTTAGAAAGTGCTCTTGTTTATGTTTCTTTCTTTCTTTCAGTCTTCCCTTTCCCCTGCTCACCTTGCCAAGTGTTTCTCCTAGCAGGTTTTTATTCTTTTTTTTTTCAAATAAGATTTTAGGTATAACAAAATTCTTTCTCTGATTAAAGGATAAAGGCAGAACTGTCTGCAGGCTTTGCTGAGCTAGAAGGCCAGGCCAGCCTTCTGCCAATGACTCCAACACTTTAAGGAGCAAGGTTCAAAGAGAAGTAGCCAAAACGAAAACAGAAATCTGCTTTTCTTGACATCTCTGTCAGCAAGCAGCAGAAGCACATGATTCTGTTTCTTAACAGGATGTCAAGGAAAAGGTAAGCAGTTTGGGCATGACAGGAAATTGAGATCACAAAGCTGCTAAGCAGCTCCTGAGGAGAGCCATGTGGCTGATGAAAGGCCTTATCCTTTTCAGATTTTGCCATAGAGCATTCACAGGAATAAGAATATTTCATCCCTTCCACAAGAAATTATGCTGGTTGCTTAAAAAGCCTAGTGATTACAAACTCCAAGTCTTGCTGAGGTGAGCAGCTGTCTCTAAATATCCTGATACCAGCATTAAAATAGGTAACTGCTCTTCATTGGGTTTCTTTTGCAAAAGTTCTTGTCTTTTCCTAAATTTAAAGCTAAGTGGGAAAAGAGGGTTATTGTTCTTTATCAAGTTATGTATAGGGTTAATCAAGAACCCTTGTTAAAGCAATGCATGCTTTTCCTTCCTTGTCTGGACAGGCTTTCTGCAATTTCTGGGTTTGCATCTTGAGCTTTGCCCCTGTAATTTAAGCTTTCCAAATACTATTCTATGGTTTGGGTACAGTTTTTAACATTTGTAATGGACTTGTCTCAGATGTGTCCACACATAAAGGAATTAATCCTCCATCTTTCTGGCGAGCCTATCCCAGCTAAGAAGATAAGATGTGTCTGGGATCAAGAGTTCAGACTCTGACTGTCCAGAGGAGCTGATTGGTGACATCATGCTGTCTGTTTCATATAGTCATGGCTTTCCTTATTAGCTCCTTTTAATTCCTCTTCCTCTCAGCCCCACTTAACTTTATGTTGGCTTTTCAGTTAGTTCTTTAGCTTGTTTCTTAATATAGGGACAGATTCTAATTGGAACAAAAGCACCTTTTATTTTATTTTTTTTTGTATCTGCTCAGTGTCTCTGAAACACAATTTTTATTGATGGAAAAAAAGGTAAGGCAAAGAATAAATTTTAAGGCATTGTCCTCTCCTTTAATGTCCTAAAATCAATGGGTGATGAATAGATATATTTGCTTGTATTCAGAGATACATTTTATTTCTTTCTAGTCTTTTAGTAGGCAATGCATACTGATATGATTTAAAAAGCAGAAAAATACATATTATCCCATGAAATAAATCTGTTTTGCACCTAGAAAAAGTTGGCTTAGTTGTTTGTGGTTTCCTGAGGTAAACAAAGCATATTTTCTTATGCTTTTTGTATTGAATGGAAAATTTATTTTAATTATTCTACCTTAGCTTGGATCGTCAGTTTAAATTCACCTGCTGAGTACTATCAGCTGGTGTTGGCATCTGTATTCATGCTTGACGATGTCCGTATTCATTACTGGATTTCTTTAGCTTAATAAAGCTTGGAATTAAATGCAGCCCACAAAGTAAGCATTTATCATTCTGTGATGCACTGAGAGCTAGCGCTGCTAAAGGAAAGGATTGTTTCAGGCATTAAGAGTCCAGTCTGATTATGAAACTCTGACCATTTCTGGTGGAACCACTGCAAGAACAACATCATTACCATCTGTGTCCTCGCCAGAAGCTTCAGAGCTGGATGTTTAGCATTTCAAAAATCCTACAGATGTTGATGTTGCATTATTCATTTAGTTAGAAACTGCCACAGCTGTGTGCTTCCCTGTATATTCTCTCAAGCAATCTGGCAGCAGACCCTAGTTTGAGCAGGGCAGAGTACAGACTACAATTTTGATGGGCATAACTCTGGTATACATGATTTGTGTCTAGCTGGCAAACTTGCAATCTATGAAGAAGCAAAATGGAGTATTGTCACTGCACCCCAGCAGTTTCAGTATTCCAATGACAATGTCATGGACTGAAAATGAACATGCCTTTTGTACATCTGAATGTTCCCATGGTACTGAAATTATTTTAGAGAACCCTTTCAAATCAATATCTCAACCTGTCAGTTGAAAGACTGATGGAGTGAAAGAAGTGAAGTATCAACTCTGAGAGAAATAGTGGATGAAAAGGAAGGAGGAAAACAACAGGACAAAAAAGAAGCAAAGGAGGTGGAAGAAATGGAAGAGGACTGTATTGTATATTGAACTGTATTGTATATTGAAAAAAACTGAAAAGAAGGAAGAAAATGGAACACATTAAAGAGATAAAAGGGAAGAAAAATTAAATTAAAAGGAAGAAAAGAAAAACACAAGAGAGTTCATGAAAAGTATTTGGTGAGATATGGGACATCTGCATTAGCTACTTGAAAAGGTATCAGATTCAAAAACAGTTTCTAAAATATTTCTAGAGAATAACTGGTTAAAAATACTCTGTGTTTCCTGTGAGAGCAAAGCAGGAAAAAAAAGGGATTGGAATCCAAATTGCAAAATATCCATTGAATAAGAGTCTTTCCCAGGAATCAGTACAAAGCTCTGTTTGTTTGTTTCTACTCATAGTATCTGATATTGAAAGTTATTCAATTGCTTGAAAGCAATTTGTTTTCATAACTTGTGACTGGAAAGACAAATCCCAAGAAGCTCTGCAAACTTTACTAAAAATATTTTCAATCCATGACAATGATAACAAAAGCGAAAGGTGACCTTAACTCACTGATGGTTTCCAGAAAGAGGGTTGGTGCTTTGTGAATTTTTAGGGAGTCTGCTTATGGTGGTTTTGTTTTGTTTGGCCATTTGTTTTTGTTTTTTTTTTTCACTAGTGAAATCTGAATTATTGAAAATAACAAATTCACACATGAGCAGTGGTTGATTTCCTTGCATAATCTATTCAAAGAAATAGGTAAGGAGAAAGACCTATCATTCTATCTTTCTGAGTTTGAGTGACAGCAATTGAAATCCATGTTCAAAATGCAATGAAAGACTAAAAATAGTCACTTCTCTCTCTGCCTATCTAAACCAACTGTCTCAATTTAGAAAACATTTATTATGAAACATAACATGGCAAAGTAGTAGGTAGTGGCATTACCTTATACCTCTTTTGTTCTTATAGCTCTCCTTTTCTTAGGGAAAGACTGGTTTTCTGGCATGTTCTAGACTCTGAAAGGTTGCTTTTCCCCAGGTCAGAAAAAAATGAATTTGTCAACGGACGAGACATATTTTTATGTTCAGCTCCCACACAGCAGCTAGAGTGCACAGGCAGTTTGAGAGGCAAGGCTGAGATTGTGTGTGGGTTTAAATTTCACTCACTCTGAGTGAATGCCACTGGCTTTCACATTTCTCATCTGAAGAGATGAAGACCCCTGAGCAGTTAATGCCACTGAATCTTTGCCCTAGTACTCTGCAGGGGAAGCTCAGTGTCATCACCCTACACTTGTGTGCAAATTCTGTAGTCTGACTGCACTGGACAATTTAAATAGCACTTTGTGATCACAGTGTTCTGCATCTCTTTATTTTTCCTATGGGGCTAGTTTAATAAAGCTCCCACCTGTCAGATGAAATCTATTCCACTTTTCAGTGTCTTGCTATCGAGAGGAAAAATAAACATCTTTTGGGACAAGTGTAATGAAACACCTGTTCAAGTGCCCAGCAACAGCCAAGCCGGGTAAAGTTCAGTTTGCACAAAGAACTGCAGGAAGCACAGTCAGTCAATAGAGAAATAGAACAATTTTATAAAATCAGCAGTGTTTTTACCTTGAATTCCTTGCTCTATTTGGATTTCTCACATGGAAGGGTGACAGAAATCTTTTGTAGCATTCTAAGTTATTGCAGAGGAAGACAAAAGTCTTTAATTATATTTAGAGGACTGAATTTGTTGGAGTAAGGAAAATCATGGAAGATTAACGCAAGTTCTCATCACTCAAATTAAACATGGCTGTTTAAACATGTAGGCGGAACAACACCCTACACAGCAGAGTTTTCTAAATAAAATGCAAATAAAGTAATTTAAAGAAATATTTACACCTAAAGTTATTTTTTGTAAAGTTCTTGTTGTTCTTGAAACGAAGATTGTAGTTTTCTATATTTTATGAGGAATTTTAACTATGTAGTATTAAGACACCAAATGTAAATATTGTACCTTCATTCAGAAGATATACTCACTACCAGATCACTACCAGTATTATTATTCTAGGGAATTTAAAATTTGCTTTCCAATACTTTATCTGTAAACCAATGTGAAAATGAAAATATGAAATTAAAAAATGATGTGTAACATATTTCCCTGCTGTCCTTCTAAAACCAAATTTTTCTTCCTTCTTCTGTTTTTTAAAAAATATTTCTACCCTGATTTTTAATGTTTCCCCTCAATCCTCAACCATCCATGATTCTTTGATGAAGTCTAATTTTGCCAGCATTTTGAGCAGTAATTTTTGCTGAGTTTTATTAACCAGAAGTATACTTTGATCTTTTCTTTACATGTCCATACTTCTCAACATCAAACAGCAAAAATCCTGGAAGCGCTAGCAGTTAAAAGAAAAAAAAAGTTTTAAACAATCATTAAAATTCATGGGGCAAGTTCAGTTTTTACTCATGACATTATGAGAAATGAGAAGTTTCAGAGCTTAAAGACAGCTGAGATAGGGTGGGAGGGAGTATCATTGATACCTATTGTGGTTGTTGGGAGACAGGGAAAAGCATCAGATGCTACATAAACAAGAATCTCCCAGAAAAAAATGGTGAAACAAAACTGAAGAGGGGTCTGTAGGAAATCAGTGAGTATATCCACCCATTCTGACCCTTACTCTACCAAAGTTTGTTTTTCAATAAGGATGTTAAAAAGGACACAACTCTATAAAAAGTCTGTGTGGGGATCTAGCCACATAAATGCAATCTCAAGTTGTGTTCAGGTTGTCTTGTTTCAGTCTGTTTTATCTATTTTAAAACTATTACTTTTTCAAAATTTCCATTGCTTCTCTATGAATTACACTAACTAGAAAGTTGAGGGTGGCAACTGTGAGGGAAAAAAGGCATTATTAATTTAACATTGGTGACTAGATGGCACAAGCACTGTGCTAGATTTTCTGCAAAAGGCTGGTTCCTTCTCTAAAATTATTCACCTTAGTCATATTTCTGCTTCACTCGGGAGTGCTTTGTGCAGAAGTTCTCACACTCTACATGGCTAGCAGAATGTTTCAAAAGCTGTTTCGAGGGAAGAAAAAGAGGTCTTCACTTACCACATGTCCCTTGTTTAGAAAGAGATCAGTTTTACACTCAATAATTTCTGCCCTGCTTTGAGATTTTATATGTAGAAGTGGGCCATGAAGCATCTGAATGGAGGCCATGCTGCATCTGAATGCTATAGATTCTTCAGCTTACTGATTTAAGTTCGTCCCTTCTTGTAGTGTTCCCTAAGCCTGTGGAGAAAATTCCATTCAGTAAGAAAAGTTAGGAAGTAGGAGGTCACAGAATCATGGAATGTTTTGGATTGAAAGAGACATTTAAAGGTTGTCTATTCCAAACCCCCTGCTATGGGCAGGGACACCTTCCATTAGACTTGGTTGCTCAAAGATCCATCCAACCTGGCCTTGGATGTTTCCAGGGAGAGAACATCACCACCTCTTTGGGCAGCCTGTTCCAGTGTTCCACCACCCTAATCATAAAAAATGTCTTTCATATACCTAGTCTCAAAGGATGGTCTTGAAAATAAATTTGGATTTTGGGTATAGCTTTTGGGGCTTCTACCTGACTTAATACCTTTTTTCATTCTCTCTCTATTGCTGAAAGTGAAGGAATATTCCATTTCAGTTTTCATTTTCCTAAAGAAAATGCTGTTCTGCTTTACAGACAACCAAAACATTCTAGACCTTGATTTTTAGCAGTATGTTAAAAAGTAAGTCTACAAGTACTAAGTGAAATTTCTTGAGCTCTGTAATGTTTCATTTATAAAATTCAAATTATGCATATTATTTGCTTTTCAGAATTATAAAGTAAATAAACATTATAAAGAAATGCATTATTATATAAAGAAAAGTTGTCATAGGTGAGAAAAACTACATAGCTGATAACACTGGTCCCCATGTCAGACAACATGTGTGTGCTCCTACAGTCATGCAGTATGCAATGCTTCAGAATCTTTGTGGCTTTGAATCCCTAGCATCCCTTCAGGTTTCTTCATGCATTATGGATTCTTCTCTTGTAGAAAACATCCCTGCTTTGATGTGTCAGAGGTTATTTTTTTCACAATTGTTTTTTAAATTTTGTATCTTAGCTGAAATATTGACATTAAACATTTTTTTCTTAAATTCATGCAAATTGCAGCAGAGAGAAGAATCTTGTGTTAATGGACCAGACCTATGACCTCCTAAGGCATGAGAAATAAATGAAAATGTAGCTAATGACTTCATTATCATGTGTGTGAGCAGGTCAACATGAAAAATAGCAAGGATGGTGAAACAGTTGACAAGGTAGGGAGAGGAATATTTATACAACTTTTTCTCAAACTATGGAAACTATTTTCTTAATTGTAGACTCTGACAAAGAACCTGTGTGGAAGTTTACCTCAGATTTCATTCAGTGGCTTGCAAATGTCATCATCTTCTATTTGAAGTATTCAGGTAGTCTCTTGAAGCAGGGCACAGAGACCTTGCCTTCACTTAATTTCCCCAAGATTTTTTTTAAAATAAAAAATAAAAATTACATCAATGAAGTATTCAACCCAGAATATCCTTGCTGTAGTTTCACTACGTAATAAACATGGCTTTAATAAAGATAGTAAAGCTTTTGTAGTTCCATAAAAGTTCAACTATAAATTAATGTTAAATGGAATGCTAAAGTTTGAGCAGGTTATATGCTTTGAACTTAATGGCCCAGATCCTTGACTGCTGGTAGGAAACACACAAGGCAACTCAGGTGAAGGGCATTCAAGGGGTGTATTTCAGCATTTCTTACCAAACTTCTCCTCCATATAGGACAGGGAACTTAGAAAACTCTAAAATCTGGCTACCACTAATTAGTCAGCCATTGCAGCTGAAAGGTGGATGTTAGACTTCATGGCTTTTTGCTGCCTATATTTCAAAGTGATCGTACCTCTTAGTGGGAGTAACTTAAAAAATTACTGCTAGGAGATGCCCATGATCTCAAGAAATCATGTTTGCACATGAAGCCATTCAACACTTGCTATTCTGGCTATTTAATTCTATTGAGTGTTTTTTTGGTTTTTGTTTCTTTAATCTTTTTTTATGCTGCTTCTAAAATTTTTTTGCATGAGTTTTTACAGGAGATCCACTCCAGATCATCTTTATGGCAGCACAGGGCTGTGAATGATTGGGTAACACATCTTTTTAGAGGAGAAGTGCATCATGAGATACTGATCATAACCAGAATTACATAAAAGGAAATCAGCGTTTAGCTTCCCCACTTATTTTCATTTATTTCCCCACGTATATCCTATGTTTAATATTCCAGTGGTAGGCTTTGTTATTAGCTTAAAAAAAAAAAAAGTTAATTAGAACATTACTGCTGTGTTATACCACATCACAAAATGTACCTCCTAACTCCCACTTTTTTTCCCACTTTTCCATCTCCTGAGTGATGGCGTGGTTGATTTGTTCAAAAGGAAGCTCACAGGAACCAGGAAAATGCATGCATGTGGTATTTCAAAGGTGAATGCCCTAAAGTCAGAACTATTTCCATTCCTTAGTGCAATTTTCTGTAAGCAGGCAGTTATTGCCATTTGTAAAATGTACCTTATCTAGGAAAAAAATAAATCCCATTTACCAGTGATGGTAAATATATATTTAGTTGATAATGACAATTCTCACCTTTTTCTTTCAAAATCTGAGGGAGCAAATGGCTCTGTTAAACCCTCAATCTGGACTATTTCTTTTAACATTTTGCCTGGATATTTCTTTATGGGGGAAGTGTATGGGGTCAGAGGGTTGGAAATCTGCATAGTATTTTTTCTTGTAAGAAACACATGTTTTATGAAGGGACTTTTCCGCCTGTAAATATCCATGTGCCTTTGTCTTCCATCTGAAATACAGGTTCATTGCAGCAACATTACCAAATACTCCGTGTTTACAAGGCTGAGAAATAGTACTCTCCCTGAAAATGTCACCAATTCTTCTCTGAGGGCTTAATCCCCTCAGTCTGCATAAGCCATTGTATTTTCCTAGCCTTGATGACATATTAGACTGCACAAGAACTGCAGCACTTGGGAGGGTCCAGTTCACTGAAGCTGAAACTCTCTTTCCTATAAATATTACCAACATGGGATGCTTGCTCCACTTGCTTTGAGGTCTGTGCTCAGGTCCCTCCTAGCCCTATCTCATGTGTGTGACTGCCGCCTGGTCTAAGAAGAGAGAACAAAAACTGTTTTTTCAGGGTTTTAGTACATCAGTCTTTATGTGAGGTCCACATTTCAGCATGTAAAACTTTGTGCAGTGAAGCCTTGGTGTCCTGAGACAGGTGTAAAGGCTTCAGGAAGCAACTCTTTGTGCACTCAGGCAGTGAAGCATAACCTGTGCCTCAAGACTTATGGGCTGAAGTGAAACCTCTGGGGAGATGTTAGACCCCCAACAACTAATTATTTTCATTAATCAAATTATGGCCAATCAAGATTTGATTGCTTGAAACATGCCAATTTTAGAGCTGTACACTGCAATTTGAAGTGTAGTGTACTCCCCAAAGGAGAGATGTTGCCATCTGTGAAGGTTCAAACACCCAGCTGAATCCCAATCAGAAGCAAATTTTAGGGAAATTTCACACTCTCTCTTCTCAGTCAGGATCAAACTTCTCATTCAGCGTCATATCAGTCAATAGCTGACTATTGATGTTTTTTTCATCTGCTTAGCAGATGGAGTTAGGGCTGCGTCATGTTATTAGGGCAAACAATAAGCTTTAGCCTTCTGAAACTTGGCTGCACCTTTTTCATGGATAAATAAAAAGAGAGGTTTTGATAAGGCTGAAAATAACACCAAAATAAAAGCAGTGGTTTATTTACTAACAGAGCATGTAATGCTACAGGCATCATTGAATGTTTTACATGCAGAGTGATTCTGGTGGTTATGTGAATTTTAATATCCTGCATAGAGTGTTGAAAACTGCTAAATGCTTCTCAAGTTGGATATCAAATTTTTTTATGCAGATTATAACAATCATTTGAATATTCTTGCAGGCAAAAGTTGTGTGTTTTTTCAGCTCCCAAATATTTACATTTTAATTTTTATTTTGATTGATGGAAGGATGAGGGATTAGAGAACTGTTTTTGTTCAATGACATTGTCTTCCAAAGCTAATATCTGGTTATTAAATGGCTTATCACTCATTTTTGTATCCTAAACAGCTACTGAAGCTTTCTAGAAGCACTATATGCATCATAGAGATATTTAGCACCATTAAGTTAATGGCGGTGTAAATGAATGATGGTATAATTTGCAACTTTCCCAATTCAGTTTTAAAGTAGTTTCAGAATTTCTTTAAAGGTTAGTTCACCCAGCATGATAAAACTTTTCCATTGAGACCAGTAGATGTAGCAGCCAGCCATTACATTTCTATCTACTACAGGTAATTCAAATACATACAGTATCCCATTATTATTATTAGTTATTGATGAGCCTAAAAATATATTTTTCTTTTGCTTTCTCTCCCATGCCTCTCAATTTATCTGTGTCATTAAACCAAAGAGTCTTATATACAAGGAAAAAAACCAAATAGATAATAAATGGGGGTGGGGGTTGTGTTATATATATTATTAAATTGTGTATCCTGTCTTTTACCTTAAAAAATAGGAATTTTACTCTTGCCCTAATTCAAATTTTCTATAGCTCATAAAAATAGACAGTTATAAATACTGTGTCCTTTGAATTAGTAAGTTTGGGTTTCGTGCTTGTCAATCTAGTTAAAAGATTAATGTCAAATTGTCTCCTTTTTTTGTGCTATGATTGTTTTCCATAAATTGACAGAAAACAATTTATTCAGTCTGTCTTTCTTCCAGTAATTGATTATGCAGATATTATTTATCATGCTCTGCAAGCACATCTTTGCATAAATTGGATGTGCTTTATCATTCTGTGTTACATTGTATTTACAAATGCCCTGTTTTCTGCTCATCATTGATGACTTTATTCCATGGTAAACTCATCTTCATTAGAAGGGCTTAAGCATACTGCTCATTTATTAGCAAGGGAATTTGCTGAAAATCCCCACATGTTTTCTATCTTTAGCAAATTGTTTTTCCAACAAATATGTTTTCAAATCCTACAGCTGTTTTTCTCCATGAAAATACAATAAACAGGAAGAATGACTTTTCTCTCAGCATCCCACCCTCTAGGTATTTCTTTTAGCTGCTATTAAAGTTTACAAGTGATTTCACTTTTACTTGTTTAAGTAAAAGAGTCAATCACAGTAAGGAGGTGCAGCTTCCCGGGTATTTTCTAGTGTTAATGGCTGTGTTGAGGTCATCCTAGTTAGGAGTAGTAAGTTTCCAGCCTAGCAATTTACTTGGTTAAAGGAAGGGTTGTCTGGGTATTTTCTCTGCATATTGTCTTTTTCCTAGTCATGAATTTTACCCACGCATGATGTTTCAGAATTCGACTGAGTCTAGGGAATTTGTTCTCAAGTATGATTCATTTTCAGGTACAGAAAAAACCGTTTCTTTTATAGGTTTTTTTCTTCCTAGCTAAGAAAGTATTTTGTCATTGCTCTAGTGAGATGTAATTACAGTAATTCATCTGCAGTCAAAAAATTTCAAGCTTGAAAATCTCCTCTGTGATTGCACAGGCATAAATGTTATGTTAAAACAAAAAAAACTAACATTAGTGTAAATAAAGGCTCAACATCCTGTGGAGTATGAGGCATTGCCTACTTCCATGTGAATTAACAGGCTGTGAAAGTGCTCATGCACTCTCAGATGCAAGCCGCAGAATACACGTCAAATCACAACCCTCTCCTGCTCCTTTCTGCATGACAGTGGAGGAGCCAGCTGCGATTCTTTCTGCTTGAGAAAGAGTATGCAATGCCAGTGCAGGTAGTCCTCATTCTTTACCCGTTCAGTACCAAGAAGCCTTCACACGTGACTGAAGTGTCATTTGTTGTTGCATTGCTGCCTTTTCCAGTGATGTGACACCTCCTGTATGGGAGTGAAGGAAATGCATTCCACTCACCTGAGCGCTCAAGCCTGATGTGTGTGCACATGCTTGGATGAGGCAAGGAGGTCTTGGTTTTAGAATTAAATAATCAGAAGATAATAGAGTACCTATCCAATACACTACCCCTGACCTGCTTCAGCAGAGACGGTTTTGTGACAAAAATGGCAGAAAGCAGACTATTCCTTCTGCTTGTGTGCCTGAGTGCAAGCTTATCATTGCTGGCAGCCTCAGAAATGCCTGTGGTACTAGACAGGAGGAAAAGAGGGTGAGACACTGTGCAGTCCAGAGGGTGAGTATTCACATCTGGATTGTGTATTCTGCCACGTTAGCAAGAAGAAAAATAAAATGAAGGTTTACTGCCTTATAAGTTTTTGCTTTTCTTTATTATTCTATGATTTTTCTTTGAGAATATGAACTATTGTCTGATGAATGTCTAAAGGAAACAGGCATCACTCTGTAGCAAGGAGTTATGTGCCTTATCTACCTTGGAATAATGAGGCTGGGGCTGTGGTGTCTTGTCTGATATTTTCTACGTTCAATTGAGTCAACACTTTGTTTGCTGGTTTGTGAAGTTACCTCTGGGGGTGTTAATTCCACATCTGCATTGCATAGGTAATTATTTTAAAGGTCTTTACAAGCCTTTAAACTCACCTGGACAATCTTGCTTGTGTATGTGTACAACTGCTTGTTAATACCGGCTTTTAACTGAAGCAGGTTTCAAAAATCCACAATCATTTTGAAATCCTCTTTTTAAGGAGAAAAAAGCTGCAGAAACTAAATAAGCAAACAGTTATAGGTCACCTTTAAAATGGCAGGGAGAATTTCAGAATGTACATGTTATTTATACAGCTTTATTTGGTTTCCTCAATGTCACATAGGAGGGTTACACACATGCTTCTCTTACATATGAATAACAGAATGTTGGGTGCTCAGCTGCTCCTCTTGCAAGGCCCTGATAAGGTTTTACTGGAACATTTCTCCTTCTACCCCTTGCCATTTAAATTAGTTTCCCACTCCATAGAAAAAATATACCTTATGTGATATGAATATGGAACCTGTGTAGTCAAATTTTTATTTCTACTAGCAATGACTGCTTGCTTCAGTGTTCACAGAAAGACTCTAAATGAAGCCGAAGCATAGCTGGAATGAATTAAGATTTGAATTTCAACTGATATTCATTTGAAGGTTTTTTCTTTAAAGGCATTGAGTTCTTCTGATGGCAAAGGATTCACCTAGCTCGTGATTTGTAAAGGACTGTCTGGACTTTATTGCTAATTGTAAGTCACTGGGCAGGCTCACCAGCCATACAAGGAAAAATCAAGTCCCTAACCATAGATCTTTTCTTTGTATCCCCTTCCTCAGGGCTTGCTTTATTTCCAAACCCACAACCTCTAAACCAGAACAAATCAACTCCAATTGCTCAGTAATAATCACCTGAGGCCCTGCCAGCCTCAGCCAGCTGGGAGGTGACAGAAATCAACCTTGTCTTATGAGATTTTCTTTGTCCCAACCTTGTCAGTCCTTCTGTGACTCAATCAGAAACACCATCACCAGCCCAGTAACCTCTGAGATGCCAAACTGACTTTAGCCAAGGACCATCTCCTCTGTTCTTTTGTGGGTACTGTCGATTTATGCTGATTTATGATGTTTTCAGACAGGTAAATCACATTCCTGATAAAAATGAGATCACTTTAAAAATAATCAATACTTCAAAATAGGGCCTTTCATAACCTGAAACTGAGAGGACTAATGCTGGAGGGAATTCATGGAATTTCTGGGAAATAAGATCTGCAGTGATTTGGAGTAGCTTTTGCCTTGATTAATTGACACAGGTAGTGGTTTTAAATTTGGTTTTGTTTTTAAGGCTGACTTGTATATAATTTAATATCATATGTGTTCATCATACCACTGTAAAGGAGGAAAATGAACTTAGGATACAAGAAAAGATACTGTAAATATATGTGTTTATATATAAATACATTTATTTATAGATGTGAAACTTTCAGGATATGGAGAATATTCAAGTACAAGCACTTATGCTTGTGTGGACATATAAACCATTAACAGTGCATTTTTCACAAATCCACAGGGAAGCTTTTTTTATCCTGAAGCTTTTATTTCTTCCTAGAAAAGGAAACCTGCTGCAGTATTTTAAGAACACTTGAAGGAGTTATTCTAGAGGAGTAATTCATGAGTTATTCCAGAGAAGAGAGCTATCCCGTCTGTCAGATGGCAATATATAGCCTTCAGAAACCAAATTTATTTGGCTTTTATTTGCCTCTGTAGCAGCTGAACAAATATCCCTTGTACTTCTATACTTGGTAGTCTAATTTCTTCCAGCTGACCAGATTCACTGAGCCAGCAGGTCAGTGCAAAGAATGTTTATGACAGTGTGCTATGAGTATGTTGTAAGTAAAAGCCAACTTTCAAGATAGGTAAATTGCAGTGAAGGATTTGGAGATGCTCTATTGCCAGTACAGCATGTAAAACCTGACACCATTCTGTTTAGCAGGAGTTTAATTGTTACCTGTAAGGTAATTTTAAGAGGTAAAAAAAAAATAAATAAAAATCCACAGACTAAAAAGCTCTTCTTAAGTAAAAACCCTTTGAAAAATGAAACTCTAAGGAAAGAATAATGTCAGACAAAATTTAAGGCTGAATAAAAACCATTAAGGCAATGAATAAAATTAAGCTGTACTTGAAAATTGATTAAGTCTTGCTAAGTAGCCAAAAGGGAACTACCAAATGATCCTTACTGCTATAAACCATTAACTCTTACACTCAGGGCCTGACTCACACTGTCTAAATTGGGTCTTTCTTTTCAGTCTGAAACCTGGAAGGTGTTTAGACCTCTTGCCTTCTCACTCTGCTTACCTTGTCTTCATCTGTAAGGCTGATTCTTAAGTCCCATTGAGAAATTCTTTCTGCAGTGTTTAACAGCAGAGGAATTGGTGGTGATGCTGGTCATGAAGTGAAGCTGGTCACTTCCCAGAGTGAATGTGGAAGCAGAGAGCAGAAATGCAGTTGACATCACTCACTGCAGCCTTCACTGCAGCCTTCTTGCTTGCTCTGCACTGAGGACAGGAAAAAAAAAAAAAAAATGGATTTTATGGCCCTTCTCCTCTTTCCACCTCTGCTTGGGGGAAGGAAAAGGATTATCTGCAATGGGACAGGAAACTGTTCGGAGGAGGAGCAATGTCAATTGTTATGTAACTACATTATGGTGCTAAGCCTAGGAGCAACATTTTCTATAACCAGGTTTCCAAGGTACCAGGCTAATTTTATAGAGATAATACCTTTTCCTGGTGTTACATATAATATAGCATAAGAAATACAGCTTGTGGCAGATATAGCGCCTTAGCAGGGTCTGAGAAGCCCGTATGCTCACTGTCATTAAATTTAACCTCTGTTGGAGATCTTGTCAAAGCAAAGCAATTGGAATTAAGTGTTTTGAACACTGAGTGTCATCACTTAAGTGTAGGTGGCCTGTTGATTTAAACAGGAATATATTTAGGTACTAATGGCAGATTAAGGATGTATTCAGACAAAGCAAGAAGAAAGGAAGACAAGAAAAATAAGAAAATGTAGTAAAATAAGTCATAAAAGAGACTTTTTCCATTGTACTATTTCACTAAGAGTATTGACTTCACCAGCAAATTTTCCCCATGTTCCTTGTGACAAACTGAGTGCAAGTAAAAGCCATAGGTTGCAAAACCAAGAGGGAGGTGAGTACAGGGTATAGGAGAGCATGACCCTGCACTGTCCCTTTGCAGGGTCTGTGGCAGACACTGGAAGTCAGCAGAGCCAGGGGTAGTAGTTTTTCCAAATTTCTGAACAGCAAGAAGTGCTCACATGGGTTTGCGTGGCAGAGACTGTCTCACTGCTGAACAACTTGCTGAAGTCAAAATTTTAATGAAAATTGAAAGTTTAAGTGCCACCATTTTCCATATTACTTTTCACCTAACATGATTTATTGACCACTTATACATGATACATTCTCCTGTCATGAGTAACACTCTATATATTTATTTTCATGAATAATGGCTACCATTTTAATTGATAGTTTCAAACAGAGGAGTAGATTTATTTCTACAATGAATGAAACCACCCTCAATATAGAGCCTGTATAAATTATTTTACATATTTCAGTTTTCCTCTTGCAACACAGTATGCTCCTAATCCTAACAGAAATCAATCAAATAAGATCTAATACATCACTAAACACCAGCTTCTCTAAAGTAGACTACGACATTTTTCTATAATGCTTGTAAAATTTATCTTAAGCAGTATTGCCAGGAGCTTTTGACTTGGCTGTTATATGTGTCTGTAAGATGTCTGTTTCATCCCCTGGTACCTTATATGATAGCTTTTTTAGCACTCTACCTATATACTTATATCAATTACTTTACTCGAACACATCTCAATTATGCTACCCTTTTTTCAGCTAAAAAATTTAAATTCAACGATGTTAATAATTAAATATTGATTCCAGGAGTGCATGAGCTCATGTGGGCAGGTGATGTATTATGCATTCACTTCCGAGTGTGACACCTAGAAGTCAGGTCTATGAAGGATTCTTACCTAAAGAGATCACAGTTCATGACTGAAATCCACATCACTTGCAAATGATCTCATTCTGATAAAAGTCCAAGTCACCAAATGCTGTGTGCTCACAAATATGCCTCAATCCAATGCTGCAGAACTATTGAAGGAACAAGCCTGCATACATTCCTGTGTCTAGTATAAAACACTAAAGCTTGCTGTGAATAATTTCAAACTAGAATTAAAATGTTACAGAGCATGCACAGAGCAAGCCCCAAACAAACAGAAATTCCAGAACAAATTGCATTGCAGAACATTGTCCCAATATCTTCATAATATATTCAGTAACCAGTAATTTTAGAGAGCTATCATTTCTTCTTCAAAGTCAGGATCATTGCTACAGTTCTATCTTTCTCTTTAAGGGCTTCCTTCTAGTATCCTGACTAGAGTTTTCTAAGGCATTACTCTAATCTCTATATGAACATTTGCATAAGTGACTTTACATCCATTCAGAAATCCCACTTTCATGCACTAGTATTGGAAAGTTTTGACACTGGCATTTTAATATTTTTTAGTACTTTGAGAGATTAGGGATGGGAATACTGTGGGATATAATGAGTAAAGGGCAGAGGACAGTTTGTGAACGTACTATAAATGAAATGACCCAAATGTGAGCACCCAAAAGTGAATTTCAAAATATAACAATAGATTTTAGCAAAGACAGAGAGGTAGAATCCACATAAGAGCAAAATATATTTGGGCAGGTGTTTTGCCTTCAGTAAGACACTTTACCATCTACTATTTAGTTAACTAAATTCTAAATATCAACACTTGGTGATGGGATTTCTCCTCGAGCCAGATGTTATGAGCCCTTGGAGCTCCCATCCCCATTTGGGTTTTGTCTTACAAATACCCACAGCTTAAAATGGCGGGAAAGACACCTTGGGTGGTGTTGGAAACAAAAAAGGTTTATTAACTTCCAAAATAACAAACTCTCTAAAGAGAAAAAGCCGTGCCAGAGACCAGAGGTTTATGCCTCTGCTACACACCCCCGAAATGCCACAAGGATTCCTCAAGCAGTGCTTTTTATGGCTCAGACGGGGCTCTGGCACTTGTCCAATCCAGGTAGCTCCATGGGTGGGGTGATGTCCAGGGAGTCCAATGAAATGTCCTGGTTCAGAACATTTCCAAATTGGGAAAGAATGCCTGGGCTCCCCCACCCCCCATGGGGAATAAAGACAGCACCACACCTCCTCCTGGTCTGGTCATTCTGCCTGTACGAGGTGCTACAAGGCAACAACTTGGAGCCAGGTTCCACTTCCTATTTGTAGTTATAAAGCACTCTGTATGTTTTTTAGTTGAGAGACAATATTCTGTGGTAAAATATTAGTAGCATAATTTATCAAGATGTTTTAATCATAGGAGATATTGCTTACAGATCTGGCATTCATGCCAGATGTGCTGCATGATGGATGTACAGCAATTTAGCATTTACTGTACCTAATATGTAATGTTGTCTTTGCTTTCATATATATTGCCTTAGCTACTGCTATGGTATTTGAAAGAAAATGTAAGTACAGGACTGTATAGGAATTTGAATAGCTTTTATCTACATCTGCGTTAACATACAATTCCTTTTCTCCCTCTAAAACAAACAAGCCATATTCTAGAGAAAACAGAGACATGATTTCTGGAAACTAGTTTTGTATTCTGTTATTTGACTGATGAAATCAAAATTAGTTTTAATAAATTGCTGCCATCAATACATTCAGCTGTTAAACTAAAGCAAAGACATAAAAGTTGATCAAAAGATGGCACTCACTGCAGGGAGGCAAGTGAAGCAGTAAAGAATTAAACCTAAAGCTACATAGCTCTTTTAGTTTGGTACCAGCAAAGTAATTTGCATTATTCATTTCACCCTGGGATGACAAAAAACCCCCCACCAACCCCCCCAAATCCAACAACATGAATAGATTGAAAGGACCAGATGGAATCTAGCTGGCAAACAAAGCAGAGGTAAAGTAAGCGAAGCAAAGAAAGCTAAATCAAATGTAACAAGGCTGCAAAAGGGTTCTAGAAATATTTAGAGAGAATAGAAGGAGACCACTGAAAAGTAACAAAGGGACCATATAAGTGAAGGCTACAAGATGGAAAAAAAATGTTCAAAACTACTTTTTCTTAGTTTTCAGTAAAAAGGAAAATTATGAAAGTGGAGAATATTATGTAGGAAGATAGAAAACTATTACAAGCAGTGGGCCAGAATTGTACCTAACTTGCACACAAGGGCCTTTTCTCCCTTATTTCTCCTTGTGGGGCCCTTCCAAACCAACATAGTCTGTGATTCTGTGATATGTTGAATAATGCTTTTATTGCAAGTACCCCCCTCTTCAAAAGAAGGGAAAAAAGGGAAGTGCGGGGTGGTATAAAGATGACACACAGAGTTACATAATGTAATGCAAGCACACTGCTCTGAGAGCATCCTGATCTCTCTCACTAAAATCTCTCACTTAAACAGTAAGAAAAAATATTACCAGAAATTAATATCTGTTCAAAATATATTATGTTTTTCCTTAGTTCAGGTATGTTGTGATTGAAGTGGGAGACAGCTGTTGTAGTGCATGGTGTCTTTAACATATATGCTGTATCACAGAAGGTTCAAGTTAGATGATAGGAAAAGGTTCTTCACCCCGAGGGTGTCTGGGCACTGGAACAGCTCCCCAGGGCAGTGGTCACAGCTCCAGCCGGACAGAGCTCAAGGAGCATTTGGACAGTGCTCTCAGGCACATGGTGGGAATGCTGGGGGCTGTCCTGTGAAAGGTCAGGAGCTAGACTCAATGATCCTTGTAGGTCCCTTCCAACTGGATATTCTATGGTTCCAACACCATAACACCATGAAAAAAACCACAGAGGGCATGCTTTAGGATATTAATGAGAGCCAAATGAGGCACAGTCCATGCATTCATTTAGATCCTAGTCTGAAAATACTTTGAATTTATTTTTATTTAAGAGCCAAAGCATATTGTGAAAGAGTATCTTAGAACAATTATGTGGATGCAAACATCTTCACTCCCATATTCTTGGTTATGTAAAATTATCCCCTACCCCACCTTGTTATTTTGCTTTTAAATAATTGGTGTGATCTTATGTACTCAAACACATATGGTATTATAAAATCCAGTTAAAATCTTTTACTAAAAAACATTTCAGTGGGAAATGCCATTGCTGTCTAATTGACACAAAGATGGGAGAATATAAAATCTGCCTAAAATATAAATTGTTTTTACAGCATGATAACACTCCATTTTGGCATTTTTGGCTCCATGGGATCTAGCATTTTTAAATGACTTGTGAAAATTAAATTAATTCCAATACAAGTAAACAGCATACAAAACTTAAATTCCAAACAAAATGTTTCTGCTTTATTTAAAAGGAATGTTTGGTTGACTTGAAATATTCTTTTTTTTAATATAATTTCATGGAAGATTTGTACATTTTGTGTTCTAATTTTAAGTTTGTAATGGGAAAAGAAAATCCACGTACTGTCATGAAATAAAAAGAAAATCACGTAGTACAGAACTCCACTGTGGTGTCTTTATGTGTCTGTGGTACTGGGCAAAGAAATTAATAAAAAGGACAATGAAGCTGGCACTACTGGGCATTAATGAGGAACACTAATTGTTCCTGACAGATCATAAAACTGATTCAGTGTCTATGAGAGTGCATTTGCTGCCCCAGTTTTGGAACTGACCCTGAACCTGATTTCCTATGAATAGATAAAGACTACGCATACAGAGGTTGTTATTAAAATGTGAAATTGATAAAAATGAAACCTAAATAAAACATGTATTGATTTTGATGTGTTTATGCATAAAAATTGTAGGGAAATATACAGGTAATTTTAAAAAAATGTCATGCTTTTTAAAAAAAGGCATAAAAACCTATCTGGATTTCATGCATATAAGATCACAGAATTTTGTCAATTGAATCCTGCAACAGGACAGTAGCTCTTCACAGGTTATGGGCTGTCTCTGGATTTAAGTTCTTGTTAATTGAGAATGTCTATGCTCTTTAAGCAAATATTTCCAAGGCTTTTTTTCCCTTCTATGGTAAAAAAAACACATAAGCATTTTAATGTCAAACTTGTAGTAATTAAATTTTGTTATACTATGGAGCCTGCTACTATGAAAATTTTTATCCTTATTTACATTCCTGCAATTCATCTGGTATCCCTCTCTGTGTTAACCAAAATAATCACTCAGTCTAAAATGGATATTCCAGATCTTGGATAGTACTTGTGACTTTTTTTTTTGTGAATTCTTTCCAGTATGACAATAGTCTTTCTAAGTGGAGGATAAAGACTTTAAATGTGAGAAATGTAATTGGTTTCCAAAGGTAACAGACTAAGGAATTAGTACTAGTCAGTGAATGAGGAAATGTTTATTTTAGGGATGCCAGACACATGGCTTTCAGAGGGCAGGTTGCAATTAGATACTGTCAGAGGAAAAAAGGAAATGTGGTATAGTCTGCATTCTGACGTCCCCACAGAGAGTCTGATATGTAGCCCATGGTACCAAGTGGGACTCTTCCAATTGATTGGAACAGTTTTGGAGCAAGAGTTTTTATGTCAAGCTAGGGAATCAACTAAGGACTTTGCCAAGCTCTGGTGAAAACAAAATTATGCATTCTTTTTTTCACTGCTTGTGAAAGCTCTGAAAGCAGGCAACAAGAATGTTGAAAGGATTAAAAGACGTGTGTGTAAGGTCCCCAAAACCTGCTTGACAAACCTCTTGAAAGGGTTTATGGGTCCTAACCTAGGAGACAGAGGAGAAAAGAAAGAAGAGGAGAGTATACCAGAAGTCAAATAACAGACAATTGCAATTTCAATAATCATAAGTCTAATTACAATAAAAATGTCACTCTATAGAAGTCATTGATCCCCACCCTGTTAGTCTCTAAAACTCTTTTGTGATGCAAAAGAGGATTTGGGGGAAGAATTAATGAAATCGGTCTTTCAGCTGCAGTGACCAGAGTCCAGCAGATTGGCTGGGGATTTCCTTCTTGTTTCTCGATACAGTATTGTTCTTTGAGGCTGTGCCTTTTACATATTCCTTGCTCATTTAGTAGTAACATATAAAACATTAGACAATTTAATAAAACCATTTTTGATACTTGCTGGACTTGTTACATGAGCTCCACAATAGCATGGCGAGTTCAATTTAGGTTCTTCATTGCTTATTGATATTGCCAATGCATTTCACTCATTGTCAAAAATTACAGCTTCAAGGATAGGCCAATTTTCAATAGTTAGGTTTCCTTGCCTTTTGTAGTCCGTAATTGTTGAGGCTTATCTTCTTCTTCCAGGGTCGGGATTAAGTCTAAAATTCTCAGTGACCAGGGTTCCAACAGGTAATCTTACAGGTTCAGGTGTATATGTCCCGGATTACCATCCTTATCCCTCCCACCAACTAAGTTTCAGGGGAACCCCCAAGATCCATACCCAGGGAAAGAGGGAAAAATCAGCCCACATCTCTGTGTTTGGGACTGGAAAAACTCTAAAAGCTTTGGGCAACTCCATCAGTAGAGAACAGAAATTCATGTCAATTTTTACCTGGGTTTCCAGGGCCTTTCTGTGGGACACTATTCATTTAGTAAAAAAATTAATTTTTCCTTTGTTTTGCAACTAGCAGTTATTACCACCATATAAAATACGTGACCTCAAAAGCACCCTTCTCACCACATAAATTAAAATGTAAGGCATGAAAAGTTTGCTCCTAAAAGGGCTTATGGATTTTTTATATACTGTGAGATTGGCACACAGAGAAATACTGACAAGATATTCTCAAGAGGTCAAAACAACAAAAAAAATTACTGCTAACTTCAGAAAATCAGAGAACTTTGTCTAAAGTTCAGAGCAGCATTCAACCAACATAAAACACTTATCAAAACTTTAACTTAGCCCATTCAACTCAGCAAACTCCAAGCCCATCTTGTTTTAAGTTAATCAAAACTACAAGAGGGAATTAGAAGGAGATGAAAGGGAAAGAGAAAAAAGAGTAGAGAAAATAACAAACATAGCTACCACTCCTGAGTTCCAGCAGTGTTCAGCTGATATAAGAGCCAAGGGAAGGTAGAGTCAAGACATTTGCTTGCCTTGTGTCCTGGGTTAAGTACTCTTTGGCTGTCCTGGCCCCTTCCCCAGGTGGGATTTTGGGTGATCTGGCCACTGTGGGGCTGGATTTGGGCTCCAGAGGTGGGTGTGGAGCATTGCTGTGCCGGGGATGGGCAGCCACTGCCAGGCTGGGATACAGGCTCTGGGGGGAGGAGCATGGCATTGCCTCACCTGAGCAGGACCTGACCTCCCCCATTCCCCCACACATGCACCCAAAATGTTTTGAGCCAGTAATCCTTCGAGTTTCTCACAGTGGGGTGCCTGAAAGAGCCAAATTCATGCAGTTTAAAAAGAGGAAAGCTTAAGAGATGCACAGCTGTTCTGTAAATTCCTTCAAGAAGCTAATGTATCATCCTACAGTTTCTCTGTGAATTACCTCTCTACAACTTGTTAAAATACAAAGTGTACACAAAGGAAACAACGTGATGTGTGCTCTAATGCTCAACTGCTGTCCTTTTTTTATGAGAAAATTCCTCCCATTCCTTCTTGTAATCTATTTCTCAGCTGGGTCACTTTCAACTCAGCTCAGAGGTTTGCAATTGAGTTCAGTAGGAGAGAAGTATTTGCAAGTTATAAGGATTAGTTTCTTTGAACTCTGGATACCAGTGTTCCTGCAGTATAGAAGAAAAAGAAGAATTTGTGTGAACTGGAGACTAATAAAACCTCTTTACTCTTCTTTGTACCTTCCCATGATAAAAAATAGAGCTGAAATGAAGAGTATGAAAGAATTCTGCTTAAATTCAGTAGTGTCTATTATTGAATTTTTCATTAACATCATTTTTCCCCCTCAGCAATTCAACAATGGCAAAGTAGTCTGTGTAATTAATTGCACATACAAAATATGTATATAGATGACTTGGTAGAACAAGGTCTTGCATAAAATAAATGCCACATAATTAATTTATATAATGCAGTCAGGGCTGGGCAACATATGTGCATTTATGTATATATACATACATAGAGACACCCCTTGTGGGTATCCAAAGCTACAGAATGTCCTGGGGAGGGGAAAGAGCCTAAAGTCAGAAGGTTAGCAACTCATGTGTTGATGCATTATTACTTATTTCCATGACATGGGTATACATTCTCAAAAGTTCAGTATTTTTATTCATGATAAAATATGCATTCTTATTTCGGCTATATATTTTTCTTGATCTTCTCATTAGGAGAAGTTTAAGTGACTAGAAATTATAAAAACTACTGCCAGCTGTTCAGCTCAGGTAACAGGCACATGCAGGCCTACCATGCATATATAAATACATGCATATTTAATTACATATGCATATAAATGCATGCCTATGCATGTATAAATACATATAAAAATCCATATATAAATATGGGTATGTATTTATATATGCAAATAATCTTGGTATGCACATAATCTTGGTATTCTGTGACTGTTTTGAATTTTCTGTGTACAGTCATAAGGAAAGATCCCCAAGATTTGGCATGTCAGATCTGATACTGAGGGCTTCAATCTGTTTGCAAAAATATGGTACATGCTCTTTTATTTTCCGGGGAGGATAATCAGATATAGTTTTTTGGGAACCCAATGACTACCACTTTCAAAATAATGCTCTACTGCATTTTTCTCTATTTTCTCCCAAGCAGGTATGCAAATTCCTGCTAATCTTCTCTAGCCTTTTGTACCCACAAGTATAAAAAAAGAAAATATATCTCCACAAGTATAAAAATATCTACTTAATCACAAAGTCTAATATATTTATCTCAGCTTTATTTCTCATGACAGAAGGCATTGAATTCTTGATGAAGACAGATAGTTATGCTTTGTAACTAAAGCAAATCCTATAGCAACTCTAAGTACAATTTTTAAAAATTGCTCTTTATCTTTTATTACCTCAACAATTTCTAGCTTAAGTGGTGTTTGAACATTCAATAATTAAATCAGTTGACTATAGGAAAGATGTTTTACACACTTTAGAACAATAGTCAAAAAGAACAATAGAAGAATAGTCAAGTCAGATGTTCATTATTAAACTTATCCATGATGTGAGTTCCAGAGCAGTCATTAGGGCCTCTTATAACCATTGTGAGTCATTCTGAGTATTTCTTAAACTTTCCAAGATGGAATTTGTTAGTTAATTCCTGTTTGCAATAATTTTACTTAGAAAACACTGGAATTTTCCTTAGAAAAAATCTGGACATTGTTCCAATAGGAGCAGCTATTCCATATGTGCTTGCCCATATTTTTCAATGACTTTGAACAAGGTGCTGAATTCTTCATAAAAAATCTCACTTGTGAAGAAATGGTAGCCCACAAATGGTTTTGTTAGAAATCAGAAGATGTAAGTAGACTTAATATCTGCTGCGAGGGTGCTTCAAAGCTTCCATTATCCCAGGAAAGCCACACTTCATCAAGGAAAGCACCACATAGGAGTGCATCAGAAACACTAGAGGCAGGCTGTGAGAATGATGAGATACTGATCTTCAAATTTGAAATATGCTGTATAAAAATCTGAGCTGATATCCATGTAGAAAATTTATTAGCCAGCCGCTTTTCACCTACCTAGAGGCAGGAATGCCAAGAGTGGCTCAGACCACCGGATATATTGATCCTAATGTAGCTGCCATGCTCAATCAGGAATGTCTGAAAGGACTAAATATGCATCTGTAAATTGATTCCCCTTTAAGGTTTCTCCAGTTGCATACACTGGTAAATATTACATAATAATTACTTCCCAAATAAACAGCTGATGAAGGCTGACTCATGGTGGCTACTCTGAACTCTTCAAATGGCATCACTGAAGCTCAAAGCAGAAAGTATACAGCATGATAAAATTGTGAAGAGTAGAGCTGTATGTATATCTCCTTAAGTAATGGATCCACTGAAAGATTAACATTTATTTTGAAAAATAAAATGTCTAGATAAGCATTAGATTAGTGAAGTGCACTAAGTAAAGTGAAATGCACCAGAGTGTTTATGATCTCTTTCAACAGGAAGTTTACTAGCAAGACATGACAGCAGCATTTTTCTTTCTTGCTAATAAGCATTATATCCTGCCCTGAAATATATCTTTACAGCTACTTAGAACTGCAAGGTGTTGGGAAAAAGTTCTTCACTGAAAGGGTGATCAGGCATTTGAACAGGCTGCCCAGGGAAGTCGTAGAATCATCATATTTGTCAGTTTTTTTTTAAAAAGGGGTTCATGTACCACTAGGGGATATGCTTTAGTGGAGAACACAGTGGTGCTGGTTTGACAGATTCCATGATATTAGAGGTCTTTTTCAGCCTTAACACTTCTATCATCCATATCTTACAAGCTTGCCAAAAGACATCAGTAGAATTCAAATATAATAATCAGGAAATGAGTTGGAAAGGTGTGTAAAATAAGACATTTCATTATTTATTGATTTCTAGCAGCACTTCTAAACTAATAAAAGTTTACATTTCCATTTCATGTTTACATTTCTCTTAACAGGAAAAGGTGTTTTAAGTTTTTAGCTTGCCAGAGATGAACCAAGCCTGGCAACTGAGATATTGTAATGGCTGTGTCTCAGCAAACTCCTTCTGCCAGCAGCATCTTGTGGGTTACCATCCTTACTCCCTTTATTCCAACCTGACTACACCACAGTTCGAGTAGCAGTGGCTGTTAACAGCTTGACCCAACCGAGAGTACCTGTGTGCTTCAGCAGAAAGTGGCATGCCAGAAAATATGTCACCTGTTGCACTTCTTTTTTAGTTTAATGAACAGATCTCATGCCAAGTCATTTTTGCAAATTCTGCAAGTGATATTGCATAGCTCTCTGCTGGATAAACAGAAAACTCCTTTTCTGAGCTTATTAAAAGAAGGGCTAAATATTCTCTCCGATGATAAAGAAAAAAGTGGCATTACAAAAAAAGAAGGGATGCAGCACAAAAATATGTAGAATCTATTACTGAATGTGTTAAATTAAACATTGATTTCCCATAATGTGCAACGGTAGCTTCACAAGTAAGGGAATTCAGTTGTATGTATGAAACTCACTATCAGCACAAAACTTGCCCTAATATGATAGCGATCTTCAACTGACTGCAGGACTCTACTGAGCCATAGGCTAACTTAAAACAGGCAAGACTTGAGGTAACTTCAGAGAGAATTTCAAGTTATAGAACTTGTCTCTATTTTTTACTAATTTTCTGGTAGCTCTGAAAAGTTATTGCTACATTTACTGGAAACCAAAGTTCATGTCAAAACATTAATTTAATTGTAAAATCAAGACAGAAAAATTGCAAAGTGCCATCTGCATAACCTTATCATACATTTCCATTTTTGAATGGGGGAATACCTATTAATCATCAGCCCAAGGTGCAGGACCTGTGTTAGTCCAAGTGAGTCAAGTTTCAAATGAAGGGACAGGGAAACTGGTTACGTGGAAGAAATATGAATACACTGATGACACAGGAATATGTGAAAGATGCTGTTTTTTCAGTGATTTGCAGCTATATGCCATGGGCAGAAAAAATTACAGAAGAGAAAGCTATTAAATGATTATTTACATTCATGGTCCATATGTAAATATTATTTTCACATTACATAGTATTTTTGTTTTGCTTCTTCTTTCTTTTCCATCAGTTTTCTTCCAAAAAACTGTGATAACAATAATAGTGGTGAACAGAATAAATAGTAAAATAAAATCATTTTAAAACAAATAAACCAAACCCTTTCTAGTGACAGAAATACTGTCAGACATTGCAAAATGTGCAAATATAATTTGCTCCATAGGAGCCACTACTTCATGAGTATTTCAATAGCTGACCTAGTGTATCTTGACTAAATTGCTGTTTGAAGATACAAGTAGCTAGATAGAATCAGCTGTCCTCAAGGTAGCCTAAATATCTCATGCTGTGTTCATTAAGAACATCACTCAGAGTGCTGTTTTAGGATTCATGGGGTTCTTTGCTCAATTTGATCATCTTTAGAAGTGCACAAGATCACAGGCCAGATTCATCAAAGCAAAGGATAAAAGAGATTTTCCTTTGTACAGCTTGGATGTGGAGCTATCTTAAATTAAACTATTTTAACAAATCTAGCTTTCACTTCATTAATAGTTTTGCATCTTGTAGGGGATGATTGCTAAAGCAAGAATTATACAAAAAGTTTGTGCTTGTTTATATATAATTTGCAGTTGTATACTGGAATTTTTATGCTATTATCTGGTAGAAAGTGTTGCTAATTTGTGACTGTCTTAATGCAATAATAAAAGGGCCTCTGTAGAGATCCAATTATTAAAATTATTAGAGAGATGCCACTGTCCAAATTAAAGCAAAAATGAGACCATATACCAAAGTCAATAGAATGGATTTTTATTTAGCAGTAAATGTGAGGTAGAGAGAGAGATAGGGAGAAAGAAACTGGTGGGGGGAGAAAGAAACTGGCAGAGAAGCAGAGAAGAATACCAGCACTCTGTAGATTCTATCAATGTCCTGTGAGTCCTTCTGGTCTTCTGAGTGACTGCAGTCTTCTGGAGGTGGTGGGGGAACAAACCCAAAGAACACAAGTTCTATTGGGTTTATAGTCACTCAGATTCAGGTGGGAGTGCCCAGGGAAGGGGAGTTTCACACTGGGTACTGTAACATAAATCACAAGATAACTGAATGATGTAGTGTTGTGGATCACAGACACTTTAAGGGTCTCGACAGCTTGTAAGGTGTTGCAGCTGTCTCTTCCTCAGCACAGATGAATCAATCATGGCTCATCACCCAAGAGGAATCCCTTCATACTGCATGTGAATGTTCCATACCTTGGATTGGAGATTTCACAGCTGGAGTTGTTAGATAAGGAAGGACAGTGGCATGTTAAGGACTTACCCACCTCCCAGGATTTGCCTCTTATCAGACTTCTCTGGGAATCCAGTTTGCAGCTCCAGGTGTGCACACCCTTCTGTGCAGGGAGGCCAGTTCTCAAGTGCATCCCTAGCAAATTGAGCCATTAGCACCAACATTCCAGTCTCTTACAGCACCTGGGTGGTTGCAGCAAATGGCCGAATATTTGACTCAATAATCAGTCACTCTCACAGCCTCTTAATACCAATTTTTTTCCATACATAATGTAATTTGCATAAGATGATGCAAATTTGCAGTTTGGGCTTTTAAATTAGTAAAAGGAAAAGATTACTCAAATTAGAGCTCATTTTAGGATTCTGTCATCTTAGTTTATGAGGACCTATAATAGTTTAGACCCAGGGAACTAAAAATGTGAAGGAAAATCATGACTGTCAAAGTTTTAATGGGAATACAGTATGAAGAATAAGATCTGGAGTTGGAGCATACTTGAAAATGTCACGACCCAATAATATCTGGGAGTGTCTGCACTGAAGATTACTTTTCTTTTGGAACCCATTTACTTGGGTGACATCTAGAGTTTATAATAAAGATGATTTACTCACACAAGAAACAGCAAATTTATTTTTTCCATGCACTCATTCTTCCTTGGACTACAGCATGTTTTGGGATCCCCTAACAACAGGATATCATCAACAATAATTGGCTTGCATGGAGTGGTCAGGGCAGTGTGGCTGTGGTCAGGCTGAACTCTCATTGTCTCTTTTGTAGAGTGTTTTTATTCATATTGTTGCTGTTATTGTTTGTTTTCTTATCTCATTGGTGTTTCCAATAAATAGTTCTTACTCCAAACTGTGATTTTTTTTTGTCCTTTGTTCCTCCCATTATTTTCTACATTGGGGAGGGGGAAAAGGTGGGAGAGAGAGTACTGTGTGGTTTTTTGTTCCAGTAGGAGCACTAAATTGTGAAGTACCTTTCCTAAAGCATGACAACACAGTCCATGAGGGAGACTGGGAGAAGAACATTGTTATACGCTTTATACTTAAGGTATACCTTGATTTTCCCCAATTCCAAACACTGAAAATTCTACAGAAAGGTGTCTTATCCTCTTCCTCCAACACTGATATTTGGTTGAAAAACTTACCAGTAACTTATCAGAAAAAAAAGAAAAAAAAGGTAATTCCATCAATTTTTTTGAAAACTCTAAAAGTAACATCAGGACTGAGTCTTCTAAACTCGAGACACAGAAACAAGTTAGAGTATTCCTGTTAGAGGCACAGAAGACTAAAGAATAAAGAAATTTTCTTCAACCAGCTTCCTATCCCCATATAATTAGACATATATTTACTAATTGCTGATTATTCCCAAATTTACTGATGCTTAAATTGCAATCTGATATGTCAGTATGTTTATGTCACACTAAAATCCCCTCTGCTCAATTAACAGACATCCGATCTAGAAACTTTTCAGGCAAGTGCAACAAATATTCAAGAAGCAGCAATTAATTGTAAATGCTTTCAGACAAATCAAAGAAAGCCATTGAAGATATTTGCTTATCAGCTGACATGAACTTCGAAAGGAATGCTCACCCGCATGCTTCACTGCCTCTGAACACATATAAATTATTCTGTTACAAGTACCAGTTAAGTACATCTGTGCACAGAGAAGTCTCTGAGAATAAATGTCTTCTGGCATTTTAAAGAGATAATTTCAGGATTCCTGTCCAACAAAGGAAAACAACCCTGTTTGTTTATCACTGAGACACAGTAATATTGTTGAAAAAAGATGAGAGAGCAAGATACAACTTTTCTTAAGACAGCTCAGTACTATATCCACTTCTTTCCAGAAGCAAGGATTAACCCAGAACAAGATCTGGGCACATAATGGCACTAGCACCTTCATGCAATGCTTGCACATTCAAAAGCATATATGGATGGCCAAACTGGGATAAACCCATCTCCTCTGATGGCCTTTCTCTAACAGGTCATAGACGAGTGTCTCTGGAAAGGTACATGAAACAACATATTTAAGTATCCAGAAAGAAGACATGAGGGTGTATGGGAAAGACAAGAAAGTAAACACACACTAAATGTTGTAATCTCTTTTGATAAACTAAAAGCAAGTGGTGGTTTTTCTTCTCTGGTAAACATTTTGGTTATGGTAAACATCCTTTTTTTCAACCTCCCCAGACAACTGGTAATCTGAAATCAAAACTTTGTTGTGGGGATGCTACTTTGAAGGTTGGAAACAGTGAAAATATTAACTTTAATAAATAACTTCACAATATAATATCTTTAATAAAAAGTCTCTTTTCCCAGTCAAACTGTTTTCCTCAGTCTTTAGCAGATACTACTGGTACTGAATAAGTCTAGAAACAATATGCAATGTTATGAACTGGAAAGTTTAGTACTCAAAAATAATTATTTCTGACCTATCCTGGTCATTTTCTTTCTTTTGAGTCTCTAAATCATACCTTGAACATTAGTTTAACCAAAAGGCTTTTTGATTAATATTTATACACAAGGCACACAGTTCACTGCACTCCTAAAGTTCATCATTCATCATTTTTACTGCCAAAAATATTTAGTTTAATATGCAGCTTACTGCACTTGGGGCCTAGGTTTTGAATTAAGCACTGGTTCTCTGGCTACAGCCTTTTAAAGGGGTAAATTTACACTCATATTCCCCACAGTCCTTTCCTCACAGTTTCTTTCACTTTTGTCTTGCGTCAAGCACAAGTTGCCTTCTATAAAGAGTTTTGCTAGCACAACTGCCTTAGTTTCTGCAGCATTGCTTAGCATGACAGAGCCTCATTTACATAGACGGAGTTAAATTTCCCTTCTTTATTTGCTTTTGAAGCCAGTGGGAACTATGTCCATACACCAAATGACATTATTTAGATATTAGACATTAAAGAAAAGAGCTGTGGGAAAAGCAACAAACTCTCTATGAAATTATGAAGCTTCTTAAAGAATTCACAGCAGGAATTTTCAGCAATTGAGACATAATGGAGAGATTATTCTTCAGAGACCACTGATTTACAACTGGAGCATAAAGGGAGCAGGTGAAAACTATTCCGTTCATCTCAGTCTATATCCAGCCAGGATTTGCCATGTTTTCTTTGAATACCTGTGTAGTTCATTTGCACACTTTTTCTGGTCACTCCAAACCAATGCACTGCAGAAGGCGGTAGTTTTGTGGCAGTACTAATCAGCGAGAGCCCGGAGCAAGTGTTTGCTGGCTGTGAGCTGATGACAATGCACAAAGGTATCTGAGAGTATTTAATACATACACTTCACTTCCTGAGGTATCACACTGAGGTAGATTCCTCAGACAAAGGAGGACAGAAGAATCATAGAATATTCTGAGTTGGAAGGGTCCCAAAACAATCATCAAGTCCAGCTCCTGGCTCTGCACATATAACAGCAGGATAGAATACAGACTTTGCTTCTAGAGGAAGCAAAGAATCGGTCTCATACACTGCAAATATACCAAATTCACTACAAATCTGCTGACTCCAATCACCCTTTTAATGGTGAATTAGTTAGCATGTTTTGTAACTTTATTCCTAAAGTTACAAAATAGTGGTCTGCTTTTATTATAAATTTTCTAGTGGTCTGTTATTATTATAAATTCTACATATTAATTCAGACCTTCTCTCATAGTGTGAACTGGTTTGTGCTTTCTTTTGTGGTGCTCTCTTACTTATATGATTGAGAGATGCTTTTTGACTTTCTGGGTTTTTTTTTTCCACAGCCTGAATTCTTTAGGTTATTGAGCCACACTTGGTAACTCTGGAAGCTGCAATGGCTTTTGTTTGTGTCATAATGTTGTTTAAGTCCTGTCTCTTGAGACTGCTTTTATTGTCTGATAGGTTATCATGACCATGAAAACACGCTGTAAAATGACTCGACAAGTAGCTTATATTTGCTCTGACTGGACTGAAATAGGCAGAATGCCAAAGCATGTTGAGTCTAATCATTTTCCTTCATAAAATATTGAAGAGCACAAAGGATTCTGGCAAAAGCAACTAATTTATTTTCCTAAGGGGTCCTCCTTGGATTTCTTAAAAAGGCTGTGGACAGACTTTGACTGAACGCCATGGGCCGGGGGTCAGTACACAGTAATGCAGTAGAGGGATGAACACTTAACTTTCCTCAACGCATCTTGAAAGAGATATGTTTCAAGAAAAAAAAGACAAAAGTTAAACACATAGTCCTTAATGTCTTGATTATCAATGGTTTGTGATCAGAGAAAATACAGTTAGATAAACATGAAGTGAGGAAATAATGGGAGAAAAAGTTCATAATAGAAAAGCCTATTGAAATGAGATTTTATGGACATTTGCTCAGTGCACTTCTGGCACTATATCAATAAAATAATAACACAGAAGGAGCTGTGTTTGCACACAGCTTCCTATTTGGTTCCTATTTGCAAGAAATATAGAAACAGTGCTCTAAAGAGACTTGTGTGTATAACAAGAAATAATCTGTGATAGTACACAATATGTTGAACAGAAAGGCTAGTAAAAAATCTCAATACCATTATTTTGTTTTCCAGCATTTGTCTGCACATTTATGAATATTATTAAACAGGTGTATCAAATTTTATTTATTTCCCTACAACTCAGCTGGAGTAGTAATGAAATTCATGTCCACTTCTTTTCTCAGCTGTTCCTACAAATGGCATGAGAAGGAAATGTGGATATGTCTGATGAAGTACAGTGGGCTCCAGTGCTCTGACTGGGCCTCCTGGGTCTCTGGAAAAACATACACCATAACAACAGGAAAGCTCAGCAGATGCCCACAAATAGAGTTTCTTTTCTTCTGCCTAGTGATACGGCCGGCTGGTCAAGGCACTGCTGATAGGGCCATGACTCTTCTTTACATCTCTCTTTTCAGGATAGGATTCATGTATGAGGTTCTGCATGCAGCTACTTTTCTCTCTTGATTTTCTTATTTTGAGGCTAAATAAGTCATGTCATTTCCAAACTCCTAGCCTGTGTCATACATCAAGAGGGAGAGGCTTCCACTTCAAGGAAATCTGGAAGGCAGTATCATCCACCTCATCATGGGGTCCCTTCTAAGTTTGCAGTGAAAATGGCATTTTTACATCACATACACTGTCAGGATCTCTGAGAGGCTGATTATTTTCTAAAATTTGGTCTTTTTGTATCTCAGTATATTTGTCTGGATGTAGCAGTTATGTGATACAACATAACATTGGCTTTACTGCAGCGAATATAGACCTAGAAAGGCTTTAATGATTTTATGACTAGCTTTCCATGTTAAAAAGTTTCTAGGAATCCACCAGGTTCTTTAAAAGGGATGTTTTTCTGAACTATCATGTGAAAGCTGACCCAAAAAACTCTAAAAAGAGGTAGAACCCAGGTTATGAAGAGGTATTGTGATTTCAAAAATCACATCTGTCCAGCGAGAAATTCTGACTTTCTTTGGCTTGAGTTTGCTGTTTTTACTGCATTTGACATTGGCAGTTTAATGCCTCACCTACAAAAATAATTTTCTGATTTTCTACTATGCTGGACAGAGGAAGCCATGTTGCATACCAAATTCAGAAGGAAAAAAAAAACAACAAACAAAATGGAAAGCATCCTATTGCATATTGGATTAAAGGGCTGTCAGCAACATTATGTGTTATTGCATCAGAAATGGAGAAAATAGAAACACAGTTTTAAAAAAAACAGCCTGTGGAATTTTCCTTTTTCTGCTCTATTGCAAACTCTTTTGTAATAGAGAGCAGATCAGTCTGTTTCCATGTCTCAGCAGAATGATCAGTACATGTGACCTTCCTTCAGTGCTAGAAACCTAAAATAGGCTTTCAGCAAAGCACAATATTGTTCTGGCACAACTGTGCAGGGAGTCACTGATAAAAAAAAGAAAGCTTCAGTCCTCTGAAAATTACTACTGTTTGTTATACCAGATAGGTCCTATCCAAAAATAATAAAAGGCATAATACAACTGTAGGAAAAAATCCACCACTTTCTGGAGGCATAAATCAAGTGCCTGGATGTATAGATACCATGACAGCTCTAATTTTGAAGTCTGAGCAATTCCTTGTCTTCATTGCCTTCAATATAAGAGGAATGGCATAAGGAAGAAGAAGATTCCTGGGGCATCCAACTGTCTATAGGAAGGATTCAAGAGCCCATTCTCAAAGGAGTGGAAGAATCTTGAATCTCCCAGTGTTGGGATGATAACCAGTTGACCACTTGGTGGATCTTCAGAAAATGAAACATATGCTTGCCCAACCTATATGTTTTTCTGGAATAATTGTGCTGGTCTGATTTACCTGGTTTTTTCCCATCCCTAACTTCTACAAATAAGGTTATGTTCAGCTCAGTTACAAAGTGTTAACCTTCAGGGACAATTTTTGTTGTTTGTTTTTGTTTGTTTGTTTGTTTGGTTGGTTGGTTGGTTGGTTTTTAACCTGATTTGAAAATGAGATAAAAATTTTCTTTTAAGGGATGGATCCCACTTAACCTTAAAGAAGAAAATTTTTTTTCCCCAAACAAACAGTGATAATTAAAACCACATTTCTTTGGGCACAAAACATGCATGGAAAATCTTTGTGATGAACATTTAGGTTATTAGCACAGTAAAACAGGGGAATATGACTGAAATATTGTCAGCCCTTACATAATTAATGATATTGAATGCATCCTACTACTGTATCTGTCTTTCTATTTATTCATATCCCCAAGCTTATATGACATAATTCTTTAGCCATGTAAATATATATGTTTAGTGAATACACATTTTGTACATTCTGCATTTTAAATATTAAAAATTCTTTAATGAGATAAGGTGCCCTACTGCACACCACAGTAACTCTCTTTGTCAAACTTTTTCACCAGGGCAAAATTTTACAGGTGAAGTTCATGGAAAAATTGAACAACTGCTCAATAAATCTCTGTTTTTATCACTGACAAAACAGAGGATTTCAGCTTCACCCTAGAATGACACATAAACACTATTATTTACGAAAACAACAAAGGGAAGGAGCAGAAAAACCTCTCTGATGCCAATCAGTTATATGGCAGGTAGTTTAACAACAGAATAATAATCTGGAACACGTAAGTTTATTAATAGGCATAAAAATGTTGATTCCCTACCAAGGCTGCTGTAAATGTAAGTAAAGCATAACAAAAAAAACCTTCCTGAAAAAAAACAACAGCTGCTTCAGCATGCACAGAGAAATCGCTTGTAGTTACCTCTATCAGCAAATGCCTACATTTTAAAATGAATTCATTGTTCTTCTACCTCTAGTAAATTATTATTGCATTTTGCACTCCCAGTATTTGTTTTGTCTTCAGGCTCTGCATGGAGACCTTTTTCCTCTCTCTTAGTAAGAAATGTTTAAATAATTTTAAATATTAGAAGTGAGAAGGAATCAAACCTATGCTATTTCCTAATGCAGAACTGCAGTGCTATGTGTCCCAGAAGTACCACTGAAATAAAAAAAAATAGAATTGTGGGACAAGGAGATCAAGAGTGATATCTACTAGAAAATGTAAGAAAAAAAAAGTCTTCAGCAAAGAAATTTTTGGAATAGCAGGAATTCCCATTTGACGGCATGTTTTTCAGTTGTCTTTATTTTTTCCCTAATATTCACCCACTAAACCTCCAGAGTGTTGTCTGCTGATTCTGCCATCACTTTTGACCTCATCTTAATGACTTTAAAGTATTTTTGACTTTCCAATACTAGAGATATTAGTTCAGGACATTGCTCATATCCTCAAACCCCAATGAAATCCCACTCTAAACGTTGCGAATTAACTGAGCTCCCATCTTCATCAAGAATTAGAAATGAATCAGAGCCAGACAGAGTGGCTGAACAGCTTGGTTTCAGTCTTCCCAGTGTGCAAATAGAAATATAAAAAATATAAAAATTCAGGGCACCCTACACCTTGCTGCTCGGTGAGAGATGAAACTCTTCAGTCATTATTGAGATTCATGCATGAAATATGTTAATTGCAAGATTAGAAATTACTTTTGAAAATTATTCTCATATAGAATGAAGAAATGCTATGTTTTAGCAGATATTGCAGTCAGACAAATAGCTGATTTTGCAAGTGCCAGTTTTGAAGTACAGTATTGGCAGTTTTGACTTTTAAAATGAGAGACTTTCTGTGGATATCAAGAGAGAAGAAATAAAAGTAAATCAAGATATCATTTCTATAATGTCACTTCTCTGACCACAGCCTAACATTGGAAATGAGACTTCAGAATAAAGAACATGCAAAATATTACATGAAGTGAAACATCTACAAATGATTACAAGAAAAACTTAACTTTATTAGAAAGATAGGTACTTTGATCAGTGTTAATGAACTGTACATGAAAGGTATGGATTTCAAAGAAATGATAGAAATTACAATGTTGGAAGAATGTAATATGTCAGGCTTTTTGCCACACACTCCTTGCTTAATACAAAATTAATGACTTATATGGCTAAAATCTGTTATTTTAACATTATTATTTTTGAAGCACTGTTAATTATTCCTAATAAAATTACTTTATTGTGGACACAAGCATACAAACTGTTTCATTCGCTCCATGTTTATAGCTCTCCCTGAGCTCTGAAACCTGCAATCCAGCTACAATGCAGCACTCTCACAGTGCCAGGGTAAATGAGTCTTCCCATAAATATGTTCCTACTAATTAATCGGTATTCCTAATAATCACTTGCTTTTACTATGACCACAATGTTTGAAAACAAGCAGTCTGAGGAGAATGGATTAAACTTGCCTCTCTGAGGGCATAAGGGTAATGGTTCATATTGCTGAGAAAGAATTTTGCTGTGGAAGAAAAAAATGGAAGAGCGGACGCCAATACCAGTATGTCTTTCCTTATTTGCCTTCCAGTAAATGCAAAATTTAAACTTATCTGCAGCTCCATGCATACAAAAAGTATTTCTGGACCTCAAGGACCCTATCTTTTCTGTTCATGTATCATACACACCAATTAATATTTACATAATTTTTATTCAAAACCCTTGACAGGGCTGGTTTCTGTGAGAAGCTGCTGGAAGCTTCCTCCACATCCAGCAGAATCAATCCCGGGCAGGTCCAAAAAAGGATGTGCTGCTGGTCAAGGCTGGGTCAATTAGAAATGGTGATAAGGCCTCTGTCGTAACAGATTTAAGTTAAACAAACAAAAAAACAGACAAACAAGCAAAACCCTCAAAACGTTATTGCACAGTTGTAATTGCAGCCAGAGAAGAACAGAGTGAGAAGATGTGAGAGGAACAGCTCTGCAGACACCAAGGTCAGTGGAGGAGGGGCAGGAGGTGCTGCAGGCTCCTGAGCTGGGATTCCCCTGCAGCAGCCTGTGGTACAGCCCATGGTGAGGCAGCTGTGCCCCCACAGCTCACGGGGATCCAAAGGGATGCAGAGATCCACCTGCAGCCTCTGGAGACTGATGCTGGCCCATGCTGGAGCAGGAGTATGCTTGAGAAGAGGCTGTAAACCTGTGGAAGGCCTGTGCTGGAGCCGGGTCCTGGCAAGGACCCGCAGACCCAGGCTGGAGAGGCATCCTGGTAGGACTTGTGGGGGACCCATTCTGGAGCAGGCTGTCCTTGAAGGACTGCACCCCTTGGAGGAGTGACTCACATTGCAGCAGTTGATAGAAGCCTGCTGCCCCTGGAATGAACACATAACAGAGAAGTTCATGGAGAACTGTCTCTCGTGGGAGGGACCCCACTTTGGAGCAGCAGAAGGACTCCTCTCCCCCAGCAGTGGCAGAAACAACAGGTGACAGATTGACCACAACCCTCATTCCTTCTCTCCTTACACTGCTGGGGAAGGAGGTAGAGCTGGGAAGCAAGGAGGGGTGGGGGAATGTGTTTTCAATGTCTTATTTTACTTCTCATTATCCTGCTCTGATTTTGTTAGTAATAAATTAAATTAAATTCAATTAATATTTATCATTCAAGTCTGTTCTGCCCATGATGGTATTTGGTGAATGAACTCCCAGTCCTTAACTCATGAACCTTTTATTGTATTTTCTCTTCTCTGTCCAGCTGAAGAGGGAAGTGTCAGAGGCTTTGGTGGGTGCCTGGCATCCATACAGGTCAATCCACCACTATACATAAAGTTATTGACATCAAGATATGCCTCTGAACCTTTGTAGACCAGAAGTAGGAACATTACCAGGGCATGATGCCCTAATTATTCCAGAGTTCAGCAACACCACTGTGAGCAAAATAAAACCCTGTGGTAAATTCACTGCAAAAATGTGTCTAAACTCCTGGCAAGCCTTATGGCAAAAGGTTTTTTAAGACTGAAATGCAAAGCTTAAGGAAACAGCTGCTGTCTCTGAAGATAAAGGCTGACAAATGAATTGGTGAAACATATAGTTATCTTCCATTTGGCTTTAAGATGAGTTCTTCATGCCTTTTGGGTAATACATTTTTTAATTTTAGTTCTACATAAAAGCTGATCTAATTTTACAGCCCTTCCAGTAAAAGGCAAAATCCTATTGTCCCCTTTCCTTTACTCACTTCCTCCTCTCCTGTTTTCATCAGTAGCATTCTGCCTTCCCTCTTACTGGCTGGGCTGGACAGCTGAGCCTGAGTCAGCTCACCAAAACTATCAGAAGAAGTGAATCACTTCCATATAAAGCCAATAAGGCAAGTAAAAGTCTTTCCTATATCAGCACAAATTATTTCCTTTAATTCTTCACACTTCTCTTTATTTTCATATAAATATATATATGTATGTATGTATGTATGTATGTATGTATGTATGTATGTATGTTAAAGTAATTCCTCTATCATATTTTCTCATCATTGATCAGTCAGCTTAATCATCACAGAAAAGCCTTTTGTAACACAAAAAGGTCTCTTTGTTTTATTCTTGCCTTCAACCTTCTGGAGATCTCCATAGTATCAGATGTAGCTGAATATCAGCATCCCTGCTATTAAGCATATATTATAAAAGGTCCTTAATTCATCTGTCATTTTTAGTGAAACAGTAACTCAAACAAAGCTATTTACCTGCCCCACTAGCCTGGTTTAGTTAGAAGTGGGCATTTTATAAAACAAATTTTGAATAGTGGGTGGTGATAAAAAATACCAACAGACATGAAATAGAGGAACAGCCTTTTGTATGAGCTAACACAGAAATATGAGTTCCTGATGATTTGGTCTACTGCTTGTGTGCTACTTAGTCACACATGATTTTTATAGTGGGAATCAAAAGAGCCCTGAAAATTTGGGCTCAGATGGTCAACCTTTTTTTATTCTCTAATACACACTGTCATTCATCAGCTGTCACTTTTAATTGCTGGTGTTGGTCACTCAGACACATAGTGAACCATAAGAAAAAAACCTGTCAACAAAATCCATCAGGATTATTACTTTGGTACAAGAGTTTAAGTGTTGATGTTATCTGTCCTAGGTTACAATGTAAGAATATTCCAGAAGGTCTGTATTCTATCACCATCTTCACAGACTGTTAAAATCAGGAGGGGCAGTGTTTTCCTTGCCTCCTCTCCCGGACCATCTCCTGATAATGGGCCATTAACACCTTTGCCCGTGAGTCATAGATAACTCCCTCTGCGAGCCATTTCCTGTTTAATGGGCCATTAAGGACCCACCNCCATTCAAACTGGACTGCTACCAACAGCCTGACTGACAGGGTGTCAGGTTATATTCTAACTGTCAGGTTTTGTCTTTTTGTTTAATACTGCATCTTGGTCTAATTTTCCTATTAGGTTTTAGTTTGTTGGGTTTTGTTTTACTTTATTTTGTTTATATATATTAAAGAACTGTTCTTCTTATCCTCATATCTTTGCCTGAGAGCCCCTTTGAATAATTTGGAGGGAGGGGATTTGCATTTTTTTTCTATTCTAAGAGAAGCTCCTGCCTTCCTTAGCAGGCACCTGTCTTTCAAAACCAAGACATTATCTGTTAAGTACAACAAGAAATCTTCAGACATAAGGGAGAAGAAAAACCTACAGATACATACAATGGCTGATATTAGAGGTTAGGTTTCCTTCCTTTTGTTCCTTCTTGCCTATAGAATTTTCCCCATTAATTACAAGAAAATCCAGCTACTAATACTTACTAAGTGTTTAAGAAAACAAAAAATTTGACTGGAGCAGATAAAAAGGAAGGCAGGAGGCAACTGCTAACTCTCACTCTTCAACTTCAAAAAAACACACACTCAAAACTATTATTACTTAAAAAAAACTAATTCACCGTAACCCAAACAGAACTACTTGTTTCCTCTTTCTTCTTTCTTTCTTCTTCTTCTTCTTCTTTGTCTTCATCTTTGTCTTCTTCTTCGTCTTCTACTACTTCTTCTACTTCTACTACTTCTTCTACTTCTTTTTCTTCTAACCCCCCCCCTCACCACCCTACTCTGTCAGGATGTCCTGCAATACCAGTCACTGCTGCAGAACTTCTGATACATCTTATTCACCAGCCCAGAATTTCTGCTCATTCCTGCCATTCCAACCTAATATTCCTCAAAGCCCTGCTGGGGCACCTGGGATCAAAAGCCCCAAAGAATTTATAAAGCAAAGCCTCTCCTCCATCCTTTCTCATCTCTTTCACAGAATCCCTAATTCTATTTATTATTTATGTGCCTTATTATATGTACTAATAAAAAAACTATTATTCCTATTCCCATATCNACCTAATATTCCTCAAAGCCCTGCTGGGGCACCTGGGATCAAAAGCCCCAAAGAATTTATAAAGCAAAGCCTCTCCTCCATCCTTTCTCATCTCTTTCACAGAATCCCTAATTCTATTTATTATTTATGTGCCTTATTATATGTACTAATAAAAAAACTATTATTCCTATTCCCATATCTTTGCCTAAAAACCCCTTAATTTCAAAATTATAATAATTAGAAAGAGTGTGTTTACATTTTATATTCCAAAAAAAGCTCCTGCCTTCCCTAACAGACACTTATCTTTCAAACCAAAATAGCTGCTT
>VXBU01009026.1:870480-916550 GCA_013400315.1 Bombycilla garrulus
CTCTCTTTTTTTTTTTTTTTTTTCCTCATAAGCGCTTATGTATCAGAGTGGGAAGAAAAGTGAACAAAAACACAGGGCTCAACTAACAAGAAGAAATTTAAAATGCCACATACCAGTTTTGCAAGAGCATTTGAAAATATAGCCATGGATATTCATGGCTACTTCAAGAAAATATTGTTTACCATTCTGTGGGCATTAAGTCCAGAACACATTGCTGCTTATTTTTTTCAGGATTTGCAGTGGGAAACACTTGACCATTTACTCTCTATTCCCTGCACATAGAAGGAACACCAGAAATGCTCAGAGCGGAGAGCTAGAACTTCTGGAACAAGAAGACATGAACTCGACCATGGACAGCGCTTCCAGGCAAGAAGCATCTATAACTACTGGGTAAATTGTAGAACTGCGAAATTTAAAAATCACGTCTCATGCACAAACATTTTATCTCCTTTTTTTCTGAAAAAAGATGTCTCAGAGTTATCCCAAACATGTAAGAACCAAGTTAGAAAGTGATAATTTTACAAATGACACTTTTTTCCCCCAGCTGACAAGATTGTTGAAAAGCAGTACTTTCAGGTAGGATGTAAGTAGGCTGTAAATCATTGTTGTTTCAGCTCAATTCATTGCTGAAGGAGCAAATCTGCATAGCAAAATAGCTGAAACCACTGGTCAAAAGTCCTGTAATTTAGTAAAGATGATCAGATTTTGTTATTTTCAAAGGGACATGTTACAGAGAGAGATTCCTCTTATCTCTTTTAAGTCATGTGAGCAGGTATCAGTGACATGGCCTCAATTTCCTCTTCCATTAAAATACAAGTACTAAGGCTGTACCAGAATTGGAAGAAATCTCAGAACCTAAGGAAAATACGAGACAAAATAACACTGAAGACTTGCATTGGGATAAAATGTCTGAATGCCCTAAAAGCATTATTCACGGAAAGAAATGCAAATTGATTGTTGAATAATTTTCATAAATTATAATGCTAAAATAATGTGGAAAATGACATGTTAGTCATTCTGTATAGGAAAAAATTCTTCTTTCATCTCTCCACTCCTAGAAGAATGCTGATGGAAGTTGGTTGATGGTAATTTCACATTACTTTGCTGCTAATTGTATAGGCAATTAATCCAAGGTAGTCATCTAGATTTCCTCTGCAGGCAGTGAACAGGGAGCAGAACCCTTACTACACAACGTATCCCACCCCAAAATTTATATCTATAGGGGGTCAGAGGAATAACAGAGGCAAACAATAATCACTTTCAGATGGCCACACCTTGGAAAGAGACGCCCAAAAAGGTTTTCTTACCTGCATGACTAAATACAGGTTTCAAGCTTAAACTATGTAGTATCTTTTACAGTTTTTCCAGCTTTGGTGTTTCAACATTCCTCAGAAGTATTAAGTATTTACTTAACCCTTGAGACATGAAATGCAATAGCATGATAAACAAGTTAATCTGGGCATTTTACTTTTCTTATGGGATGGATAGTAACAGCAGAAAAGAGGAGCTTAGTAAATAAAAAGAGTAGAAGGTTCTGAAAGCTATCACCTCTGCTCCCTTTAACCCTCAAGCAAATCATTGGAGACTGATTTTCTTCACTAGGACTTAGCCATAAACCATTTTAAACATGAATAGTAAATTGAATGTAATTGTCCCATGATTTCTGGCATTCTGACTGGTTTTAATGTTTTCCAATGGCTCAACATCGGGAAAATTGCATTTTCTATTTTATTTATTTTAAAATAAAACCAGTTTGTGAAGTATAAACTATAGAAAAAGACAGATTTAAGATTTTCTTTGCCCATTATGAATTATCTAAATACAGATTTTCATAATTTTTTGCTTTTTTTTTCACAGCCCAACTTTTATTAGTTTCAGTTGGAGCTGCATTTTTGCAAATGAAAACTTTGCTGTGACAAGATAAATGCAAAGAAAATGAGGAACATATTTCCTTTCAAAAGTCTGGTTTAAGTGACTTCCTTTGAATCATACAGTAATCTTGTGACAGATGATGATACAAAATGCATTTTCTAAGCTGGAATTACATTGCCTTAACTGTAGGCATAAAGACCACTGAAAAACAGATTGTTGCTTCAGTGTTGGTATAAAGTTGAAACTATGAACTTGCATGATGAATTGCTGAGTGGCTCAGAACAAAAGCTTTCAACTATATCAGAAAGAAAAGGTACTCCCTGAATTTATTATCCAAGTTCCATAAAGGTAATGATCTCACAAGAAATATGTTTTGTCAAATAAACAATTTTTGTGCAAAGCACAAATAATTTTAACTACCCAATGATTTTAACTAGTTTGGCCTTTTAATTGCCTCGAGTCCCACATTTTTTAATTTTGTAACTTGAAAAAGTAAGAGGAAGGTCTTAATCATATTATGACTAAGCTGACATACATAACTATTTTCTGTTAACTGTCTGAACATAAAAATGCAGGTTAGGATCATGTAATTAATAAATTACTTTATTATAAGGCCTACATAAAAGAGCTCTGAGTTAATATCAAATAGTCAGCTTTATTTATGGTACTTCCCAAATTTAAGTCATGCTTTTTCAACAATAATATCTAATTTATTTTTGTCCCTGTGAAAAAGTAAAATAAGTAACCACTTAAGTCATCCTTTTCTACTTAAATGTAGTCATTAACACCCTGATGGTAAGGGCCTGCTTTCTCTCTGATTTCATAAGGAACTGATGACTAATGAGGGATTTTTAGTAATATGGTAATGTGAATAACTCTGTAATACAAAGAAATTATAGGTTTTTATTATTACACCTCAATGTTGTAAAAATCATCACAATAACAAAAGCTTTTGGAGCATTATAAACTTGGTAATTCACTGACATACAGTGATGGCTTAAAAATGTGTTAGAAGTAATGTAAGACAATTGTGCTGTTTCTGATTGATATATTAATATATCATAAATATTCCCACCAGTTCTCATTTGTGTGGAAGAGTAAATTATTTTGTATATATGTATATTTAGCTCAAGAGTAAATTTAAGCTTAAATTTGGACTAGAAGTCATTACTTGGGCAATACTCCTACTGATGTGAATCTGAAGTTTTCATAAGTAATTTGTTTCCTGTTAATGCAAATAGGTCAAATCCAATTTTGTCTCCAGGACTCCATGGATCATAGACAGTAAAGGATAATGTGAATAATCTGGACTCCTCCAATCCAGTCTTGTTTATGGCAGCTACATATTTTAAAAATATAGAGATACCAAAAGAAATAATTATTTGAGCCACAAGGAGATGTGGCTAAAGCTAGTTTATTGCACAAATTATTAATTAGTAATTAAGGAATACTCACAGGAAGAATATGGGAACATGGGTATTAATACTCTGTCTGGTGTCTCAAGGCTTCAATAATTTTGGCTATTTACAAAATCTGCATGATTGTTTCCTATTTGTAACTTCTAGCAAATTAAAGTTATTTAAAAACACTCTTAAATGAAATATTAAAGCACTCCTTTGGCCTCCTGACCTGCAAGAAATGTTTTAGAAGCCTTGTTACCTGCATTTCTGTAATTTCCTAATGTATCTTACCATTTTCAGGGAAAGACAAGCAAAGTGTTTTCTGATTTGGGGGCTGTTTCAACTATGTGTTTCCTCGTCATATGGTTTCTAAAATTTAGAATTAAGATTTTGGTTTCAACTTCAAAACATTACAGCTTCCAAAAGAAAGGGATGATGGCTAGCAACTGGCTTTAATGTGGCTTAAGCGTGTTTGAAAGGCTTTACTGAGTAAGCTCAGGGACCTGACTTCTTGCTACTTGAAAGCTCCACAGGGCTTAATTCTTCTAGCCTTTCATTGTCACCGTATTTCTGTTATAAATCCCAGCACTTCTTTGTAATTAATTGTGCAAATGAATAATATCAGTGTAGAGATAGTGGTCTTGGGCCAAAAGCAATGACTTTATTTCATGCACTCCTCAGAAATGGCTATCCACTACCACAAGAACAAAGAAAATGAGGTCAACGAAAATCCCTCATTTCCACTTCAAATGAGAACTAGCTATAAAGAACAACTTCAGCCTGCAGTTTCATTTCTACTTTTAAAATTCATCAAAGAGAGTTCTGTTAAAATACTGTGCAATGATATTAGCAGTATTAATAGGAAATAATTATGAAGAGAAATAATACCTTTTCTTGAATGGGTCCTGATATAAAGTACCAATGCTGCTAATGTAAAAGCTTAGCCCTCTTGGTATTCAGTGCTTTATTAAAAGAATTTTTATTAGCTAATTCAAGAAAGAAATATGACGAATGTCTCCTTCCAAGTTCCATCCCTATCTTTCATTACAGTAGTATCTGGTAATAGAAAGTGCTTCTGGCAATACTTATCTGCATATAATGCATAAAATTTTTAAGATATAAAAAGGCCTGTATGGAGGGTGGCTACTTGGTACACACCACGAATATCACAACATTTGCTGCCTCAATTTAAAACTAAACCTAATAGTTCTTCTAGTTCTTTTGATCTTACAGTCATGAACTTATATGGGACAAGTTCTCAGCAGAGGAAACTGTCATGGCTCCATCAACGACAATTTATAACTCATCTCCCAATCTGACCCTGTACTTTAATCCATTATTATGGTCTCAGACATTTGGCTCTCAGAGCTCTTTTTATCACCTTTGTCTTCTTTTTACAATTAAATGTAAAATAAAGAATTTCATTTAGTTGACACAATTTATGTAACTAACCCCTGCAAACTTGTCTAATTCCTGAGTACTGTTATGATTCATTGATGAGTATGTTTGTCAGCACACATGCCATGATAGCATGCTAGTAGTACCAATGGCTATTTTCCTATTACTATTTACTTTTCAGTCTATAGGGTTTTTTTTTCCAGCCCCAGCCAGGATCAAAGTTCTCTCAGCATAGGTAAAAATTGGATCTAAAGCACATACAGTTTAAGAAATGGAATGGATGGGATGTTGCTCATATGAATCACAAATTGCAGCATTTTCCATCTGCATCCTGGTGACAAGTAACTCCAGAAAACAAGTCTTGGCAGAGACTTAAATTTCCTATGTTAAATAGAAAATTTGGGAGCTAAACCAGGTTGAGGCAGCATCAGAGAACAGATGCTTTCTGATAGCTAGCTATGGCTCTGATTCAGGAGCATATTTAAACACAGATATGTTTAAAGGTTTTGCTGCACAGGGGTAAATGTAAAGCTATGCTTAGAACTAAACTGTATCTATGAAGAGGACCTCTCTGCAATTATGTTCGTTAGGACTGCTCTAGGGACTGGTGCTGTGATATCTTCTGTTTTGATTATCTGACCATTATCTTTCAGGATGGGAAGGTCCATCAGAGAGGAAATCATAATATTTTGATTTTGCTGTAATCTGACTATGTTAAAGGTAGACAGTCTCTGATTCTGGCAGTAAACTAAGACAGAAATCACCCTAGACATAAAACTAGCAAGGGGATTTTTTTCTCTTTTCAAACTAGCCTGTATCTGTGAAACAATTATGCTAATTGAACCAGTTTCCAAAAATTCAAATTTGAGCTGCACATCGGTATGTCTGAAAACCGCACATTATTAAAGTGTTTTACTTTCTTTAAGATGGGCCAAGAGCATTTAGCTTGGAATTGCAGCTATTGGTCAATATTATTGAAAATTTTAAATGTTTTAGTGTGTAACCATTCTCTTGAACACAACCTACAGCTGTTTCACATACTTTTGCCAACTCTTTCAGACCCCTGGTCTGAGAGCACGTGAAGGTGCTATTGCAGTAGTTTTCACTAAAATTCATCCAGGTTTCATGCATTTGAACAGCACATATCAGATACTCTTTTCATTTTCTCATCAGTTCCTCTTACTGGCATGAAAAGAATCATATTTTAGGAGATTCAATTATCAAGCTGCCATGATATATTTCAGTATAATTACATTTCATTGTCAACTACAAATTATTTATGGTGCTTTTCTTGTGGAATAATATGTGGTGCATATACTTGTGGAATCATAATCTTATACCACCCAGAGACAGTGAAATAGTAGAATACATATAAAACCACAGAAATGTTAAAACCCAAAAATCTTTCAAAATTTTTTCTGCTATCTGCTGAAGTGATGTTCTTAGTCCTCTGTCATTCAAAGCATATACAAATAAGCTAAAAGTTCATAGAGAAGCATATGAGAGCATATATTTGAAGACATGGAATTTTTATGAAAATCCTAGGAATCTACCTAGCCTCCACCCCTAGTCATGACTTAACTGATAATCCAAATTTCACATAACCTCTGTAAGCAGCTCAGCTCCACACTTGAGTATTTCTATTATCATCAGCTCTAGGAACTGATTTAAAAGTCTAAATATTCTTCTTTGTGATGGGATGAGAAACTTTTGTTTCCAGCCTTTGAACATAGGGCTGAGGCAGCCTACAGACATTAAAACCCTTTCTAGGGCTTTTGACAAATTTAAGATGCCTGGTAGAAAAGAGTTAATCATTAGAGCCAGAAAGATAACTGGAACTCATCGAGCAGTCAGATTCAGATTCTTCCTATGCAAGAAAGATAAAGGGACTACTGAGTAGTGAAGGGAAGAAGCTGCCTTCATCTCAGGAAATGCAGCTGCTATGTAAACTCTGAGTGTGTGGTGCCATCTACTTAATGCTTGAAGTTGCTTTTGAATCACAGAAGAACCTCAATTGGAGAACTTTGAGAACTTCTCTAAAGAAATAAAGCAGAAAGAGTAGCTCTTATTCTTGTACTCTGCACCGTGTTGCACCACTTCATTTTCAAGTTCCAAAGGAGGGGGAGAAAATAAGATGTATGGATTCTGCATAAAATATGGAGACTTAGAAGAACAATGTAGTAAAGATGAAAAATGACCCAGGACAAAAAAGAAATAGTGGCAATTCCCTGTGCTCAGCAGTGGTTTCCAAAGCTAGATAGAAAACCTCCAGAAAGAATGAGGCTGCCCAAGCCTGATGTCTGAGATGAACAGAGGTTAAAGTCTGGAGTGAAAGGCAGTGTTGTGGGCACTTAATGCAGGGACTGTATTTGAATACAGACTGCCTTTGGCCTCTTGTCAAAAGTGATTTCCCACCAGGTTTCAACTCCCTGACTGGAATTCAGCTAACTTCAAGCCTTGTTCTGCAAGCTACATAAGGATTTTTTCCTTTGTGGGAAGGACTAATGCATCATTTCTTGTTAGTGCAGTCAGCTGTGGGGCAGATTTAAAATTCACCAACTACTCTAAACTACCTAAACTAGCCTTGTGTGTGCAGTCCATACTCTTTAAAGCCCTACCCCAGCTGTCTCTGTGCCAACTTTCTGGAATGAAAAAGCCTGAAAAAGTGATTTTTCTTGTCAAATGCTGAAGAATTTAATATCTTTTATGGCCACATTAGGGAGAATGATAAATCATCTCTGAAAAATAAAAAAGTAGAAGCAAATATGTTTATTGTTGTATATTAAAGCATAGTAACATTTTAATTTTGTGTTGGAACTCAATTTATAGAAACAGTTGCTTAATTTTTCCTCTAATGTGTGAGGAAAACAGAGTAAATTTATTAGCCTTATTTGAAAGAAAATTAAGAAAGAGTCCAAAGGCTGTATTAAATCTTTATTGATCAAAATTGTATGGTATTGTCTCTGAAATTCACTGAGAAGCATTGCTAACTAATCCCTGCATTCAAGATATTGCATGTGACAGCCATGAAATTTAAAGCTGGGCAGTAATTTTTGAAGGGATAATACTCTGTCTTGTGCCCTAACAAAGAACTGAGCTGATGTGGAGGGGTTGGTTATAATAGAGTTATATGGTTAGAGCATCCAAAAGCAAGAATGGAACTGCCAGTAGCTAAAGTGTGACATTAACATGTTTCTTTATTGGAAACAGTAGCTTGGAAAGCTTTCCTGGAGACTCATTAAGTATTCCCACAGTATGAAAGTTCTTTTTTTTCCAGAACAACGATAGGATAGAAGTAGGTATGTATTGAAAATGTTGGGGTTTTTTTACCATTGTTGCCAACATGCATAAGTTGTAAGTTGTAACTTTTACTAAGCTGTAAACATGCATAACAACATCAAAACTTTTTCAAAAGCCGTTTTTCTTTTTAAGGCCAGTTCTGTGAAATGTATGTAATTTTAGCCAACTGCTACTAAATGGTGGATGTAGCTTGATCTTAAACCTAATGTAGTGATAGATCTCTAGGCTGTGTTCTATGATGTCACATTCACCTTACTGAAGGTCTTTTTAATGCCCTTTTCCTCTAATATGTATTTATTTATAATATTCTCAGGTATTTAAGGATTAGTTCTAGCATGCTTAACTAATTTAAAGCAGAAGTATGAAGACTGCTGTTAATTGTGGGTGCCTCTAGCCTGTGACTAGTAACTGAACTTAGAAGTTACTCTAACTTGCCTTGATGTCTGGCAAGCATCCCATCAGGATGAGGATAAAAAGTGAGTATAGCAACACCTCATTCTCTCCCTTCCTCTTTCCTAAAATATGCACAAGTACTGTGGTAAAAGATCTTTACAGTCATATCTCAGTGCAACACACCTCAGGATTTTTGAGTTTGGAAATGTTTATGACAGTCCCTGACACCGTTGACATTAGACTAACCATATTCTTTTGCCTCATGCAGCAAGCCTTGCCCAAATGTAGGAATTAAATGTTTTTTTCAGCATCTATACACACCCACACTCCCTTAAATTAGCTGGTGTAGATGCTCATTGAATTTTGTAAGTTACAGTAGAAAAGTTCTTTATATTCACCTGAAAGAGAACAAACATTTCATTATTAGGGACAGAGGTTTTGAAGTCAGTCTTCTTCTGTTGTAGGCAATGACACTACAACAACAAATAAAATGAACACTCTCCAGCTGAAAGCCAGCAGTATTTTCGGATCCTTCTATTTGTCAATAGAAAGGCTGGCACAGAAACTCCATGCTCTGGTATTTGGGAAGTATCTAATTACCAGCATATATACAAATATATACATACATATACTTCTATATATATTTAACAGTTCATTCATCTGCCAGTGTTGCCCTTCATGCAGTTTGATTTCTGTTGTGACAGCTTCACTCCTGATATACATATAGAAAGAACAATATTAACTTTTAGATTATGAAGCCAAGTACATCGAGTTTTCTCAGTCTCCTCTCAAAGCTTAGGACACCTGTTCCTGCTGCAGTAGCACTTCTTCAACACTGCACTTTCTCCTTTAAAACTGATCCACAGAATAGAGTCTGCTTTTCTTAGGAGTGATATTCAGCCTTCCTGTGCATTGGCAACTTTGAATAATCCAGTCATTTTCATTGCCATTCTCAGGTTTTTTGGGCTTGAATTACCAATGAAAATTTTACATTGGATTGGTTCACAAGATTGAGCCTTGAGAAACTCCACAACTGATCTTTTCTGCCCAAACCACTATAATCTTTCTCTCTCATAAAACCATACTTCGATAACTGGTCTTTCACTTATTTTATCTCACTTCTTTTCTTTTTTCACTGCCTTTAACTAAAAATAATTAATCACCCGACTATCAGCAACAGCTTATAGCTTAAGTAACATCTTTCACTTGTCATAATACAATATTTAGTGAAGCACAGACAGAGCAAACGCACTGACATAGTTTTTAAGATTAACAAAGTTTGTGTCTTAGTATTAAAAATCTCTCTGTTGAGAGTGAAGAAAGACCAGCTGGATAAATAGGCCTAGGCTTGCAGGATACATGTGAAGGTGACTAATAATCAGTGAGAGAAGAAGTTTCTTATCAGTTATTTTTTTGTGTTTGTCTATTTTTTCTCCTCCCCCTAATATATTAAAATTATCTGCTTCCGTAGGTGGAGGCACCTGACTAGAAAATTTACTCTGCCCTACACTTCAATGAATGTGATTAATTTTTCTGGGTGGATTCTAAATAATAATTACTCTCATCTGTGAGTCTGTATCCAGCCTCCTGGCAAACACAGATGCCTCTTCAGAGAGCTGCCAAATTCATGTGAGTTTAGACAGTAAAATGAAAGATGGTTGAGAAAAAGAAAGTGCAAGAGTGAGAATGAGTAACATAAAGACTGGCGTGTTGTACCTGTTTTGCAGTTTATTTCATGTGAATGTAAATCCATGTTCAGAACACATCTTTTTAAAGATGGTGTAACTTCAGAACCTGTATATTTTCACTGTAGTTTATTTTCCCATTGTAACCATGTTATTCTGTAACTTATGTTTCAAAGCAACTGTTGCTATAAAGAAATTTGTGATTTTTCTGATTTCCAGTTGGAATTTTGGTATCAGTAACCTTAGTGATTTTTTCATAAGGCTGCCTAATGAATTTCCTTTGAAGGCTTGTGAGCCCTTATTTTCAAGTAACTAGATTTATATTGTATTACAGAACTTGGTATGTTGGCAGATTTAGTCAAATTTTCTGAGCATATATTTGATGGGTTGAACAGGATAAAAGAGTTTCATAGATGTCTTTGTAGTGGATAAAGGGCAGAGGCTCAGTGTCAGTTTTATTCATGAAGTTTCACTGATGAGAAATGAGGTTCTAATCCTGCAACAGGAGTGAGCACAGGGAATTATTTTGCTTATGGGGTTTCTCACTGAAATCTGTGACTAGCTCAGAGAAGTGACAAAAAAATGAGTGTTTATTTTTTCCCCTGGCTTCACAACTTTCACTCTTTTGATGTTACGGACAGACCCCTAATGCTTCCCAGGACATAGTAAGTGCTGACTTGGAGGTATGGAGGGAGCATTTTTAAAATACAGAGTAAACATGGTTGCATAATAAAATTGAAAAAAATCTTCAGAATGTACAGAGATGTAAAGCAAAGGTTTATCTGACTTAAGTCTGTGCAGATAGATTCTGTATCTAGAAATTTTTCCCCAACGAAGGTTAAGCACAGTTTAAGTGCTTAACTTAACTGGAGTAAGAATTGCTCTGCATTGGCAGTCTGAAAAATGGAAGAATTTGTTGGAAACAGCTTTCATTTTGCAATTTCATTCTAGTATTTCCCACCAGAAATGGGGAAGTGGGTTGGCTACCTGTGCATTCTTAGGCAAGCAGAGTACAAATGTGTTCATTGTGTACATTGGTTCAGAGCTCAAGGAAACCTCAGGTAAGTGCCATCATTTACGAATGGATTACTGCATAATTTTAGACCCTAACTTTGACCCAGGGAAAATATTCTTACCACTGTTAAGTTTTAGAAAAACTCAAGTGTGAAGCCCTATGGATTTCCCTGTTCCCCATTTGCTAAATTTACACTAGCCTGCACCATTTGAATTAAACTCACATTTTTTTCTAGAAAAATCTAGCTCAAAATGCTGTTTTAGTAAGGAACCTGACTGTCTGGATTTGGTTTATGTGTTAAAGTTAAGGTGTTTTTTAGGGGGAGGTCAAAGAGGCAGCAGCCTCTGTGAGAGGTCAGGGCTGTTCAAACCCAGCTGAGCTCTCTAGCAAAGGCGATGGGACTTCTGTGAAAATGCTTTTAAGGGTAGAAAACAGTAGAGGGGGGAGGGAGAAGGAGCACTGAAGTTGGAGGTTAGATATAAATCCTTTAAAGTATAAGGACCTTGCCAGAAAATTTCGAAGTATTTCTAAGCAAAGTCAGAAAGTGAGCCTCCATATTATGGTCTAGCCATCTTCTAGGGTCTGAGAGGGCAAGGGAAAAAGCCATGACAAGGCAATCTCTGCTCCTGGAGCGACTGCAGGCAGTGGATATACTAACCTAAGAGTATTTCCCTAAAATAACAGCAGCCTCTACCCTGGAGCCTGTACATCCCTGGAGTGAATCTGAGCCTGGAAAATGGGGTGTAAAGATGTTTTTCCAAAGCTTGTAAATGTTCGTTCCTTTTTTTTGTATTGGTTTGCCACTACCCATATCAGGAACTAAATATTTATTATAACTTGCAATAACTTAATTTCTCCAAGACCACTGTGACAGTGGTTTTTAAGTGATTTTCCTGTCTTTGTAAAGCTCTGAACTTCTGTGCTCCTTTTCCTCTTTTCTAGTTCCTGTCTCACAAAAGAAATAAACTGACTGACCAAATGCAGCTTTGAGATTTGCTCTAGTTGTGATTGAGGCCAGTTCAATTCTTGGTCCTGCTGGGCAGGAGTAGAAGTGTGCTTTTTATCATCCATCTCTACAGAGTAGCTACTGAGCAGCAATATCTTCATAGTACAGTTGCATCCTCTAACTTGCTTTAGAACAATATTCAGAGTCACCCTGAAGCTAGACAAAAAATATATCCTAGAAATGAAAATCTACTCTCCATCTGTGATAAAATCAATATACATAAGGGAAAGCATCAAAACCCTCTAATTTTTAGTAGCAGCGAATAATTACTCGTTTCCAATTAACTTGGAAATTATTTCTAAATGAAGCCACAGACCAAGCCTTTGTTATGACCAGCAGAGCTGTGGTTGTGACAAGCTGACCTGCAACCTATATAGTATTAACCACTTCATCCAGGTTTAAATTTAGAACAGAGATGATGATTTACTTTGTAACATACTTCTTCTTTGACTCCTGATACTGTCCCCTCTACCAGTTGTTTTGTTTTACTTCCCTACAGTGACTTCTCTCTGTATTTTATTACTCAAAAGAACATTAATTAGAAAAGGTTAATAAATGGCAGATGAATTCAGTTAATTTGTTCACTGAATAGTTTGAACACTTCTACTTGCTGGAGAGTTTATTATTGCTGGAGATATTCATGCAGCATTTGCACAATGACTACTTCTCTGAACTTTAGTCAATAAACTCCTCTCCAAAGCAAACCTGAACACGGAAATGTCAGTGCTCAACTATTAACTTTGGGCAGTCTTTCTATGCAGTCATAAGCTATGAATGCAAGGTAGAGAGGTGAGCCCCTAAACAGAAAGAAGCATGGGCCATCTTGATGCTTCCTCACCCTACAAAAACTTATGGTCAGAAAAAATTATAATTTTTTGCTGTGATTTGGAGAACTAGAAGTTTCTTAGAAGCTGAAATTTGTGGCTTTCTAGATGTAATTTAATTTTTTTTATTTCTCTGACTTCTGTAATAATCAGAGAATTTTATCTACAATCCAGAACTTTTCAGACAAACTAAAGAAACTTTAGTTGCTTAACAATTTCAACTCATTTGTGGTGTTCACTTATGTCTTACTATGACAAGTTTTGTGTGAAAACAAGTTACCCTCTTCTCATCCCCTACCTCTCTCAAAACATAGCTGGCTCAGCCTTGGTTTATGCATTTCTATGCTTCTTTTTAATGTCTGGTATTGGCAAATATATTCAGATACTTTCATTTTTGCACGGAGCACTGCATTCTATTTTCTATAGTAAATTTATAATTAGTTTCCTCTGCCTGAGTTAAATGAGAGCTATTAAGCATATAAAGCACTACAGAACTACAAAGAGTCCAAAATAATACTGCTGGATGGTTATATTTCCCTGTTGCTAGTAACTTTTTTTTTTCCCATGAAGAAAAAGTAATAAACCAAAGCCTTTAGATTTTCCTGTTTTCTGAAGAGTTCATAATGATAGGGATTTTAATATTGGAATTTTAATATTGGAATGCATTTTCTCCATAAGCCTTTTTTTGTTTACTGTATTTGTGTATTTCTTTTCAGAAAATAGCTCAGAGACAAGAGAGAATATTTCATTCATTGACTAGCCTTGACAGACAAACAGTGTTACCTGATCCCCTCGTAAAGATAATCACTTCCAGTCTGGTCTGGTTTTTGTAGGGACTCTATGCATACTTATTTATTGCATTTTTAAGATAAAATACTTGAGCACTCCAAAAAAGAGTAAGGAATCCTCTCCAAAGAGAGAACCTTTGCTACTTGACTGAATTTCCTCAAAGTGGCTGTAGCAGAATGAATAAGCTATTCTAGAAAGGGAGAGATTTAGATCTGCCCTCCTTAACTTGAGGGGGAAATTGGTCAATACAGTAATTCAGTGTTTTGGAGGCCCAGGTTCTAAGAACCTACTTCTATTTCTCTTTCTTTAGAGAATTTGTAGGACTGACTGAAGAGTTTTATTTTGGTTTTGAGTGGGAGAGGGAAAGCCAGTGTTTGGATACAAGTAAATTGCTTTCAGCACAGAACTGAAATGGCTTTCTTTTTAATTTCTCTCCCCCTGCCCCCTTCTGTTTCTGCTTTCAGCTAACATCAGTCACTAATAGACCTTTTCCCCTTGCCAGTGATGTGAATACAATTATAAGCTCTTCCTGTGTAAAAAACATTTGTGGAATGACAAGATAACAGTGGTATGACATATGAAAAAAATTTGGAATCTGACACTTGTCTTGTGCTATAGAGAAAATAAGCACTTGATACCAAGTTGTTGAGCCTAAAAGTTGGGAATAGTAATACATCATCTGTTCCTAAAATATTGAAGTTCCTACAGAAGTATTCAGGATAGCAAAGAATTGGATTTTTTTCCCCATGATGGTTAATCTCTTAAGGTTCAAGATTCAATTTTTTTTTTTGTAATATTGTACTTTTTTCCCCAACTGAACACTTTCACTCCGTTTCTTTTCATCCCAAAAGCTAAAATTTCACTTCTGTCCTGTAAAGTGCCAAACACTGCTTGAAAAATGTGGCAAATACCTCACACTGTCAAGGTTGATGACAAGATACTAATGATGTTAAACATTTATTTGGGCACATCGTGATTAAGAATTTCACAGGAGAAGGTTAATCTGACTCTAAGCCAATCCCGTAAATCAGAATTAGCATCTTGTAAATTCTTACAGCAGGTCATATGGCATTTGAATCTGTACTGGGCACCTGAGGGAAAAAGTTTAATCTTGTGATACTTGAAATACTCTCAATTTGAGTTCAACTTTCTGAAAATTTCTGGAAGTCTTTTGAAGCATTGTTTCTGCAAGAGGTTCATAGTGCCATGAGTCACTCACCGGATACATAAAATTAAGTCTTCTTCAGCCACAGAATAAGGCATGGTGTTACTACTTGGGCCAAATGCAAACGATTACTTCAAAATACCTATTTTAAAAAATAAAACAAGAAGTCAAATACTCTGAGTTGGAGAAATAATAATTACCTATGCAAAATTGTCTTTGGAAGTCAAATTTATTGGGAACTTCGTAGTTCTTAACAAGGACATGCCTAGTAATTTTCTTTTAAGAAACTTCCCCTTTCCTGGAATTAAGCAAATCCTTCCTGCCGCTTTTCTTCATCAACTAAAACCTCTCGGATTTGACCTCCTATCTTGCCATAAATAACAGAGAAGAGGGTTCAGAGAGTCAAAGAATGACTTTATGAATGTGCATTTCTGTTTGATCATCCTACTCTATCAGACGACCGTTAAAAACAAAACAATAAAAAAGCCTGTCAGCCTGGCTGTCTCCATAGCTGTCTGTATGCCTTTCCCAGCAGTGCTGGCTGTCAAGCTCATTATTCTTCCTCCAAGTTGGTTTGACCCACTCTTGTGCACTTTTGCTAGACTGATAAAGTTTCTGTGATCTTGTCTCTCAGGAAATACATTTAGAAGGAAAAGTTAATTCTGCTTCTCGCCAGTAAGCACTTCTGCCTGGCATCTCCAGGGCCAGTATGTCTGAGTAGTCTAAATTGCTTATCCTGTAGGTAATGAGGTTTGCAAGGCCGCAGCTGAAACCTTCCCCTTTCTCTACTTATCCTGATTTCTGCTGCTGGAGATGAGGTAATATTTTGCTGAAGCCAAAAGGTTGTTAATAGAAAGAATGAAAGGTTTTGGTTCTAGATATTGTTGTTTGTAGCTTGGTTTTGTTCTGGTTGGTTTGTTGGACACTGCTGAGGGCTAGGACAGGGGCGCTGTTGAAGATCTGATCTAAAGGAAGGAGGATGAGAGGGGAGGGGACAGAAGAGTAGGTAGTCAAGAAAGATGTAATTTCTGGAGTACTCATCCAATGGGAAAGGGGACAGGGACTGCCCTCGGCTGGAAAAGGGTATAAAAAAGTTGCCGTTTTGTTGTAGAGTGTCTGTGTTCAGCTCCTGGAGGAAGACTTAGTGCCCGGGCTCAGAGGGAATTGTTACTAATAAAACAGTTTCCTTTTACTTTGATGACTGTGTCCCCATTTAATTGTATGTAAAAGTTAGTTCATTTCTAACACTACCACTGCATTTGGTTTGAGGGGTGGGTATTTAAGGGCCTAGAAACCAGAGAACAGCTAAATCAAGGCAAGAAGTCTAAAACACCAATTGTCATTGGTTTAAAAAGAAGAACAAAAAATCTCTATAGCAGTTCATGCAGTATGTTGTGTTGCAGAGAGGAGTTTGCAGTGTATTAAGGGAAATCCATGTTTGGCAATCAGAGCTGAAAACTGGATCAGTCACCAATAAATAGCTTTTACTAACTTTTTTTCATTACCCTCATTCAGTCCCCTAAACAAAAAATAAATTTCCAATTCACTGAGCTTCAAGAGTTTAATTACTTTTTTCATAAACTTTTAAAAAGTCTCTGTAATATAAATCTTAAAAACATCCCTCTAGGAAAAAAAAAAATATTCAGTTTTCATGAGGAATGACATGTTAATTGCCTGCAGACTTGTTGAAGTAACAAGTAAAATAACCTAGTAACTAATTGAAACTGCATTGAAATAAAGTCATTAAGAAAGTAGTATCATATCTAACTAAATTAATTCCATTTTCTATCCTGAATTATCTAGCTGTTGTGCTTTGATCACAGCTGAATTGGATCATTAACTAACTAAAAGTGAAACCTATTAATAATTGCAGGCTCTTTTATAAAGATTTTTCTTCTTTTCATGGCACATTTCAATAAGGGGTCCCAGCTCTTTGAAAACTTTCTTCTGCAAACGTTTAAGGAGATGGGAATGACAGAACTGATGAAACTCTATTCAGGAACAGATCCTTTAAAGTACAGCTAGTTAGAGATCTGTGCAGCAAAACAAGACTTTTGTTGTGAAATATTTTTTTATTATTTCTACTTCAAATGCCTTGCAAAACCACAACTATTTAAAAACAAAATAAAGCAAATCCCTCTGGCTTCTTAACCATTCTCATGTTTGTTCTGTTGGAAATTCAGGCTTTTAAAGAGTTAGGCAGTCTTTCCAGAAGGAGGTTGGGGTCATTCAGCTCTCCTGTATCCACTGTGTCCCAAGTTCCCTACCATAGTAATGCAATGAACTTGAGCCAAGAGCTGGGATTCCCTAAACCTCTCAGGTCCTTGTCATAGGACTGATGATCTTGGGTATGTTGTCATGGGTCAGATTCCAAGATATTCTCTAGGGGACTTGAAATCTCTGTATTTCCAGATCCCCTGTGTGGAACTGGGAACTCTTGTCTTGAAGCTTCAATTTCTGCTTTTTAAGATTCAGGGACAGAGAGGGAGCTGAGGACCTACAAATCTTGTAAGAGAAAAATAAAGGCTTAAAAGTGACTGAGACACCTGTGAACTTTGAATTTCAAACTTATTAATGTCTTCTCTCTATTTTATTTATTTTATACTTTAGGATTAGTTAAGTTTTGGTGGGGGATTTTTGTTTGGGTTTTTTTTTGTTTGTTTGTTTGTTTCTTTGTTTCTTTGGGGTTTTTTTGTTTGTTTGTTTCTTTTGTTTTTTTGTTTGGGGAGATAGCTAATAATCTATAAATAAGTAAATCCAAAATTTAAAAATTTAGTCTAGCTTCCTAACTCTTTAGCTCCTAATGGAGTACCATGCTTTTCAGGTAATCTCAGGTGGTGGTTCTATGTTTGGAGTAAGCTGCTGAAGACTGAAATGCCCAAAAGTCTGCATGCTAAGGTGAGATCATGAGATCTACCTAGGCCTCACAAAAGAGAATTGTGCAAGAACACATATGTCAGACTCTGTTCTTCTAGTCTACAGGAAGGCATGTCCTTCCATGGAAGAGTTGTAGTTTGGATTTCTGCCTGAAAACTCTGTGCCTAAATAAGCTGTTTCTTATCAGAGACTGAATTTTTCCAGTGCTCTTAGGATGGAGGATGCAGGGCATTAAGAACCTGAGTGGTATCTATCTAAATTGTCGGGTTTTTTTCCTCAGGATGAAGCTAAGTACTGGGTTTAAAGTACTGGAGTCTTTCTGTTGTGTGTTAAAACAGATGAGTTTTTGCACGGGATAAATATTATTTGGTCAGAGAACATGGTTCCATATTTGGGGTTACAGAAAATTCCATTTCATAATAATTCAGTCAAAACTTTTAAAACTGAAGTCCTATATTTTTAACCAACTGGTCTTTTCATACTCTCCTAAGGTACAGGAAAAGAAACACTCAAAAAAGGAGGGAAAAGATTCCTGATGGAAGCCTTCTAACAGTACCATGTCTCAGTCTCCCTCTTAATGAAATATGTAACTTCAGGGTGCCTACACCTGAAGCTACCCTTGCAAAGATATAACCATGTTTTAGGTGATCTGCAAGAATGTGGAAGGCTTAATTAAAACCTTATTTTGCTCAAAAGCTTTGTGGATTTCCCACATTTCACCTTCTCTTCCCTAATAGCATAACTTCAGTGGTAAACCAAAGAGTAATTTATCTTCTGGCTTTGTCTCTGTAAAATTTGCTTGCTATCTGCACTCCCTCCAAATCTGAAGTAAGCATCTTGACTATTTACAGGGGGTTGCCAGTGATATCAACTAGTTCATATGGTGGCAATTCTCTTTCTACATTTAATGATGGACATTGACTGGATTTAGAAAACATATTCTGATTCTGTAGCACTAAAACTAATGTGAAAAATAGTAAACTACATGAAACACTATATCATTGAATGTGTTGTACTGAAGGATAAAATATGAACTGAATCTTCGGGTAAAACGAAAACATCCATTAATGACATAAGGCATGGGGAAAATTAAAGAAATCCCTTGAAATAAGCACTTGTCCTGTGAAATTCTTTCTGCATGAAAAAAATACCTCTGCATGTTTTGTTGGTTTGTTTTTGTTTTGGGGGGTTTTTTTCACTCTTTTTTGGAATTGCTCTGAAGTGTTCCTTTAAAATATATAAATCTAAATTATCACCTCTGTAAAAAATGCTGGTTTTAAATAGAGCTATTATAAAGTAGGTAGGCAGTTAGGATTTAACATATGTCAGGAGTAATCCACACTTAGCAGAAGAAAAAGAGTAATTTAATAAGAAAACATTCTCGTATGCCCAGTAAGACTTCTTTAGTATAAAATGCTTTACAAGAACAAACTACAACTTAAACTGGCACATACTGCTTCCGTAACTCCAAAATAATTTCCCAAGGCAGCAATTTATGTTGATTGTTTAAAAAGCAGCATGAATGATTATGGGGTGACAAAGACTAACGAGACTTCATTGTTACTCAATTGGGACTTATAAGATTATGCATTATGTGAAAGACTATTTAAAGGAAATTCTATTCAAGAAAATTGGAAAGAAATCAACGTGGTAAAGCTCATTAATTTTAAATCTGAATTAGCTATTAATTCACAGGGTTCTGCTTCCAAAGTCGTGAGAACAAAATGTTGTTATCTTGTTAATACAACTTGTTGGAATGATAAAATGTAAAGTTGAATTTTTTTTGACAGGAAATAATGATTTTTACTTCTATTTACTGCTGAGCAGTTTCCACAGCAGAGAAACTTATTGTAATTACAGGCACTTATTTTGTGCCTGCCATTTTTTCTTAAAAGTATCCCATGATTCTGGAAGCCCAGAAACTATTTTTTCTATCCATAAATACTCTATGTGGTTATATTTTTATGTTTATACTTGTCTCAGTTTAGGAATTGTAATTTTACTAATGGTATGTAAAAACCTGAACAGTTACCATTTGAAAAGGTTTATTCCAGGATTTTTTTTTTAGCATATTTATTTCCCCTAAAATTTTGCTATACTATTGTTGGGCTCCTTATAAGTGCAAAGGTCTCAATACAAATTAAAAAAATATGTTAATTTTTTTCTCCAGGTAATTGGTGCACATTTGTTTAATGTTCTAAAGCATAGATAATCATCTAATTCTATGAAATTGTTTTAATTTCCATATGCAATCAGATCCAAGTGGAAATTCTTCTACATGATGTTCCATCAGAAAAAAAAAAAAAAAAAACCAAAAAAAACCCCAAAAAAAACAGACTTTTTTTTCTTCTAATAACTGTTTAGGTGATTTTGGTAGAGAATATTATTTCTTATAAAAAACTGGAGGATGCAAGATAATATTATCCCTTAGTAGCTGTTTTACCTGAAGCTGTTTTCAGAGCTTGTAGTTTGAAAGATAAACCTTAGTGGAAATATAAATAAATATTGGTCAAGAGAAAATGGAGGAGGAAATCAAAGGAACTGTTGCACCAAAAATATTACTGGCAAAAGGAAAGACACCTTCTCTGGTGTTTTTCTGGATCACCCTTGTGATGTACTCACACAAGGATGGTAGTGCTGATCTTTCAAGGAGTAGCAACAGTTGTTTGAACAATTTGAAAGAAGTTTTGAAATAAGTATTTCTTTTTTAAACATCACTGGTGTTTTAAGAATGGCAAAAATATATTGTGGTGTGGTGGTCTTTCATATGAATCATCTCAGTAACAGAATTGTGATTTAAAACCTCTTCAAAATTACAGCTCCTAGACTGCTGGTGTTGACAAGAAGTGGCAAGAAAAAAGTTGCATTCAATGAAACATTTTCTTCAAATAAAATTTTGAACAAAACCCCTAGAGATGGAAGAGGAAAAGAGGAATTTCAACACTACAGAATGTTCCTTTTTCTTTTTTGAATTTGGAAAGTAATTTTTCTGCATCCCAGTCCTTTGCAAAACAGTTTTTCTCCTTATGCAGTGCTAACTAAGTCTTTAACTAGAAAAAACATAGCCTAAATTTCTCACAGAAGAAGCAATTCCAGAATATAATTTGGAAAAATTGTGAGCAAATACAGATCTAAGAAAAACAGTTTTCAAAGCTTTTGGTGCTTCTGAACAGCTGTTGAAGCGTACTTGGAAACTTCTCTTCTGGCAATTTGCAATCACTCAGTATACTGCATTTATTGCATAAGGCAATTTTAAACTTGAACAGCATTGAGCGAGAGGAAAAAATGTAAAGTGTGTTCTGCATTTAAAAATAGCTGATATTGGTCAGAACTGAATGTTGTCTGGAAACAGAATAATTTAGCTCCAACTAAGATTGACACAGCTAGTAGTGCTTGAACATACTGTCTTCTGGTTAGGTCAGTTTTACAGTTCTGTATTAAGTTACTACTAAAGGTAGCACATAAAACAATGCAAGGACAAAAAATCCCGGGCTGCAGACACATATTGGTAAACTACCTCCTACACTTTCTTAATCATATTGATTGGAGGAATTTTCACTGGTTTCTTCAATTAAGGGGATAAAAGCTATAGGCAGCATCATCTGCTGTAGACAATTAAGTGTACCTCTAATTACTTACAAGAAAATAACTTCTACTCTACAGAAATTCCATCGCTTCTTTCTTACCTCTTTTGTGGTTTTTTTGTTTGGTTTTCTTTCAGTCCTTTCATAAAAAGAGATCTGTTTTGAGATATATCACTCCTAGAAGTTAGCTCATTGCCATTGAATGTTGCAACATTTTTTTAAGTCCCTAGTATCTACAGTTATCTTTGTTATCCTCATGAACTGTCTCTGAATGAGTTCTGACCAAAGGCAGGGGAACCTTGTTTGACAGAGAACCCTGTTTGACAGAGATACTCTTAGTGCTCTGCTTTTGTGGGTCGGTTTGAAATAGGATAACCCAGTTCTTGATCCCATTTCATGGGTTTTGAGAGAAGGCCAGTTTCCTGATTTGACCTGGGCTTTCAAACACATCAACTAATTGCACACTCCTATTGTTTTGGAAGTTGAATCATAGCAACTTTCCAAAGAGGAGAAGAAACCACTGGATAAGATTACTGGATTTTTTAGGATTGCTTTTTAATCCCTACTTAAATATGTTATACTAGAGGCACTACCACTGCTGCTGCTGGGCTCAGCTTTGGCCAGCAGCAGGTCCTTCTTGGAGCTGTCTGGCATTTGTTCCAAGGGACACAGAGGTAGTAGCTTCCAGCAGCTTCCAAAGCTTCCAGGTTCCCTGTAACCACCCTGTTACTAAAACCTTGCCACACAAACCCAATATGGTGCCAAAGAAGGTAGAAAGCAGTAATACAATTAACCTCCCTGTGTCTGAGGGAGTAGAAATTTGTGTCTCTTGTTTTTCAGTAGAGAATATTAGCTGGCAATTATAGGTGGTTTCAGTGAGAGAACTACATATTTTTTGGTCAGTCTTTCTATGTGCAGCAAATAATTCATTTACTATACAAAAAAGGATTTATAAAAGATTTATAAAAGGAGAGATAGTACAACTTGTTAGACTAGCAATTGGTTATAAGCAGGGAGTCCTGCGTTTCAGATATTGTTTTATGAAGCTTGTATTCTATTTAGTTATTGTTTAATGTAAAATGCATGAGTAAAAGCCTTTAAAAAAGCAAATCTTATTGATGTTATGTTCAGTTTCCCTCAAAGAGTTTTGGGTTTTAACTTGACCATTAACCTTTCAGTGAATGTGGTTTGACTTTATAAACAAAATGTAGGACACAGAACGAAAATTATTCTTTATCCAGGTGACTATGTAGTTATTTAATGTACATATATGTATCTACACACACACAGACACACACACATATATATATATACACACACACATATATATATATCTCCTAAATGCTCACTGGTAATTTTTCACTTAAACTGCGAGGATGGTGTTTAAATTGACACAGTTTCAAATGAGATAACCAGTGTCAGATTTCTTGAAAAACACAGAACCTTAGAATGTATAGTATGAGCGGCACCATTTTCTATGTAGATATTGTCCTTCTGATGCTGCTCTAACTATTAATTCCACAGATATGCTATGTTTAAAATCTGTGACTGAGTTGTGGGTGTGGGTGTGTGTGTTTTAAATGAAACCTTTTCCATTAGGGAAATTTCAGTACCTGCTGTGGTGCCTGTGCAACTGCTTTGTAAACATATTTTCAGATAAAATCAACCATTATACTCTAACAAAAATATGTTGTTCTTCATTGGGAAAGGCCTTTGGGAACATTCAGGCTGAACAGTTTCACATAATTTCATGGTTTTCCTCTTTATAGGGAACTGATATCTACTAATAGCATATATTTCTGTAACTTAATAGTTGGGCTTTTTAGCTGTCATTTAGGAATCTGAAAATGGTGATTGAATTTCATGTTTTAAGTTCTATACTAATGAAAACTTTCTAAGCAAAAGAATGTGTTCATAAACATTTTGGCTTTGGGAAAAAATGATTATATGATGTAGTGATTTTATAATTTTCCTATTCTGATGATATAAAACACCATAAGAGTAGTTTTGTGATACTTCAATAACCTTTAGGTATTCTAAGTTCTTTTACACATTGCACTATTTGTGCAAGGCTAATTAACATTATCATCCATGTCATAATTTCAAATTAGACACATCATTATGTTTAGTTATTACAGAAGGTTTTGTTAATCTCTGATGGATATTAAACACTAGTTTATGAAACTGCAATCACAGTTGTTTGGCATATTAGTAGCACTTTGTTTTAATAGCATTGATTGTAATGAACTCATTTGGGATTCCTGTAGAACTAACATTTATTTCCATAAAGCATTTCACAGTATTGAACATTAGTTCAGTTATGAATGCTGGATTGCTGCCAGAGTATTTATTTCTTTCTATTTTTATTCTGTTTCCTCGTTGTGGATTTTGTAAACCTATCTTTCTGCTTCATTGCCAATAAGATCATTAAATCTAAGTCTGGATTCTTAGCTAGCATAAATTTGACCTCAGTGGAGGTATCCTGATTCACACTGATGTTAGTTTTTGCTGTACTTTAGTAAATAATTGAATTTTTAATCCAAAAGTCTTTTTTTGAATAAGTTGGCTTTTTATATTATTTTTGTGGACATGCAATTGAAGCATCCTTCTATATACAAATCATAAAAAAGAAACCAAAAATATGTTTAGGTGCTGTCTAGGGGTTGTGTTTCAAGTTATATTTGATTTTACTGAAAATATCCCAAATAAGAGGATCTGAAACCATTCCTAAGACAGCTTTCACACTTAACTCCCCTTTCATAATGGGAATTATTTCAATAATAGCATTAGTGTCCTACAGTAATTTATTAAACAGTTATTGAGAACTCCTTTGTCCCTTTCCTTAGAATAAAAATAGGTTATCCAGAAGACAAGTATAAATACAGTCTAACTTTGGTTCAACACTAAGATGGAAATTATAGTCTAAGTTCAAAGCGCAAGGAAGAACCTATACATTGTGTGACAGACAAATTTTTCACATGCTGCACAGGATATTCATGACATTGGATAATACCTCTTGCAGATAGCTTTCAGGGATCTCAAACATTTTCAACAATGTTTTATACAATTGTGATAAAAGCACACATTGAAAAATGGATGCCATTTTAACAACACTGGTTATTTTACATGTAAATTATCTTCTTGCATCTATGTTATATGATAAGTGGATAGTTGATTGTTACATAGAGGGGAATAAAAAGGATGACTTTGTTCTATCGAAGCAGTTATTCAGAGTTATGTTTGGAGTTTTTTAAGAAAGCTCATTTCTCAAGTATAAGATGAAGTACAGCTTTCATGATGGATTATATAATAACAATTTCTGTAAAAATTGAGTATCTCTTTCCCATCCCATTTCTAAAAAAGAAAAATACCTAAAAGAACAAACAAGAGGGTTGGAGATGAAAGCATTGGATATCTGCATAAACTATCAAAATACCCCAGCAATGAAATTAAAAGATAGGAAACCAATGTAATAGACTCTGACATGAGCAAAGATTTTGGGATTGAGCAGGACGAAGGCCTTTCCCTAAGGCTGTGGGAAAACTCCTCGTAGTTATGGAGAGTAAAATAACATCTGCATTGCCCCCTGGGAGTTATTATGTTAATGTTGCTAGAATGTTCTTTGTTTCCCGTTGTTATTGTGTCGGAACCCAGGGGGTTCCTATGAGATTTCTGGATGGCTTGAGCCCTGGCCAGGAGGCCTTTTAGCCCTAGCAGGAGGGTCAGAAACCTTGGTTTGCCACCAAGAGTGCCTGTGGCTTTGATTTTAATACATGGGACAAATTACCAGCTTTTATGAAGAACTGCAAGTCACCAGAGTTTAAATAGTAAAATGCTAGTAATTATAGAGTAAAAGAAAAAGGTTTTGAGCTTTGTACAGGGGGTTTGAAATTCTGTACAGGGGGGTCTGAGAGACAAGATGGAGAATTTTTACACATGGCATGTTATTTCTTCTTCTCCTTCTTGCCATCCATCTTTGAGCCCTGGTGGCATCTCTGGATTGGTTTGTCAGAGAACTGGACAATGTAATGTAAGGGTCACAGATTGGAAATTAATAATAAACATTGATTATGTAGTTGACAGTATAAAAAGACAGCTAGAGCTCAGGGGCGGGCAGTGTGTGCCTCGAACTCCCTTGCAGGGCAGCCGGCAGCAGGGCAGAAAGAAACTGTATTAGATAAGATATTAATAAACAACCTTGAAAACAGCAGCCGAAGACTCCAGATTGATTCTTCAGCAGGCGGGCTGGAAACAAGGACTTTTTACACATCTGGGATCGCCCGGGACAGGGTGGACTTCCAGATTATTGGTTTACATTTGCCACAGTAATTTCCATATTCCTAATCCTCACCCCTGGTTGGAATCCTTCCATCAGACTCTGCCCCTAATCTACCCTATATAAGTTACTGTTCCACCCTAGCCCTCGCCTTTTGTGATACGCCCAACACCGTGTTTGCTTTCTCTCTGCTTTGTTGTTTTGCTTATTAAAGTACTTTGATTTTTGGGTCATTAAATTGTTCCTATCCCTCATTTTATTCCACCACCTAAGGGACCTTTGCCCTGAAACCCCAAGGTAGCCCCTGGCCATACCATCTGGGCCCAGAGTGCTACACAAAGACTTACAATTTCCACATGTAGTAAATTCCAAATAGTTTTCAGTTTTTGAAATGAGTATTTAGCAAACATTAAGTCACTAGAATGAGACTAAATAAATTGACTGTTGATAAATTGCAGGTTTGCACTAGCTGTCTGTATAAAACCAGCTTCCAAAGTATATCTGCCACAAAATAAAAATAATATCAAATGTTATTTTAAATATTCTGTGTCTATCTTGAAAATTTCACAAAAAAACTTGAACCAACCAGTTGTGACAGATTCTCCAGGTGAACCAGGGAAAGCCTTGATTTACAACTTGAAGGTCTGAAGCTTCCTAATTACAGAAGGGCAGAAAGCTTAGCTTGGTTTTAGGTATCAGTGAGGTACCTCTCACAAAAATAAGTTTCTTCTCATATGGCATTTACTTGAAAAACAGCAAAATTAAACACTTTATGTTGTTGATTTTTTTTTTCTTTTCTTAAGCTAATAATGAGAGATTTGAAGAATTGGATTAATCAAATCTTGGATTTAAAAAAAGCTGCAATCTTTTCGTTCTGTGACTTCATAAAAATCTGGAGTTTTCTGTTACCCTGTCCTTCAGTAAATAGAGTAATAAAATTTCAATCAAAATCTTCAATCATAATTTTCAATCAAACAGGGAAAAAAACCCAACTTTCTCTTCAAAATGAAACTGTGATTCGAGTCCTGAGGAGGTTTGGTGCTTTTATGGGGGTTTTGGGGGTTTTTTTTCTGTTTTTTTTCTTTTTTTTCCTTCTTCCCACCGTAATTAACTATAAAAATCTAGTCAAATACTGTAAATAACTACAAAAATCTAGTCAAATAAGAGAATCGCTGCTGGAAGTAAAATTTTAGACAGATCAATAGACTTGAACAAACACTGTGTTCCAAACTTGTGTAATAGAGTCATTACTGAAATCTTGAAATGGCCAGCAAGAAAAGGCATTTACCAATACTCAAGAGTTTTTTGACTGACTGAACTAAAAGCAGATCATACATGAAGGTTTGAAAATGAGAGTTTATTGCCTCAAGTTGAATTTCCAAAACCAAAATCCCTGTAAAAGCTAATTTTGTTATATTAGTGCATCTATCTGTTTACTAAACTTGTGGTGTTTATAGTCTTGGAAGTTTATTCTTTCCTTTCATTGCTACCGTGTGATTTCTCATTAGTTAGTACTTCAGTTTGGGGTAACTGATTTTTTGAAGCATTATCTCCTGGTAGGTGTTGATTTATACCAAGCATATAAACTGGAAGATATTTTTTGGAGAATGTCAGACTAATAGCTCACCTACTGCTCTTCCTTAATGGAACTGTGAGGGTTGAAACCAATTGCTCAAGGACAGCCTTTAATTGCATGTTTGGGATGCTCAGTCCAGAAGACACACAGTCTAAAGTCTAACTCTGAAACTTTCCAAGCAGGGTTGGCAGTGGCACATGCTCAGTACCTTCTGCTTTGATCTTCTTTTATGTACTGATCTCCTGTTCTACTGAATTGTTAATGTCAGCCCAGCCTTTGTTAATAAAACGGTTGAAAGTATAATGACAAAAATGATGAGTAATACTGGACCAAAAAACTTGCAGAGCCTTTTATTAAGATTGAATACTAGAACCATACTGGGTACTAATGGGAGGGGAAAACTCACAAATAACTGAGCCTTAGAGAGTTAAAGAAAATGCTTCTAGGCAAATAAGACAAAAGGTCATGGTTATGATCTGGTTATTAAAATTGTTAGAGCAATGTCTTTGCCTGAATTAAGGCACAAATGAGACCATACACCAAGTTAATAGCAAGGATTTTATATAACAGGAAATGAGGGTGAGAGAGAGGTGGTTGCAGGGGAAAGAAAGAGAATGACAGAGATACATTACGAAGAAAAACCTCACTGCTTCGTGGACGCTAACAGCATCCTGTTGATGCTCTGTGTCAGATCTTCTTGGTGCTAAGGGTCCCCTGCAAACATGGAGTTCAGTGGGTTGATACATACTTGGGCTGGGTAGGAAGGCCCAGGTACCTCCCCTGGTGGGAACAAGTTTGACACAGTCTCTTGCAGCAGACTCTGAGTCTGTTGCAGCCCTTTGCATCACAAGCAGTGCTCTGCTGCAAGGCCTCAGCAATGAGTCTGGGGAGCGCTTTGGGGGTGTTTGATGGATTATGGCACCTCCTCAGCTCCCCCTCACGGCAGTGTCCCATGGATGTGGCCTTCCCAGGGTGGGGGTTCTACAGCTGAGCCAGTTTGTGTGAGGGAGGATGGGTGTTCACTGCCTGTGACCAGAGGTTACACCACAGCCCCAGAACTCTCCTCTTCCCTCCCTGGTTGTGGGGGAGTGAGTGCAAGAGTGGCCTCAGCAGATGAGCCTGTGGGCTATGGCCTCCCCCAGCTGAAGCCTGGCCCCAGCTGATTTTCAGGACAGCTGCTGGGTTTTATTTCTTGTGGATACATTCTCCTGCCTTAGCCTTAATTTTCTTGTCCCTAGACCAGAGATAATTGAACAATAGTGTCAGTTTATCTTATTTCAAGTTCCATTAGGCATTTCAAGTTCCTGCCCAAAGCTGCAGTTTGGTGAAGGAGGGGCTTGGGACATATCAGGCTCTTTATTCAGTTTTGCCATTATGGCAAAAAGTCTTACATAAAATGTATGGTTGCATTAACCATAACATTTCAGTCTCTCACAGTCATATAATATGGATATGAAGAAAACAATCTGCATTTAACTACTATGTGTAATGAATTTCCTGTTGAGATCTGGGTAGCCTGGTCTATACAGTTAGCGTGAAAGTAAGTATAAAGCAAATCTTTACTCTCATAGGACAAGGTGTGGATTGTCATATTTTTGTGTAGTCTCGTAAAGAGGAAAAAATGCCTGACTGACAGAACTGATGCATTGCGAAGACTTCATGTGTCTCCAAATTAGTTACACCGGTTTAATCTGACCACGGTTCTCAGTCCTTTGATATCAAGTTCTCAGAAAAATTAAAATGTTTTAAAGGTTTAGGATCATAAAGCTCCTCTGCCTTAAAGATGACAACATAAAAAGCAATTAGAAGACTGTCAAATGAATATATGTCTTCTAAAGCTCTGATGCACTTAAAAGAACTAATTGCAAAGCAAACTTACGTGCTGAATATAATTATTAGCAATATGCAAATCACAGAGAAATTCAGGCAAAGGTCTACAGAGACCAGCCGTTTGCCAAATTACTTACAAATGTAGACCATGATGGTTTAATATCCTGTGTGACTGTTTTCCTGGAGCTAATGCTGATAGTGGACGTCAGGAAAAGGGCAATGGGAAATGCTAATGTTCATTTGCTTCAGCCATTCCATGCTCAGCAGCATCTAAGAGCCTTTTAAAGATAAGACACCATTTCTCCCAACAGCTAGGTAAGGAGGTTTACAAAAATATTCCAATATTTTTTATTTTTAGTTTTTCATCTGCCTATGCCTTCCCTAAATAAATACAAAATGAAAGAAATTCTCCATATCAATATACCAGAAGTTTAGAACCTTTCTGATGTATTTGGACAGTCTTATAGTACCTAAACATTTCAGTACTAAGGTGGAACCCAAATGTTGTTCCACTGCTTTGAGTAAAAACAATTCAAAATAGGATGTATTTTAGGGATCAGGGTCAGTGGGTGCTTACTTAAAGTAGTGAGTTGTGATGTGGAGACCTATATCAAGAACTAACTATGGAGAGAGGCAGTGATAATTCTCAATAAATTGATGTCTACTAAACTATAGTATACAAGGAAATAAAGCTTATTTTTGTCATTTTATACTGATGCGCTTCCAAAATGGCTTGCTCACTTTCCTTCAAGCTTGGAGAGCTCTATAACCATGGTCTTATATTCCATTTTAGAAACTTTGGTCCTTAAAAATGTAGCTGATACCACAATGCAAACAGGGGAAGAATACTTGGTAGTATCTTATATGTTGTTCTTTGAAGTAAACATTTTGTAAATGTAGGAATCACTCTTATCAATGTATGTATTGCTTTATGTTCTTTAAAGAAAATGCACAACTGAATTTCTGTGATTGCATGAGGGGTAATTTATTCCCTTTGTTCCTTGAGATAAATAAACTTATGTCTATGACAAAGGAATAAAAGTTATGCATAGAAATATCTTGCACATACCTTTTAAATGATAAGCAAATGTTCATTGTCTTTTATTAATTTTGCAATTAGTAGGGACATAGGACCTAGCTTTCTGATGGAAAATTTAACCAGATAAATGTAGAGACTTCATTTTGGTACAGATGTTCTTAAGCACACAATGCAGAGCTCTTTCCAGTAACCTGTCATGAGCTGACAATTCTTCTGTAAAACTAACAAATTGTTTTCTGCTTCCCGGTGAGATTTCTCAGAGGAAGGAAAACAAGGAATACTTGAATTTTTGCCAATGTTTCTGAGGTACATGTTGAAATCAAAAGTGAAAAATTTTACTAGCTAAATTAGGTCTGTGTTATTCTCTTCTTGTATATTTAGCTCTGCATCAGTGAAGAAGTAGCATTAAAGTTTATAAATTTTCATCAGTCATTAAAGCAAAAGATTAAAAGTATGGGTCACTTGTTATCTTAATTAATACCTACTTGGTGTTTTCCAAATGAAGTGTCAAGAAGTAAAGGGCACATTTGTGTTCAATTAATGCATTTGCAATATTGCTCCCATAACGCTTCCTAATCCCCTTTAGAAATTCTGTGTTCATTTGGGGAAGAAATAATTTTTCCTGATACATATTCAGTGTGATTTTTTTTTTTTCATTTTGTACTGATTTAGGGTTCTGTTCTGTATCCTTTCTGAAGTCTACACATTCTCAATTTAATGTAAAATAGGTCACACTACATATGAGAGAGGAAGGCATATTTTACTTTCTGAATAAATTTAACCTGGTCAAATACATTCTGCAAGTTGAATTGTGTTTTATTTTTAATAAAAGTTATCGCTGTTAACCAAACTGAATAATAGGTCTGTCTAGAGAATGTTTCATATAATTAATAGAACAAGATCCATCATTTAATGAACAAATCATAGTTCAGCATAACTATTGCTCAGTGCTGTTCTTTGCAACATAAAAATACATTACTGACATGACTATTTGTAATATGCCTTAGTGATTTTATATCATCTTAGACCTTTGGTTACTTTTCTTTGTAACAAGGAAAAATTACATGTTTTTCTAGTTGTATACTTACAGTACAAATTTGGCATATTGAGCTTCTCTGCTTAGATTATTTGGTGGACTATGATCAGCAACATGATATACCAGAAATATTTTTAATGGGTAATAGTTGATAGAAACAGAAAAATTATCAGATGGCCTTGGCATTTGCATCTCTTGAAGGAAAAAAATCTTCACTGAAGATGATGGTCTTATCTATTGGTACATGAGAGACTGCATGAAAATCAGGATGCCTTTACGCCTTTCATCCTTTTTGCCTTCATTAGATCAAGATTTCCTGTTTCTGTATTCACAGTACCACTATTTTTGCGCCTCTTTCTCTCTCTTAATATTCCTTCAAACCTGAAGTTATGTTTTTGACATCAGCTGTTAGACACTTCTACTGAATATATGAAGTACAGGCCTAAAACATACTTTAGTGTGTATGTGTGTAGTCGCATATCATCATGTCCCATTCCACCTTTTTTCCCCCACCCTGATACTGTTGCATTAAGAAACAATGAAAAGTTGTACTTAAACTTATCAACTTGTGTTTGACATGAATGGAAAGACAATCATAGTCTCAAGGAATGTCCCTATATTTATTTTTAAGAGGCACTTCCTCTTCACACTCCTGAAAAGGTGTAGAACCTTTGAACTTGGAAGAAATGTCAGCAGTGGAAATCTGTAAGTCAGGATGGGCAGACTGGGTAGGTCAGTGGTAGTGATAAGCAAATTGTCAACCCTGGTGCAATTGAAGTAGAGCTTTATGTTCTTAAAAATATTTAAATATTTACCAACCTGAATGATTCTACTGTTATGTGATTTTTATGTAGTTATTTCCTCAATATTGTTCAAGATCACATTCAAATGTCATGTCAGTCAGTAGAAAGATTTTCATTACCTCTGGTTAAGGACACAGGTAACATGTACAGACTTTCTTCAACGTATATTCTTTTCACTGGTGAAATTCTTTTCATGTGCCAGTTTGGCTTTTCATTCTACAGGAAAAACAGAGAATTCAGTCTATTTTTTAAATGTTTGTACTCTTACAGACACCAGCAATGCAAGGTGCACAAGGAAGGGAGATTTCAATGGTTCTGCAGGGTGAGATCATATCTGCTAAAACTACAATGTGTGTTGTAATACTTTTCAGAAAAAAAAAAACCAAAAAAACAGGTTGAGTAACAAATAGTCTCCAAGTTGAGCAAAATGTTACTAGTACTTGAAAGTAGAGGATTACTCTAGAATCATAGAATAGAAATTATGACTGGCTGCTTTGGTGTCTCGTGTTGAAGACAGGTATCTGCTGGGAAAGGAAGAACCCTCCCTCAGAAATCCCCCTCCTTTCGAATTACTGAAATTAAGTGGCCTTCAGGCAAGATATGGGGAGGAATAACAGTCCTTTACTAATGAGTATAACAAGATACAAATGAACAATAACTACGGTATTAACAACAACAACAACTACAAAGGAAAAAAAAGGTCAGGGACCCCCACGGCAAAGCCAGGGAGAGGGATGGGGAAGGCCTTGCTTCATGAACCCCATAGGCAGTCTGTAGTCATAGATGGCTTTGATGGGCCCTCTGAGGAGAAGGGAAGAACTCTGAGATGGAACGCAGGAGTTCTGGTGCAGGGATGGATTAGATGGGTCACCGGTCTTCCTGCAGTCTCAGCAGGGTGTCCCAGCAGGGGGAGCAGAAGCAGCAGCAGCAGGAAAAAGAAGCTTCTGGGTTATGGCGAACTCCTTTTTTTTCCAAGCAACCACAGCTCTGAGTGTGTCCTCCTCTCCGGTCAAAAAATGATAGAGAGAGACAGAGATGATTTCCTTTGCCTGCCCCCTTCCCCCTTCCCCCCCTGGGCCCAAGTCTCTTTGTCTTGCAAATACACTTAAGTATCAGCCATCAGGTTCCCCCCCCCAAAAAAAAATGGGACAAAATTATATAGATAAAAAGAACACACACAAAAAAAAAAGGGACAACACCCCAACCCCCCACATTTCGTTCATGCTGTTTTGTGAATAGCCTCAGAGTTTAATCAATGAAACAATAAAATTCTGGTTGTCCAACGAAAGCATGGGAAGAGTGTCTTCCAATTCTTGGACAGAATGAGAAGGCAGGTGGAGTAGCACTGGACAGGAGAAATATAAGAATTAAACAGTCACAGAGAGCATTGCCTAAAATTAACTGCTTAAACTTCTGAATACTTGCATGAGAGTGACTGACTTTAATCTGGTACGGGAAATACTGTGTGTTTCACTACAGCAAGATACAAATAGTATGTTTCAGTAGTATGTTTTACTCCTAAACAAATAAAATGGTTGTTTAACATCCTCTCTAGCTTGGCAAGATTGAGACAATGTAAAGATTTCTCTTGATTCTCTCTTAATTTGTCTTGATTCTCTTTCTCTGATTTCTCTTGTGCTAGAACAGTCTTTCTGACTGTATTTGTTTTGGTTTGGGCAAAATTTGGGAGATAACTACTAATGTGGTTCCTCCTGGAAAGCCAATTTAAGTGGCCCCTTCCCCCCCCAACAGGTCCGGGAAAAGAATTTTCTTAGAGAGAAGTGGGAAAAAACTGTTTATTCTACAGTCAAAGCACTCCCCAGCCCAATATGAACAATACTAAAACAACAAATTGTCTCACTGCTCTGAGGAGATGATAAAATTGAGAACAGTCCCTCTCGTAGGTTGCTCAGTCTCTTCAGCTCCGGAAAGTGTTGTGGCCTGGGCCAGGCCCCGGTGGGCCACAGGTGGGGACTCCCGGTCCTCTTCTGGGTTTTCAGTCTAGGGGAGGTTTAAAAATAGTTCTAAGGAAAAGAACAGGACTATAATCCAGGGAATTTCTGCCTCAGCTAGCTAACTAACTAAAAGCAAAAAAAAAAGAAGAGAGCTCTCCGGCCGACTGCCGAAGCACTGTCCTGCCGAAGAATGCAGGGGAGTAGGTACAGTGTTCTGATAACAAAATTTCACATTTCCTTTTCTCCCCTTTTACTTTCAGAGCCTGTCTTAAAGATACAGAACTCAACATTTAGCACAAACAGTCACACGATTTAGGAATACAAGCATCACAAAGTCACTCCAGGACATTGACCGAGAAATTAAGTTACTAAAAATTTGATCACACTTTCCGCTAACAAAGATTGCTTTATCTCATAGGTAAAAAATGAACCACTTTGATCATCTGCCCAAAGTTCCACAGTTGTATGTATTGCAACAAATTCTCCTACAAATTCCCATATATTTCAGCTAGGTCTTTGAAGACTTGTAGTTGTATGCAGCTATAATCACTGGTAAAAGCAATAAAAAATACACCTGAACAGAGCAGCTAAAAAAGGGTATACATAATTTCTCTGAAGCACAGAATTTCCCAGTCTGTGTTTCTGAGAAGTGTTGTGGTGTGCTTTTCCTTAATGGTTTGATCCTGTTCCCCGTATATTGTTAGCTTGGCCTAAGTTGTATCCTCCTACCCAGTTGTGTGTCATATCCTAGTATCTGCCCATTGTTCAAGAATGTTCCCTGTCCCTCCTCCTACCACTTGTCAATCCTCCCTTGTCCCAAACCCCTGCCTGGAAGTCCCCTTTGGAAATCCCCTAATCTTTGATGCCCCATTGGTCCATGTGACCTGTTCTGCTCCACTTGTTTTCCTCATTGGTCTGTGAATTGTAAACCCCCCTTGTGCTCCTCCTCAGCTCTCTTATTATTGCTTCCTGACCCTAAACTCCACCCTCATTCTGTTCCTTAAAATCCATTACCCGACCTGTGTTCTGAGTCCTTGCCTTTGGTTAGGATTTGAGTTAATAAATCCTCAGATTTCCAAGCAAGGCCCATGTCATCTGTCATTTGCGTTGATCTGCAGTAACTGGTTGGGGATTCTAGGGTCCCTGGGCAGTGTCGCCCCTTGTCAATGAGTGCATCAGAGTGTGCCACGCAACATCTGGTGCCCAATGTAGGGCTCAGCAGCTGCGAAGAGGAACTGCAAAGACACCTGTAAGTCAAGGTAGGTGTGTAGCATCAGGGTCCTGAGACCCTGGGAGGAACTCTCTGATGGACTCAGGGGGAAGGGGAGCTCTAGGATCTCTGAAAGACTGGGGGAAAGCTGCACGGGATAAGGCCTCATAAAGGACTGTGGGGAAGTGTTCCTGCATGGTAGGGCCTGTAAACTGAGAGAAGAATGAGAGATTCTCCAGCCAGTCACCACTCTGAGGGACGGTGGAAGAGTCCAAGTTTTATTGGACTGAGTGGAGAAGGAGAAGAGCTGCACTTTAGAGGCAGTGGAGAACAGCCTCAATGTTCCTGCAAGCCAAGGAAGCACTGTCGAACCCTGCTTGTGAGTAAGTCCTAGTGGCTAAGGGGCAGATGGTAGCCTAGGCCATTTTTAAACCCTAGTGGCTTAGGAAGCTCAAATACAGTGGGTTAGGTGACAAGCAGGTAAAGTGAACGCAGCTTCCACCTCCCAAAAGTTTAGGCCAAACTCACGGGAATGCCCGGAAGGACTTGGGGGAGGTGGGCTTGCAGGAGGGGTCCTTTCCAGGTGCTAGGCAAAAGTGGGAAAGGGCCAGCAATGGGATTAACACTCACCATTTGCCAATGAGTTATTTTGCTGTTGTGCGTTTTTAGTTGATGGATTGTTCCTTGTTTTCCCCTGAAGTTAACGGTTCTTTCTTCTGTTACTCCCTCCCCTTTTACTGTCATATTCCCTGATATCCCAACCCTTTTCCTGTCTGTCAACCCTTGTCCCATCACATTTATCCAGAATGTTCCCTATCAATCCCCTGATTCCCCTCCCAGGTCTCTCTCAATCCTCCCCAACTCCTCCCTTTTTTCCAGAGTCTTCTATATCAATCACCCCCTTGTCGAAGTATGATTTGCAAACCTAAGTTGTTCCCTGCCTACATTTTCCCCAATTGGTTTGTTTTGTATTAAGACCCGCCTTATGTTCCACCCGCAATGTGCCCCGATTGGTTAAGAGATTGTATCCGCCCCCAGAACATCCCCCCGTATTTAAGTTGCTGCAACCCCATTGCCTTCACTTTTTTGCCTGGCTCCTTCCCTTGGATCTCCACCTTCCTGAACCTCCCTAATAAACCCGTTCCTTGGAACCAGCTAAAGCCTCCCCTTTAATCCTTCGCCTCCTTCAGACACATGCTTTGCCAAAGGGCTACTCAGCTCTTAGCCGTTCTTGGGAAGCGTGCTGCTTCTCTGGGGTGGCCCACTCTCGGCACTGGTGCTTTCCCGTGAGCTGGCTGGGTCAGCCAAAGTGCTTTGAGTTGGAAAGGCACCGATTCAATATATATGGATGTTTTAAGCTTCTTTAAATCTCCTGTGGGAGAGAGTTCTTAAAAAAATATCTAAGAAAGATCATCCAGTAACTTTATATTCATTTCTTGGATGAAGCAAGAGAGTTTATGTAGGAAGCTTGTTTTTGGGACTTAGTATGGACCTGTTTATGTGAGTTGATAATGGAAAGAGACACTACAGCACCTAAGTTGTTATCCATCTCCCATACCATCCGAGAAACCCTACAACTCCATGCAAAGTGTCATAGATTCCTCTTTAGCTTCTGTGGAGCTCCCCTCATCCTTTTCCCCTCAGGCTTTCCTGCATCCTTCCCAGTCCCTTGTCTGGCATGGCACTGACCACGCCACCCTCCCATTTCCAAGATGGCAATGGCCATACTGTGCTTGGAGCCAGTTTTCCTGCCTTTTACCTTCTCTTCCTGCCCCCAATCCCGATTCTGGCTCCGTTTTATTCCCCGGGAGTTCCTTTTCTCTCTAAGGCTCCCCCCTTCCTGGTGGGAGGTGGAAAGCCACTCCCCTCTGGGGTAAAACAGAACCAGAAACCTTGCTCCAGTGACTCCTCATTTGCAGTAACTGGTTGGGGATTTCAGGCCCCTGGGGGAGTGTTGCCTCTCATTCATGAGTGCATCAGAGTGTGCCACATGACCGAGAAGGAAACATTCTTCCAATTAAAGAACAAAATTACTTGAGTCAGCATCAAGCTACTAAATATACAGTTCAGGTTAAGGCTTTTTCATAAGGCTGTGGAAAAAATCCAGTTAGTTGTGGTGTGAAAAAACTCACCCTTATGGCCTGTTGCAGTGTGTTTTCCTGATTATTAGTTTGTTCTGTTACCCCCCATGTTCATGGTATGATCTGGTTTTGTACCCTCCTCCCCAGATGTCATTTTTCCTGAAAACCCCACCCTTTGTTATAGAAAATTCTATGTTACACTCACTCCCCCTGTGTGTCAAACCTTATGCCTGCCCTTTTGCCTTGAATGTTCCTTTTTCTCCTCCCAGTTAGCTGTCAGTCATGTTTTATACCTACCCCTTGTTCTGGAAGTTTCCTCATCAGTCACCTCATTCCTAAAACCCCATTTGTGAGTTTGATCTGCTCCCCTCCCAGAGTTGCCCCCATTAGTTTATGCTGTATCAGACACTGCCTTGTACTCCTCCCATGCTTTCCCCTGATTGGTTTGAGACTTGTACCCACCCTCTGGACTGCCCCTGTATTTAAGGTGTTGCACACTTGTTGTCTGGGCTCTTCTTTGCTCCTATCCTTTGGACTCATGTCCATGGAGTTTCCCAATAAACCTTTCCCTGGACCAATGAAGAGTCTCCCTTTTATTCTTCACCTCTGCCTTGTGCTTAACCACAGCCTGATAGCCATAGAGCTGCTGCTCTAAGCTATGCCTGGAATCATACTACTTCTCGGGTATAGCCCACTCTCAGCACAAAACCAAACCAATGGCTGAGCTAGCAAAGAGGACCCCAGCACTGCATCAGTGGCCCCTGGGAGTTCATATGTTAATTTTTCTAGCAAGTTTTTCACTTCCTTGATTGTCCTGGTTTGTGTTTGGTGCATTAATTGTAATATTCCTAACTCCAGTTTATGATTGGAGCTGATCCCTCAGACTCTGCTCCTAACCTACACTATATAAATTACTGTTTCACCCTGGCCCTTGCCCTTTCTGCTGCACCCTTTACTGAGATTGCCTTCTGTACATTTGTTGTTTTATCCATTAAAGTTTCTTCTGGTTTTGGGTCACCAAATTGTCCCCATCCATCCTTTTATTTGCCACCCTAAGACTAAGACTTTTAGCCGATAGTTCCAAGGTAACCCATGCTTGTATCATCCGGACCTGGCAACTTACAGGTGGTGCCCAAGCAGGGACTTCTGATATTCAGGGGACCTGTCGGATTGTTGGCAAAAGCCTCTTATGACTAGGCCCATTCCCTTCCCAAATATTTTTGATTGGTCGAGGATCCATGCCAGGCCTGGCAAACAACCAAAGATAACGGCAGCTTCAGCATCTTGGGTATTCAAGGGAGAGCAGCCCAAGCAACTGGAGAGGTGCTGAGACCCACAGTAGCCCCATGGACAGGGGTGAAGTATCCTGCAATGTGAGATCACCTTCTATATGTTTGTCTTTTTGTTCCATTAAAGCTTCTTTTGTTTTCGGGTCGCTGAATTACGCTCGTCTCTTCTTTTATTCACTGCCCTGTGACTTTTAGCCAATGGTTCCAAGGTAACACATGACCGTATAATCTGGACCCTCCATATTACAATATACTATTTTAAGAATTAACCCCCAGTCTAATTTTATGGAGCTCCATATCAACACAATTGCTACAGATTCATATGCAACATACTGATTTTTGTAATCCTTATGAATTTAAATGTCAGTCAATATAAATCAGTGAGGCTTAGTTAGTTCTGATAATTCTTTATTAGTTTACACTCAATGAAAATAACTTATCTCTTACAGTAATTTGTTAAAAGAAAATAATTCTTGGAATAAGTGACTAAATAGATTTGACTAGACTTCAATTTGGAGATTTTAATGATGCAGTTGTTCTCGGAAGATGGTAGAAAAATTAGGCCACTCTGGCTTTTGTCAAGTTTTACCAGAGATAAGCAATTCAAGTTGTTCATATATTGTTGCCTGTTGAAATAAACTTGGGTGTTGAGTTTACAGAAGACAACTTCTGCTGTAAGTCCTATATGTGGTTCTAGAATGTGAAATGATTGAACTGTGGCAGATAATGGAATTGATTGCTTTTGTTTTGAATTGTTTATTGATTGTGCTGAAATATGAAATCTACCACAGCATTACAGCAATTATGCGATGACAAAGTGATACCCTTGATATACTTTAAATTTGGTAATGTATTCATTCTCTGTCAGACATTTATACTCATTCATTTTTATTAAGTTCTCACTTATCATGAGCTGATTAAGTAGCTTAGTCTCAGCTTTTTTTTGGTGCAAGAATCAGCTGTGGTCTTACAACGCTCTAGGTAAATCTGAGTCATACCTAGATCAGAACAAAAAGTATAGAGAGGAGGAATAGGACTGAACTTTGGTGTATGCATTCATAATAGTCACCTAAGAAAAATTATGTGACCCCCCCATCCTTTTTATTTATTTCACTTTTTGTTTAATTTAGGTCTGTTCATTAGTATTCAAAGACTGTGTATCTGTGTTAGAATCAGTAAAGCTGAAAATACAGACCACTGCTGTGCTTCTGGTTCAAACAGATCCATTTCCTCTGTGCCGTCCAAATGTGAGTGAGCAAGCTAAAGACAGAATTTTCGGGAGTGGTCTGTGCTTTGGTTACTTCTAATATCCACATGCAGGGCTGCAATGCAGTTGCCACAGAAATTTTTTTGAAGGTAGGATGCTGAATCCTGAACTGTGGCATGGTCAATATAACTGGCATGGTGTAGAAAGAAAGGATTTATACCTGACCTAGTTATGTTGCAGTATCAGGAATGGTTTTGATAAATCTGATTATTGTAATCTGACATGAAATTTGACATGAGGATTCAGGAATAGAATGTTGTACAATACTCCAGTATTGTTCCATGTGACTCAGTTAGTTGTTACATTTACTTATTTTAAAATAATCACTTTTGTTTTGAGAGAATTCTTAAGGAAAGGTGTTCTCTTCCCCTGTGCTAATTTGCAGTTCATTGTTCCTGGCTATATGACCTATTGAGAGGCTTTTTTCATGTTATCTGAGCTAGCAATATAATGGAACTGATCAGCTTCAGCATCTCTCTCCCTCTCCTAAAGAGTGCAGTTGACTGGATCTAAATCACTGCCACGCAAGGGATTTGTTTTGATTTGCATTTTGTAATGTAAAAGGAGAATGAGTTCCTGCATGGTGTCATAGCAGTTAGATACTCATAAGCAATCCCCTGTCTAATTAAACTGAGTCTTTAATTGGAATTTAGCTGACATGTTTGCTTGTGACAGGCAAGTTAGGAAACTTACTTTCCATTCATCCTTAACCTGCATAGCAGTGTATTGAGGTTAATTACTAAAATTAAGGAGGTTATGTGTAAAGCTGTGTATAGGAAACAGTTACCACTTATCGGAATAGGGTATTGCAAAGCATAGAGTAGCTTTGGTAGAAAAACACTGAAATGAAAAAGGAGGAGAAACTGCCAAAATAATCTTCTACAGCTTCAAGTCAAAACAGGCAAATAATTATAAGCAATCAATACCAGTATTTAAATTTAATATAAAAAATAAGGTCTTTAACTTTTAAAGCAGGCTTAAAGCAGAAGAGCTTGAGATCAGGGGTTTCCTACACTGGATCATGGCTTTCACATGGGGCTTATCTCTGTTTGATATAATGACTTCAGTGCTGGGCTGGATGAATGCCTCCTGTTTGCTGACTTGGAAGATGCTGGTATAAAGTTAACCAGATTAACTTTACGGTGACTTTGGACATATTTTAGAAGGAGTGTAAAATCTCATCTTAGTATTCATAGACTGCATTTTACTGGAATTGGCTGATTACTTGCAATTTAGCTAAGGCATATGAAAGATATACACTGAAGAAAGGTTTACATTGCAAATTTAAAGTTTCTGTCCCTGCATCAAGTCCCACAGAAATGTTAATGAGATTACAACTACTGTGTAGCACAAGAATATTACCTCAAATATTATTTTTTTAATTTATATTTCAAAACAGTACTAGTAATGAAACTAAATACTCAAAGCCTGATGGAGAAAAGAAGAGGATTCTTCAAAACTATGTCAGGGTGTCTCTATTTCTATATATGGGAATGGTGAGAGATACTTCAGTCCAGCAGGAGAATATGGAGAAGATCAGGCAAGTGAAAAATGACATGATAACAGATCTAACTTGGTTCATTTGGTTATAAGTAAAACCATTTTTAAAAGATTCTGTTGCTGTTTATTTTACCTTTTTCATTCTTGGCAAGGTATGTATCTTTTTAGGCTGAGTGTCAGTGGGGTTTCTTTACTAATTGCTTCTTTTTTTTCATTTTGTCATTGAATAATAGCTTAATTACTGTAATAAATCTCCATCCTAACTCCTCTGTAAACAAATTACACATCTCCTTAGGCAGTTTTTCATCATCTAGTTTTATCCCTTTCATCCAGATTTCTTAATATATACATACATATACTATGTATAATATACTTCTGTGTTATGAACAGATCAGTCCCTTTTTCATTTGACATTATGCTTTTTGTTCTTTATTTCTCCAGGGCATAATGAAGTGTTTGTCACTTCTGCACAGGGGAGAGGGCTTTAATGAATTGCACAGGGTGTGCTCTAATTGACAGTAATGCATTCTGTACATTTTTGTAATTAAGTCTGTAGAACTCCTTCACCTGAGGTGGATAATTGTTCCCTGAATTATGCCCTTCTATTTTTATCAGTTTGACTTATCTTACAATTTAAAGTCATTGTCACGCAAGTGTATTCTTTAATCAGTGTATACTAATCAATATACCATCAATAATCTACTGCTTCGGAAATAACGGACTAATGTAAAAAAATATTAGAATCAATCACAAATACATAGACCATAACATAGACCCAGAAAAGATTTCAGAAAAATTTCCAGATGTTACAGATGCAATTTTTTAGTGCAGTTTAAATTGCAAAAGCCATTAAAAATATATTATTGGCCTATTTAATTAGTTAATTTCAAGATAGGTTAAATTCATTACTGTGCAGAGGGTCAGTAAATTCCAGGAATAAATTAAATCCAATTTAAGCCCTTTGGGCCTTATTCAAAGGTCTTTGAAACCATTGGAACATTTTTCTTTGAGTTCAGCACAGATAATAGTAATTAGTAGTCTCACTCTAAGTATCTTTTGGAGGAAACAAGTAATCAAATATGTTTAAAAAAACTTCAGCTCGGCTTAGATATTTAAATGGTGGAACAGCACTGGCCGACAGTTGAGGAGAACAGAAAAGCCGTTTTTGGAGGAGCTGGGGTCTGTAGTGCACACAGAAGTGACATCAAAAGATCATTAGCATGGTTCTTGATGGAAGGTGAGCTGTCAGCTCTGATTTTTGCTGTTTGAAAGGCTTCTGTCACCTGTAAAAACCATTGTGGGTATTTAGGCTGGAGCAAGTTTTTAAGAGCTTTTTTTTTTTCAGCGTTGTAGTAATTAGTTGTTAAAACAGAGCTAGCTAAGATGGCACTCAGTACAATTCCTATTTAAACCAACTATAGCACATTATGGAAGCCAATTAATTGTGAATTTTTACAATCCTGAAAGATAAGGCAGTCTACAAATGTATGGAATTTTTTTTGTGGGGTGCATGTACATTTTATGTTTGCATAAAACTACTCTCATGTGTTAAAAGAAAAAAAAAATTGAAAAATAAATCTAATGTATTAACCAGGGAAGGAGTTGGTGAACAATCAGTTTTAAAGTCAGCCTGGTCTTGCTTTAATTTATATAAAGTACCAAAAGAAAATTTAGACATCCTAATCTTGGTAACTTTGACCCAGTGCAGTTCTTTTTATCAACACAAGACAATTTATTGTAGTAAATTGATCCAGTAGCTTTAAATTAATACAAATTACTGGAATAATGAATCACCTTGAGTTTTGCCATGAAATAAATCTTTACATTTAAAGCCTTTCACTGGAAGAGCAATTCAATAAAATACGTAACTCAGTGATAATATTAGATGGGATTAAGCTTGCTTAAACCATTGCTGTTTATTTCTTTATTACCAGCCTGTAATATTTCACTATTTACCTCGCATATTGAATCTAGGCAAGGTGTGAATTTTAGCCAACACATGATTTTTCACATTTTGTCATTCCAGCAATTCAAACTATTCAATCAAATGATAATTTTTTTATTCCATGCTAGTGGATTCAACTCAGGTTTGCATGCACAACTGTTTCTATAGTAACTGATTCTCTACAAAGGAGGCAATAGCAGTTTGAATAACAATAAAAAAGGAAAACCAAAATAGGTGGCATAACAATATAGAGGATTGTGTAGGGATGTTATGAAACTTTATTGAATAATTTCAGAATGCAGAGCATTTGTAAAGAGTGTATGGATGAAACACATGATTCCAGAAAATATTTATATTATGTGGAACGGCGGTCAGTTTAGAGGGTAAACAGAGATTAACCAAGTGTTAATATAATAGAATACTGTTGAAGAGTAACCATTCCATTTAACATCTGTGTTTGATACAAAATTACAAGGGTTTTTTTGTTTCCAGGATGATTTTGTCAGATGAGGGATGGAGTTTTTGATGGGAGAATAAACAGTTACATGGTTGGCTTAGCCACCTTTCTCAGAGTAGAGGATGCCTTGAGACTAAATTACTGAGGAAAGTTAACTCTAAAAGATTTTTTGTGTTGGTGGTTTTTTTTTTGTTTTATTTTTTTTTTTTTTTAGGCATTCACTCTAATTTGCTGTTTCCATTTTCTAGCCACTGATTTATTGGATTCTCAGGGCTAGTTCTTGTATTTTTCATTTTTTTTCTTTTATTTAAATGTATAAATTTGAAACCTCTAATTTTCATTCTAGTATACAACAACAACAACAAAGATTTAACTCCATGGTCATTGGGTGAAGCAAAAGAGTTGTCCCTTTTGTGAGGAGACATTAAAAAAAATTCAAACATAGAATTTATGCTTAAAGAATGAAGTCCCAAAGTAGAAAACATATTGTATTTTGTGGTGTTTTTATTGAGGTTGTTAGAGTATTTTAGTCTACAGTCTTTACATTCCTTTGTGTAGATGCTTCTTGTAGAGAGGTGGCATCTAGAATTTTCTCCCATTAACTTTTTGGACAAAAGTAGCAGTGAATTTAGCTATAAATGTTATAGAATGCTTTAGGGCAGCTTTCCCAGTGTTTCTAAGAGCTAATCACTTCCTTTCTGATGAATTTCAGGATGCCATTTTCAATGTCTTCAAACAATTTTCTGAGAAATTCTCCACACAAAGAGTAATGCCCACTAACAGAGGAAGTGTTGAAGACAGGCCTTTGGCAGGGAGGTTATTGTTTGTTACATCAGGTCACACTACACACTGGATTAGGTTAAAAAATAATTGTCACTTCTGGATTAAAGTTTGGTTGAATCATGCTGACAATACCAAAGAAATACTATTTATATTACACATTAATGGCATAACACCTTGCCCTCCACATGCCTTTATGGAGAACACTGTTGTGAGACTAGTGGAATTTAATGAATATAGCCACTAATGACTTACTACTACATATAAATATAAATAATACTACTACAAAACTGAAATGTTTTGAAACTGACTGAAATTTCAGATGTGTTACAGGCTTTATATCTCTAATTAGAAGATTTCTGTTTAACATTGTCAGTATTTAGAGAGTTTATTTTCATGTCCACATAAGGAAAAGACATTTTATTTATCTAAAGGATGAGGTAGGTTCTCCATTGGGGTACCTGTTAAAAATGCTGCAAAGATACAGAATGAGACTTACTAACATAACTTCAGTAAAAAACATGGAAAAACATCAGACCCTCCTGTGCTGGTTCCATCGCTAATTTTTTCTCTCTTCACCAAAAATCAATTATTGCAAAGTTGGCCCACCTCCTAAATCAAAAAGACAAATGCACAAATGAGAGAGCTTTGAATCTTTTTAGATAGAATCACCCATATAAGCCAGAAGTTTGAGGTTTTTGGTTTTTTTAAATTTCTGTCAGTGTTTGCATCTCCAGGAAGAAAACCACAAAGCACATCTTTATTGACTGATTTTGAAAAATGTTACGTCTTTTTNTGAATTTGTGTGGGGGTTTTTTTTTGGTTTTTTTTTTTTTTTTTTTTTTTTTTAATGAATCTTTGGCAATTTTAACAGTATATTTACATTTTCTACTTGCTTTTAACTCATAAAGCCTCCAGAAAGCCTCCAATTGCCTTATTCTGTTTTAGGCCAGTTTTTTATGGTTTTCCCCCAAGATATGCCCTTCATAAAACCTGTTCTCCTAAAAGAAGTAATGGAAGAATGGAATGCTACTTTTCCACAGTAATTACACGTTTNTACAGGCTTTATATCTCTAATTAGAAGATTTCTGTTTAACATTGTCAGTATTTAGAGAGTTTATTTTCATGTCCACATAAGGAAAAGACATTTTATTTATCTAAAGGATGAGGTAGGTTCTCCATTGGGGTACCTGTTAAAAATGCTGCAAAGATACAGAATGAGACTTACTAACATAACTTCAGTAAAAAACATGGAAAAACATCAGACCCTCCTGTGCTGGTTCCATCGCTAATTTTTTCTCTCTTCACCAAAAATCAATTATTGCAAAGTTGGCCCACCTCCTAAATCAAAAAGACAAATGCACAAATGAGAGAGCTTTGAATCTTTTTAGATAGAATCACCCATATAAGCCAGAAGTTTGAGGTTTTTGGTTTTTTTAAATTTCTGTCAGTGTTTGCATCTCCAGGAAGAAAACCACAAAGCACATCTTTATTGACTGATTTTGAAAAATGTTACGTCTTTTTTTTTGTTTTGTTTTGTTTTCTTTTTAATGAATCTTTGGCAATTTTAACAGTATATTTACATTTTCTACTTGCTTTTAACTCATAAAGCCTCCAGAAAGCCTCCAATTGCCTTATTCTGTTTTAGGCCAGTTTTTTATGGTTTTCCCCCAAGATATGCCCTTCATAAAACCTGTTCTCCTAAAAGAAGTAATGGA
>VXBU01009027.1:7205-19746 GCA_013400315.1 Bombycilla garrulus
GGGTACCACATCCCTGGGTACCACATCCCTGGGTACCACATCCCTGGGTACCTCATCCCTGGGTATCTCATCCCTGGATACCACATCCCTGGATACCTCATCCCTGGGTACCTCATCCCTGGGTACCACACCCCTGGGGTTTCACCCCCCCTAAGTGCCACACCCCCGGGGTACCCCATCCCACCCCTCCACCTCACCCAGGTCTGCGATGCAGCACTGCCGGTTGCTTTTCACCAGGATGTTCCTGCTTTTCAGGTCGCGGTGGGCGATGGCAGGTTTGCCTTGAGTGCCAAAAATCTCCACATGGAGGTGGACGAGGCCACAGATGATGGAGGAGGCCAGGCCCAGGCAGGTCTCCACATCCAGGGCCGTCCTCTGCAGGAAATCGTAGAGAGAGCCGTTCTCGTGGTAGTGGGTGATGAGCCACAGCTGCGTGCTGGAGTTCCTGGACGTCATGTCGGAGGCGATGAAGCCTGGGCGGGGAGAAACGCCTGAGATTGTGGATCTGCCGCGTGGCTGCCCCATTTCTCCAGCCCTCGTGGCCCCCCGCTCACCCAGGATGTTGTCGTGCCGGAGCAGGACGGTGTTGTAGATCTCTGTCTCGCGGAACCACGACTGCTCGTCCCGGGAGGAGAAGATCTTGACGGCCACGCTCTCGCCGTGCCACACGCCTCGCCACACCTCGCCGTAGCGCCCCTTACCTGCCCCAGCCGTGGTGTTGTGTCACACGGGGCTCCCAGGACCCAGTGTCACACACCTGGATCCCGTGGGAGAGTGATGGAGCAGCGCAGGGCTCCTTGACCTTGGCCAACATCCACTCTGCTGCTCCCTCCCTCCTCCCTCCCTCCCCAGTCAGCAGGACAGGGAAGAATTTGGGGTTGCTACTGGATTTTGGCTGACCTGGGTGGGTCCAACCCCTCTCCTGGGTTTGAAGCTGTGGTGCCATTGCTCAGGCACATCTGGGGGTGACCGAGGCAGCCTCCCTCACCTCGGCCGATCTTACCCACGCACTCCATGAGGGTGATCTGCCGAGCCACCGTTCTCTGGACGAGGAAAGGCAGCCCCGAGCCACTGCCTGTGGTGCAGTCGTCGTTCAGCAGGTCCTGCGCACACAGGGTGGCCACGGGGTCAGCATGGCGGCCATCCCCACACACACCTTGGGGGCACTGAGGGTCCCTCACGGAGCTCACCCACCTCCAAGGTGCTGTCTCCCATCATGGATGCCTTCAGCATGAGGTCTGTGTCACCAAAGTCGCTGTGCTTGTGGCGGTGCTGGGCCACCTTCCAGCAGAAGAGCGCCATGAGCGCCACGAGGACGAGGAGGAAGAGCAGTGGGATGAAGATCATCAGGAGGAGGTTGGAAAGGGAAGGTGTCTTTACCAGGGCGTCCTCTCCTGGGTGGGGGAAATGAGGGATAGAAGTGTGAGGGGAGGGTGGAGGTCTGGGGTTCGGGCTTGGACAGGGGGGAGAGTGTCCCTGTGTGGTCACACACAGCCCGACACAGCCTGAGAAACCTGCAGCTCCTGCCAGGCCCAGCCTGGGAAGCTGCAGAGGGCTCAGGAGAAGAAATCAGCTCTCATGCTGTTCTGGGAGAGCAGGATGTCAGGAATGAAAACAAAGATGTGCACCTGCAGCTTCTGTTCAGCTCTATGTGGTGTTTCACTTTCAGAGGATTGTTTCCTTTCTTTTACCAATCAGTCTCCCTTTTGTCTTTACTTGACCAATACAATTGTACCTAACGATGTGTTCTATAAAAGAGCACAGCTCTTTCTTTCTGTAATATAATAAAGCCTTTTCTTGATGTACAAGCCCGAATTATTGGAGTCATAATTGTGTTGCTTGGAATCTGGGAGCAACATCCCTGCCCTGGGATCAACCCCATGGACGGCAGCTCTGCAGGCACAGCCCAAGAAGGGACATCTGATGACATCTTGGTGGCTCTGTGGGTGCTGAGCGAGGACAGGGACGATCCTGAGACCCACCCACACCCACGTGAGGAGCCCATCCCCGTCCCCTCACCCCTGTACCTTGCAGGAAGATCTCCAGCTGGGCGTTGCACATGTGGAAGCTGCAGCACCTCATGCCGTACTGCTCCGTGACGGGCGTGTGGCAGTGCTCCCGAATGTTCTGGGAGAAGCAGCCCCGGTGCTGGGTGATGGTCCCCTCCTCCCTCCTCTTGCTGACGAAGCACACCTTGCCCGTGCAGTTGGGCTGGCTGCAGTGGGGCACATCGCAGGCGCACAGCAGCTCCTCTGCGGGCACGAGGAGGGGACACGTTGTGTCACGGTCACCCCACCGCCCATCCTCGGTGGCTTTGGGGACAGGGATATGGTCCTAAAGACTCCTGAACCAAATTTTGAGAATGGGCTGCCTGGGATCATCAGAGAAGGAGGGGAAGGCTGCTGTGAGTGCTCAGTACGAGGAGTCCATCCTGACACCTCACAGAAAATCACTTGCTCCCAGCTGGGCTCCAAGTCCCAGCCCTGACCCTGGGTGTCGCCTGTCCCCACACCCACAAGAGGCTCTGTGGAATGGTCAGCTGGGATCAACTGGGATGCACTGGTTTACAACGCACATCCTGCCCACGGGGACATGGGACCTACGGGAGCCTGATCCCAGGAGCTGGGGTGAGATCAAAAACCCCAAACTCAGCCAGTGCCTTCCCAGGGGGTGTTTTGGGAGCTGGGTGCCAAACCCAGGGTCTTTCCTGGAGTTTTTCCTGACTTCCCCGAAGGCTCTTTCCTACGCCTTGGTGCCAGAGGGGCTCAGCTGGCGGCCACACTCCCAAATTCCTAATTTAGCTCTGCCCTTTTGCACAGAAAATATCCCTCCTGGAATCAGGGAGTTCAGCGTGAGGGCAGCCAGACATCGGTGGTGAGGGGACAGTGAGGGGACAGTGAGGGGACAGTGAGGGGACAATGAGGGGATGGCTGTGATGGCCATCCTGCACTTCCCGTCCCCTGCCCCAAAGGCTGGTTTTGGGGTTGGTGGCCCCATGGGGACTCAGTGGAGATTCAGCCCCCAGTGATCTCTGCTGCTCCTCCCTGGCACAGCTGCATTTCCCTGCAAAAGCACCAGCCTGGATCTGTCCCCAGGTCACCTGGGGCTTCCCTGGGATGCTGAGCAGCTCCTCCTGCTTCCCATCATCATCATCATCATCATCATCATCATCATCATCATCATCATCATCATCATCATCATCATCATCATCACCCCTGGGGAAAACCACATTTTTAGTAGGTGGTGCCAGCCTTTCCCCATCTCCCCTCGGGTGACAGCAAAGCGCTTGATCAACCACAATTAATTAAGCTGAGATGCTCTCTGGGGGATGTGTCGCCATACCACAGGGGCACAGCGCAGTCCCTGAGGAGCCCAGCTTCCTCCCTGGGTTTTATTTTGGGCAGAGATGCTCCCAGAAAGCCCAGGGTTTATTTTAAGCTGCTGTCTCCCCATCGCCTCGGCACTCACCGGCTGCGAAGCTGAGGGACAGGGTCACCAGCGCCAGCACCGCCCGGCCAGCGGCTCCACACGGCATCCTCCTGTGGAGAGCAGAGGGGTGAGAGCAGCCCCTGCACCCCCGGGGGCTCCCACCAACCACGGCCGCTTTGGGAAGGGCGAGGGGGCCCTTCCCGAGGGCAGAGTGAGGTAGGATGTGCTGCTCCCAGAGGAGTTTGGCTCCGGACATCCTGGGTACAGCCCTTCCTGAGAACAGATCCCGGGACCTCCCAAGCTCGGGGACGTCCCTGCCGCGGCGTGGGGTACCAATCGTGGCCCCACAGCGCTCAGGAACGCGCTGGAACCGGGCCCTTGCCACGTCCACGCAGCCCCAACCTCCTTCCTTTCTCCCAGTGTTCCGAACACCGGCACTTCCCGCTGCTCCCGCGGCTCCTGCTCCGTAAAACCCTGGCCCCCACAGGCCTGGCAGCCCCGGTGATGCCACGGCACTGCTGGGGAGCCCAGATTTGGCAAGACCTGCCCGTGGGACGGAGCTCAAAGCCCCCACACCTCGTGCAGCCCCGAGAGCAGCGCGGCCGCCAAGCGCCGCTGGCCACGGGCAGGGGCTCGGTCCTGGGGGTGCTTTTGTGTGGAGCTTATCAATGACACAAACAGAGGTGCTAGAACAGCCAAAAAAATTCCTCGCTGAGCCTTTGGGGGAAGTTTGGCTATTTTTAATCTTCCTTCTTTTTTTTTTTCTCCTTGTAAAAGAGACGTTTCTGCCAAGGCAAACACGGCGATCCCCCCGCTGCCCCCCGCCTCGCTCCCGGCCCCTCCTCAGCTCATTCTTCGTGTTCCCGACATAAACATGCCAAAGGCTCCGTTTCCTGCAATTGAAGAGCCCAGCCCAGGGCTGCTGGGACAGGAATCAAGATTGTTTAGATTCTGGCCTTGATGGGGAAGCAGAGTCACGCAAGCCCGGCCCTCGGGAGCGCACACGGACGTGGCTGACCCCGGCGGGCTCCAGCCGTGCTGTAAATCGGGCTTTTCCTCCCCAAAATAACTCGCTCGGTTGTTGCTGAGGGGAGGAAAGAGTGACCAGATCCTGGGTCCTGGGGCTGAGGGCAGGAGCTGGGGGCTTGGTGCCTGGTGTGACCCTCGGCTGGGCCAGGATCAGCTTTGTTTTAAACCCCAACTCCCCTGGAACTGGATTTGCATCCACCTTATCTTAAAACTCAGCTCCTCTGGAGCTGAGCTGCTGATTCCTGACTGCCAGGATGCTGCCAGCACCGCACTTCTTGCAATCCTGAGAGCTCCAGGATGCGTGTTTTAAAAGGGAAGCTGAGTCTCGCAGGTGGTGAATTCCCTCCTTGGAGCCACTTCCACAAAATCCTGAAGCATTAGACAGCTGCAGGATATTTGCCATGAAATACAAAGCAGGCAGGGCGTCACCCAAAACTCTGCTGCATACGAAACATCCCATGGATTGTCATTGTTACCAAGAGCAAATCTCAACCCAGAGCTGTTCCTGGCGTCCCACAGGAAAAATATCCCAGGTTCTTCAGCAATGGCACAAACCAGTCCTGGCATACCCATCCCTGTCCCTTCCTTCCTCCTTTTTCACCAGGAGCTGCAGCTCTCGTGCAGCTCTCGTGCCTCAGCTCCATCCAGAGCATCTCACCCTGCCTGGCTGGGAGTTATGTTCCATTCTTTGGGATTTGTAGCATCAGGAGAAGGAAAAAAACCCAAGAGAAACCTCTGGGATGGGACATGGGTGCTGGCAGGGGTGGCTGGGAGCAAGAGGCAGCTGTGCTGCAGCTCGAGGGTCTGGAGCAAGAACAGGGAACAGGAATTTCCCCATCAAGACGTGGAAGCAAAGGGAAAATGGAGCAGGAGACAGCAGGAGTTCAGGGAAGGGTGGAGGGGCACAACCCTTGGGGTGTGCGGGATGGTTCAGGGATCCCTGGGATCTCTGCTCTCACAAGCGCAGCATGGCCCAGTTCCTCAATCCAAACTCCTCAATTCCAGATCCTCAATCCCAGATCCTCAATTCCAGATCCTCAATCCCAGATCCTCCATCTCAGCTCCTCAATCCCAGCTCCTCAATCCCAGATCCTCAATTCCAGATCCTCAATCCCAGTTTCTCAATTCCAGATCCTCAATCCCAGCTCCTCAATTCCAGATCCTCAATTCCAGATCCTCAATCCCAGCTCCTCAATCTCAGCTCCTCAATTNAAACTCCTCAATCTCAGCTCCTCAATCTCAGCTCCTCAGTCGCAACTCCTCAATCCCAACTCCTCAATTCCAGCTTTTCTGCCTTCCCCTGCAGTTTCTGCTGCTGACAGAAAGGGGTTTAGCCCCGGGATGTGGTTCAGGGTTCAGTTCCCTGTGCTGCCTTTCCACAGGAGTCACACTCAGCTGAGCCCCTCATGCGAGTGCCAGCACCAGCCAGGGGAGCCAGGACTGGATGGACATTGGGACAGAGTCGATCGGAGCTTTGCCACAGATTCCAAAGCCCCAGCCCAGTTTCAGGCACAGGTGGAGGCTTTCCTTCCCCTGCCTGCAGCTGCAGTTGGGTCACAGACGCAGCAAATCTGTGTTTACCCTCCAGCGGGCTCCACCAGCCCAGCCCCTCTCACTGACGGGCATTTCCTCTCCATGAGTGTGCACCACACAAAGAGAGCAGCAAAATCCTCTCAGGAGAGCAGCAGAACCCTCTCAGGAGAGCAGCAGAACCCTCTCAGGTTCACCTTGGTGACGGGATGGCTTTGCCCTCGTGCAGAGCAGGGACAGGGCCGGTGTGGCTGCCCTGACCTTCCAGAGAACTTCAGTGCCAGCGCTGTGCAAGAGCCCCATGGTGGGGTTTTGCCCAGCTTGGTTTTGGACATGGAGCCTCTTTTTAGTGACTTTTTGGGTTTTCCTTGCCCACCGTCCTCTGAGGGATCTGGAATTTGGCTGTGCAGAGCACTGAGGTGGCCCTGTTGCAGCCCACTGCCTGCTGCAGCCCTCACTAGCAAAGCTGTCACCTTTCCCTCGTTTTTCCCCATGCCTTTTCAAAATACGCCCAAATTCACCATTTCTCATGTCAATTCCTGTTGCAGTTGCTTATTATTTCAGCTCTTTAGCAAGGACCTGGGCACAGATCCTGCTGCCACCGCCACACTGATGTGAGCCCTGATTCGTGCCCCTGGCCCCAATTCCAGCCTCTGTAACCCTGATGTCAACACCAGCGTCTCATGAAACACAAAAGAAATGGGGCCAAATCCTGATTTCGGGGGGTAAAGCAGAAGGGAAGCCCCAATGCAGCCCCAGACCCCACGAGCGCAGGGCTCTTCCCCACTCACCTACAGCATCCACGTCCCACGGGATCCCTCAGTCCTGCCCGGCCCTGGCGAGGCTCTCCCGGCCACAATCCCGTTCCTGGCTCTGCCTCAGCCGGGGCAGCTTCGCTCCGTGCCCCGAGCCCCAACTCCGAGGATCTTCATGGATCTGCTCCCCTCCCGCCACCCATCCTGTCCCCGTGGGGGCTCCCACGGCCACGTCCGTGCCGCCGGGGGCTGATCCCGCTGTCACCCTCCCCGGCCCGGCTGCAGGGGCTCGGCCCGGCCACCCCGTTGTCCGACGCAGCCGTTTGGCAGCTGCTCTGTGGTCTGGATGTGGGAGAAGTCAAAAAAATGTTTCTTATTACTGCCTCTTCCTGCCTGGCTTCTCTCCACCACTCCCAGCTAATAAAGCATTTCCTATTGCTGAGCACACAGCCACGACCAGCCTCCCTTCCTCCCGCTCACCGGGCCCCAGCTCCATCCTGGTTGCTTTCCCTCTCTTGTTACTCCCTCCTCGTCCTTCCCTGAGCATTTTCCCACCGAGTTTCCCAGTTTTGTTGGCATCCCAAGGTATGGGCATGGCCACCACCCCTTCACCCTGAGCATCTCGAGGCCTTTAGCGGGAGCACAGCTGGTTGCTTTGACAGGGATGGGAATGTTCTAGACAGGAATGTTCTAGAAAGATGCTGTGGGAATGACCTTGACCTGCTTGGTCACCCCTCATGTGTTAGAACCCAGGGGGTTCCTGTAGCATCTCAGAATAATCCAAACCCTAGTCAGGAGGCTTTTCAGCCTTGCCAGAGGTGTCAGAGAACCTAGATTAATACTAGAAGTGCCTGTAGTTTTAATTTTAATCCATAAGACAAATAACTAACTTATAAGAAAAATTGCAAGTCACCAAAGTTTGAAGAGTAGAATAGCAGTAATTATGGATAAAAAGGGAAAGATTTAGACCCATGTCCAGGGGGGTTGAAGATCTATACAGGGGGGTCTAAGGCACAAGATAGAGAATTTTTACACATAGCATGTTATCTTATGTTCTTCTTCCTAACCTCCATCTTCTTAGTGATGTTGGCACTTTTAGATTAGTTTGTCAGAGAGCTGGACAATATCATGTAAAGGTCACAGATTAGAAATTAATAATAAACATTAGATACGTAATTTTTAGTATAAAAGATTACAGCTCACCCAGGGCGGGCACAGTGTGTCTCTAGACGCGTTCTATGTCAACCCTGGCAGGGCAGAGAAATCTCCCTTTAATAAGGAATTAATAAACTGCCTTGAGAACACGAACAAACAACGCCAGACTACTCCTTCAACAGCACGGGCCAGAAACCTAGACTTTTCTACATATTGCGGGATCTCCTAAAATTAAGGAGATCCCCGCACTCATGGGGACGGAGCAGCGTGGCAGAGTCGAGGGCTCCCTGATTATTCCATCCAGCAATTCCAGCGTGCAGTGCTGAAGTGATGCCTTCTCAAGCTACCTAAAAACAGAGGCCAGACAGAATGAAGGGAATAAAAAGCACTAATATTTATGGAAGGGCCTTCAGGTACATTTAAGGCAGACAAAGCCCTCCCAAGGCTTACCCAAAAATGGACCAAACTTATAAAAGTGCGAAAACCCATGACCCATAATCCATTTTGTACCCAAATGTACCTGAAGGCACTTCAACAAATATTCCCATTTTTATTCCCCAAATTTCGCCCGGCCTCTGCTTTTGGGTGGCCCAAAAGGGCATCAGGAGGGCAGGAGAGGGTGTAATGTGGCATCAGGGCGTGATGCCCGCTGCACTGGAGATGTGGAGCCCTGGCTGTGGGCACGGAGCAGGGCAAGGGGCTTCTCCCAGAGCCTCGTGCTGGCACGTCCCCGCTGTCCCCGTGCCACTGGGACAGCGCTGGCAGCGCCGTTCCCACGCCGGGGGCCGGGCACTTCCCGCTCCCGCAGAGCACACGGGACCGTGGGCAGCGGAAGCGCCGCTTCCCGTTTTGCCACTTTCAGGGCTGCGCTTTGGGCCACCCCAACCTCAGCTGCTTCTCCTTCCTCCCACCCCTCACTTCTCCCCCCCAGTGCCACCCCAAGCGCCTTCCCTGCCCCTCTGCCAGCCTTTTCCCTGGCACGGTGACCCGCTCCCGATCCGCAGCCTCTTTCTTAGCGAGGTGCCAGGGCCTGATTCACCTCCCCGCTGCCATTGCATCACCGGCCCCGGTTGCATCCTGAACCCACCCGGAGCCTCTCCCAGCGCCGGGGCACCGCGGCGGCGGAGCTCTGAGTCTCGCCCGCTATCAGCCGCGATCGAGGAAGTTCAAACAAACAAAAGCACAAAACCAGGATAAAACATGAAGGACCTTCACCCGTGACTTTGCCCGTGCGGGAGCCGGAGCTCTGCCGAGCCGGCGCGGGGGAAACGGGCAGTTTCCATCAGATAGGAGCTGCCCGGGACGGAGCTGATGCCTGCAGATATCTTATCTCGGTGACCATCGCTGCTCCGGCAGACGGGGCTCAGCGATCCGGCCCCTCCCGGGGTTATTCCTGGATGGTTCTTGCATCCTTTCCATGGGAGCAGAACGCGGGGTATCCTGATTTTACGGCTGCTGGCAGGCGAGCCCGCCGGCTCTGCAGCAGGGGCTGCTGCTCGCTGCTTTGATCCCTGCAACTGCATCTTTCAAACGGGCCGCCTGCCTTTTAAAATCGTGATCGATTTAAATTTAAATCGTGAACGCTGCTTAAAAACTTGTACAAGTTCCTAAATCCTAATCCTGGGCCACTCGAGGGGCAGGGACGGTGGCAGCCCCGGGCTCAGCTGCAGCCCTGGCGCTGTCGCTGTGGGAATTCCTCCAGAGTGGGATTGACTGGAGAGGTATGGGATGAGCAAATCAAACCCTCCGCGGGCTCCCGCCGCGGTTCCAGCCCTTGTCTGGGACACACAGCGTGAATCAGCGGGGCTGGGCACCACCCACAGTCTCATTCCAGCCCTGCTACAACCTCCCGAAGTGAGACTTTCCTTCCTCATCGCGGCGCTCATCGCTGTGATTTCATCCTGCAGAAGGGAAGGGACACCCCTGGCCCACAGCCGGACCCTCCCCAGGTGGCCCCAGCCGTCCCTTGGGGTCTCTCCAAGCCGGGAGGGGGCTGAGGGGCCGCTGGGGGCCCGTCCCTCCCTTCCCCCGGCGTGGCAGCAGCGGGGCTGGCACGGCTCATGCCACGGCTGCTCCATGTGCCGCCCGCCCCCGGCTCATCTGCGAGCGGCGGGGAGCTGGCGAGGGAGGGCAGCCACGTGCGGGGAACCCGAGCGAGCCAAGGCGGGGAGGGGAACGGGCGGGGAACCCAGCCCAAACCTCCCCGCGCCCCGCAAAGGGCAGAGCTGCAGCCTCAAAGCGGGGAGCGTGGACTCCCGACCCCCTAAAAACGGGGTGGTGCAGGGAGGGGGCTCCACACCCGGCCAAGAGTTATTTAGGAGTTGGGTGACTTTTGTTCTGAGCACCGTGAGGATGCCCGCTGCCCTCCTGGAGTCGAACTCTGCCCACGCTGCAGAGCCAGCAGCCCAGCTTCACGTTCTGCACCCCGGGGTGGAGCTGGGTTCGAGGGGATCCTGAAATACGGGAACAGCAGCGCCCTGCTGGAGCTCCGGGGGCAGCTGGGGATGGAGCCCAGAGTACCCCGAGCTTGTTTTCCAGCCTGTGCCTGCAGCTCGTGCTCCTTCCACAGCATGGAGCTGCTTCCCTGCGCTGAGCCTCGCTGTGTCCATCCACCGCACAGGAACACCCAGGGAATGGCACTGAGGATGTGACAGGGGACACTGGCAGCAAAGGGGGGGCATTGCTGCCAGCCCCACAGCAACCCTGAGCTTTATTCGTGGAATCAATTCTGTTAACATGGCAACCACTTCCATTTTAATTTGCTCAGCCACATTCCAACGCACACCGTGGAATCGAGAGCTTGGGAACATCAAAGAGGCAGAAATAAAAAAAGAAACAAAAAAAAAAAACCCACAGAAACAAAAAAAGGAAAAAACACAGGAAGGACTTGTGCCACAGTCCTGCTCCCTCGCATTCCGGGAGCTTAGTCCAGGGTCTCAGGACATCAGTGCCCAGCACGACACGTACCACGCTAGGGTGGCCACCCTTGGGGTGGAGAGGACAAGAGGCCAGGCAGGAGTCTGTGAACCCTCGGGGATATTTCAGCTGCGTGTGTACCCCCACATCCTCCTCCTCCTCCCTCGGACATTCCCATCCACTGGGAACAAAACCACCCCTGTGCAGAAAAGCCAGCAAGATCCAAGAGGACAGCAAGAACCTCGTCCCCACCCTGCCACCTCCTGCCTTAGCCTTTCTTTTTCTTTTTCTTCTTCTTCTCCCCCTTTTTGGCCTCCTCAGCCGCTTTCTTCTCCTCCTTCAGCACCTTGTACCTCCACTGGGGCGGCTGCAGCAGGTGCTTGTCCTTCACGCGTGGTTTCCGCTCCCCGGCGGCCGAGCCGGACGCTTTGCTCACTTTGATTTTTGGGACGGGTTCCCCGGGGAAGACGCTGTTCCCGCGCCGCAGCCACAGCGGCAGGAAGCTCAGGAGGCGCCCGGGCGGCGGCGGCGGCGGCAGCCGGACCTCGGTCACGGCGTGGCCGTTGCAGGAGGAATCCCCGGTGCTGGGGCGCCACGAGGATTCTGATTCATCGCCGGCGTCCATCACGTGCTGCCCGAGGATCTCCGGCACGGACAGCCTGCGCTTGCCCACCTCGGGCGGGCTGTCGGGGCAGATGGTTTGGCAAGCGGTGGCCACGAAAGGGCTGCCGAGAGCCGTGGTCATCCTCACCATGTGGTCCAGCACGCCGTCCTCCTCGGGATTGCGGGGGATGTTGAAGGTGAAAATGGATCGGATTTTTTCCAGCAGCCTCTTGCTCCTGGATTTGGGGCTCAGGGCTTTGGCCACCAGCTCGGCCAGGGCCGGCCACTCGGGCTGGTACTGGGCCCCGAACTGCTCGGCGCGCGGGCGCCGCAGGAGGCTCCGGATGCGCACGGAGGTCTCGAAGCGGCCGGTGAAGATCGCCCATTCCCTGGCTGTCTTCCCCTTGACGGCGTCCACGGCCTGCAGGTCAGCTCCTGGAGACAGCAGAGAGCATCACCATGCCTGAGGATTTTAGATTTTCTGGGTTTTAAATTCTCTACTGCATTAATGCTCTAAACTCCATGTAGAGTGTTAGTTAGAATCTTTGTGTTTTGGTCAGACAAAACAATTCCTCTGGGCCTGAAAATTGACGCCCTACAGCCTCAGGCCCCAAACAGTATAAACAAAGTGTAAAGTATAATAATACATATTTTATAAACAAAATTAATTGGGGGTGGGCAAACTGAGAGAATTTGACTTTGTTACCTGAAGCTGTAATTGGAGGATTAACCCCTGATATGGAAATGGATCAAACTTAAAATTGTGTGAAAAACTCACAATTTTTCCATCTTGGGTGTTGCCTCTGGGAGGTTTTTGACTGCCCAGGGTGTATTGAAGGCTTTTAGTACAAACTCATTTTATTCTCTTAGCTTTGTCCAGCCTCTGTTCTAGGCAGTCACTCCGAAGCAGTGCCACCACACCATGCCACCCGAGTGGCAGTGTCACCCTGAGCCACAGTGCCACCCTGAACAGCAGTGTCACCACTAACAGCAGTGCCACCCCAAACAGCAGTGCCACCCTGAACAGCAGTGCCACCCCAAACAGCAGCGCCACCCCAAGCTGCAGTGCCACCTCAAGCTGCAGTGCCACCACGAGCAGCAGTGCCACCACGAGCAGCAGTGCC
>VXBU01009029.1:1241-52604 GCA_013400315.1 Bombycilla garrulus
TTTTAATCTGGAAACTGCAGATTGGTTGTGTCTGTTTCTTTTAGGTTAATATATTGTTCCAAAGCATTTACAAAACCTGCTGTCACAGTTTTAGAAGAGATTCTGCTTGTGTTGCATTCCACTGTAGGGAACTGTGAGGAGTTATTTTAAATTTTAATTAATTAAATTAATTCAAACGAGAATGCATTGTATCTGAGGACCATTTATTGGTAACAAAAAAAAGTTTCCCTACTAAAGAGGACTAGAAAAGGAGGAAGGAAAATTGAAAAGGATTGGTAGGGAGAGAGGGGAGACAGAGAGAAGAGGGCGTTACTACTAGAGGGTCAGGGAGTGCTGTCGACGTCCGAGCGGCAGAGGGTGTGAGTGCACGACCCGTCAGGGAGCCTGCACGGCTCTCAGAGAGCCGCGACTGCACAGGCACACCTCCCGCGGTGACAGACGGCCGGACGCAAGGTGAGTGGGGATGGGACTGGAGGTGCGGGACCCAAGATAGGATGGCAGCGGGGACCGCGACAACGGGCTGGATCGGAGTGATGCCAGAAAGACAGGTTGGACATAAATCCCCATAGACTGATGTCTATAGAGCAGGTATTTGTTTATTACAGCGCTGGTGATGAGGGGGATATCTCCAAATAACTCACCCATCTTTGTCAAGTACTGTGGTATATTTTTACAGTAAGTACAAATACTTACTGTATATACTTACACAGTAAGTATTGGTTAGCGTTACTGTGTCATTATAACATAATCATAGACATGCCATAATTAATTTACATAGTATAATCTCATGGTTAATAGATAGTTCTTTTGCACTGCGCTTGTGCCTCCTGAATTTGGGGGTCTTCAGGGGTCTTTGATGAAGCCTTCCAAAATCTTCTTTGCATCTGAACTTTTCCACTTCATCTTTGGAGCATGTGCAGTTATAGTGTTCCTTGGTCTATCTGGTCCTAACTAGCCTAAATTCTTTGTTTTGTGGTTAATTGGCTTTACATTTTCTAATTTCTCATTAGTACTATACTCACCTATCTCTAAAGCAATCTACCTGGTGAGTTTTTTTTCTTCTCTATTTTGTATTCAGCATCAAGCAACCAGTTAACCACATACCAGCCATTACATTGTATAGAAAGATATTTATATCAGGTTATATAGGTATAAAAGCTATGATCCACGTTATATAGGTATAAAAAGCTATGATTCCAGTTATATTGATATCAGGTTATATAGATGTATCAGGTTATATTGATATCTTGTAACTCAAGCTATAAAAGCACTTTGTAACTTTAAGCTAAGTTATACAGGCATCAGGAGGCAGGCAGAGTCCGACACAGGTGGCTCAGGCAGGAATGCAGGGACAAAGTGGGCAGGGTATTATTCAGGGACACAGGAAGGCAGGACAGGCAGTTTCTGTGTCAGGTGAAGAGGCAGGGCAGGACACAGGCTACACACAAGGCTCAGAGGACAGCCAGTGTCCTGCCAAGCACCCAGTGAGAGGAAAGGTGTGTACGTGAGGCTGAGTAAGGGCAAGCGAGGGCAGAAGAGCCAAAAGGTAGGCTGGGACCAGGGCAAAAGGGACAAAAAACAGGCTAGGGCCAGGGCAAGAAGCAGGCTCAAGCAGGCTGGAAGCCAAAGAAAAAACACAAGACTCAAAAGGTCCCCACACTCAAAAAGCCCCTACTCAAAAAAGCCCCAGAAAGCCAAGACTCAAAAAGCCAAAGTCAAAAAGCCCCAGAGCTTCTGACGCAGTTACTTTTATGCCCCATGGCTCCTTCCAAAGTCTGCCTGCTGACAGGAGACCATTGGCCAGCTGCAACGTTCCACTGCAGTCCATTTGTGGAGACCTTTTACCATCTGACTGAAGAACCTCTCTGGAGGGTACAGTGCCCTTGGTGTTCCCCTGTTGATTGCCTGTCCCATGAGACATGAAATGGTTCCCAGGCAAATCTCCCCAAAGGCAAGAGTTTCTCCCATCTTATCTTAGTTGCCTCCTGCAAGTGGTACATGTGCAACCCCTCCTCCACATGCCTCTGACAATCAGTGTTGAGAAAAATCAAAATAAAATTGCCTTTTCACAGCTTGACATGCATTTTGTGTGACCAAGTTACCTACTACCAGATGAACAAATACCACTTAAGTGACATTTGTGATAGAAAAACAATAAAGTCATCTCAGTTTCTTGCCATAAAAAAGTGATTTTCTATTACCACTAATGCATTTGGAGTCTCTTAGATGCAAGTTTAGATTTCTTAACTGAATGGTAAAATAGGAGATGTCTGAAAGCCCTTTAAATCTGGCAAGCTTCACATAGGGCTTCAGATTTAGTGATGAATCTTCCCTTTGATGCATTCAAAAAGTAAAGGCTTAATATATTTTCCAGTCCCTTGTTTTGACATTTTGAAGAAAAATGTTTATAGAATGTCCATGTACAAAGTCCAGGTAGTTATAACTGCCATGCTAAAGTCAAAGAGGAGCCTTTGCTCAGGTTAAACACTAAGCATGTGGATATTACTAAAATTATTTAGCAATCCACTTACGTAAGATGAGAAATTTGTGTACAAAACCAGTGTGTGGACGACTGGATAGATGAATGTAATGAATGTATGAAATACATTATGTAGAACCTTTGAAATTAATCAGAGGTTTAATTAGGGTTTAATATGTATATCCAGACCTTTGGGTTTCTCCTGCTTCCCCCATTTAGTGAGCTGGAGGAGCTTCCTTGTAGCCTTACACTTCTAAAGCAAATTCCGGTTCTCATGATCTTGTCTTAAGCAGATACCTACAGGAGTACTTACTATATTTAGTACACAGAGAAAAGCATCCCTATCCCCAAAGGAGCTGGGTGGTTTGTTATAGGAAGAGTGCTTTGTTCTAGAATTCCTTATACATTGAAAGTTAAGTGGAATAATTTGATCTGAGCATTTCTGTTGCTCAGATGCTTAAATTCATGTGAGTACCATGCTTTGTACTGGACAATTCACCATTGTCCAGGTTTCAGGCAACGTGACTCATTAGCATCAGGTAAACTGCTAACCTTGAACAGAGAACTATCCTGAAACTGGTGTAGCAAAAGTTTATGGCATGTTGAAATTTTTTTTTATTTTTTTTTAACCCTAAAGCATAACACAACTTTTCAGCCATACATAATAAAACTTTGTCCAAGAAATCTCAGAAGAACACTGCAGCCAGTCCTGCAATATAAATATTTTTACAGTTGAAAGGAAAATTGCAGTATGGTAGAAATACATATGTATATATATTGACTTATGTGTATTTATATACACATTTGTATAAAAGAAAATATATTAATCCTGGATATAAACACAGTATTGGCTAAAAGGTGTTTAAGTCTGTATGCAGAAAACTAGCTGTACTGCATTGCAGGTGAGGATTAGTAATTACTGGGTTCCAATGGACTACTATCCATAAACACAATAAAGGGAAAAACCCAGTATTCTGCTTTGCTACACTCAATCAAATAAAATAAAAGCAAACGGAGACCCAAGGATCCTGTGTAGCCTAGTTCTGAACTTCAGCAAAGGAAAAATATTGAAAAACCATCTGATAAATCCCGTAGGCCTTTGTGAGTCACAATACTAAAGCCCAGGACATTTTTTTTGTGCACAAAGACAGCTGGTGAGACTTTGGTCCTGGTAGCATCAGTATTTTGCCCTGTGAGCTTAAGAACAAAAAGAAAATATATACTTTAAAAATATGCAATATTTGGTGTTGGTAAAGTCTACTAAAATACATATGTAATGACTTAATGATTCAGGGAGCCTCTCCTGAATTTTTCTCAATAAGAAAAACATTAGACCAGAACTTTTCTAATTCGAGGATACACCATCCTTCTGCAGTACAATATGCAGCTGGCTTTAAATAAAAGAGTATATCTATAGAAAGTAGTCTGGCTGTGAAAGGAGAGAGGGACTCTCATACTACTCTGCTGCTGTTGCTAAAGTCATGTTTACAAAGCTTTTATTTGCAGGGAGGTAGATTCTGTGTTTTCTAGTCCATAGAACCCACAGCAGGGATTATGGTTTATGTACTTTCATGCTTTAGGTTTTGAACACAGCTGGCAGTAGCTCTAGCCTTTGGTTAGTCAAATTAATTTTGAGATGTCTTTTTGTGAGAGACTGAAAGATTATGGCTAAGGGCTTAAACATTGTTATGAAGGACTTCTTGCATTATACAGTTATGTAATGAAATTGTGACTGCCAAAGCCCACCCCTTCCTGAATATGCCTCCTGACTGGAACTTTGGACCATGAGTTAAGCCACCTAAGGGAACAGGAGATAATGGTGACACTATGATCCAGTTACCTCAGGTCTAGGGAGAAGTAAACGAGGCTGAGGGAGAAGAATGTATTCATAAGAAAGCCAAGACCCAGCATCTGTCCTTAAAATCAGCTCTGTGGTCAGGGTGGGGGAGGTCATAGCTCACACAGCAAACAGCCAGGTTTGCACACACTCTTACTCCAGCCAAGGGGAGAGGAGGTTTTAGGGCTGTTGCATAGTCTCTGGTCAGAGAGAGTAGCAACAGAAGACATCCAAGATGATGGATCTAATTGAAAGGACTTTTGAATAGATGTGTCTGAGTACACCCTCTGTAAGCAACATATAATGAATATTCCTGAAGTCTAGGTGGTTGGAAGGGGAGAATCATTTTAACACGGTCCTTTTGCTATACTGACTTATTTAGTAATAAGCTGTTCTTCGTGGTGTTTTAGGAGCTTCCATGACGGAGTTCCCTCTGACGTCTGCCTCTGACGTCTCCCTCTGACGTTTTCAATATAGAACCCAGAAGGTAGAGGGCGGTGGCTCACGCTGTGCTGAGGACCGGAGTCCCTGGAGGCAGGGTGTGTTGCCTGCTGCCGGTGCTGAATGCAAGAGCCCACTCATTTGGAGCACTCAGGCTTGTAATTGCCGTGCTCCACTCCGCCCAGCAGCTCAGCATGGGCCCGGGGATACAGAAGGTGGAAGCTTTGGACGCGGGCCATTTCGTCTGCGTGAAGTGGGAGGACGGAAGCGAGAGCAGATACCCCTGCGTCTGGCTGAGGGACAACTGCCAGTGTCCCCTCTGCTTCCTGCCCTCCGCTGGAGCACGCAGGCAACTCTTCGAGGATCTGGATGTGAACATCGTGGTGAAGCAGGTTGCTCTGGCAGACAGCAAAAAGGTATTTGAAGCAAACCATCATTCACCTTCTCGTGAAACCTAACAACGCTTGTTAATAATGTAAATTCGAGAAAATTACAAGTTATACTCTAATCACAGTTTGCTTATTTGCAAACCTTACCAGGTATTTGCAAAGCTTTTAGGAAGGATCACAGTTTGGGGAACTCAGACCTTTCCACCTTCATATGAAACGTCACTTTATAGATGTTATGCAGAGGCTGCATAAACCCAGGCTTCAGCTTTTATAATATAATAATGCAAAAAGCAAAAATTCTACTATATGTTTCTTCATCACTAGTTGTTGAAAATACAGACATTTATTACACATTTAATTACTTACACTTTTTACTATCTTTATTCTTTAAGTAAATTGCTTGAAAATCTGAAAAACAAATGGCAACACGATGATGACCTTAATCCATAAAAAAATATCAGCTTATTAGCAAGTTTTCAATGCAAAATAACTGTAATCTTAGAGTGAACATTCAAACAATAGTTGAATCCAATAATCAGAATTGGACTAATGTCTGTATCCCTGTCTACTTATCTACATTAACATTTCTTCCTGAAAAACAAAAAGTTATCGAGCAAGAGAGGATAGGAGCTGCCCTCCTTATGAATTTCAATCTACCCTGATATATGAAAAACTTACTATATTAATTAGATTTTTAAAGTTTTATTAAAAGCAGTACATGGCTCCTTTGGCAAACTGATTTCCTTCATTTTACACCTAAAGTTGTTTTAAACATATTGAATATGCAGCAGTCCACCCAGGGTCAGATGGGGCAGCCTTGATGCAGGGGCAGTTTGCAGAGGCTGACTCATGTGCAAGTGTCTCAGTCACAGGGTAAGGGGTCGCTGGTGAGGAATTCTGGGCTCCCAAGTTGATTGTAGACAAAATTAATGCAATGCAAATTCATTATTTGATTAGGCAAATTAGGGATCATCTGCTTCCACTTATATTCAGAAACTGATGAAAACACAGCACTAATTCTAATATGATACAGACAGTGTTTTACCATCATGTGAATAAGTGGAGTCATGTGAATTGGGAATTGATACCTATTCATCCACCTTAAAAAATCAGCTGAGGGTCTGTGCTGGACTGAGCTCTTTCAGTTCATGACAAGCAAAGCCATATGCTTTCTTTCCATGTTGCTTTCAGGAATTGAAAAACCCAACTTTTTCAAAATTTATTTGATAGAGGGAAGACTTCAAAAGTAGGAGATTAATTTCTCTCCTAGCACAAGTTTCTTGTCTGCCTTATTCTTTTTCTTTTCTGTCAGTGTTTTGCAAGATATTTTCGTTCTCCTGAGTTGGGGTGAAGTGGTCTCCTCAGTGATATGTGCCATTTTTTACAGTTCTCTTCTTTCTGTTAAGTGCAGCTCCCACAGTGGAAACAGTCCACACAAACCAGCAAATATGGTAATGGGTTGAAATTAAAATGAATATTTTTTAAAAAGTGTCAGAATTTGAACGGTGTTGAGGTTGGGTTTTCATTACTTGTTTGCTATCTTGCTTCAGGGAAAGTTTAACTCTGATATTATTGATCTAAGTATTACAATTTCTGCCATTTCTGAGGATTTTGTTGTTCTAGATTATGTTTTTCAAATATTTTTTCTTAACTCACCTTTTCCTTTGTGTTGAAAGATCTCTATTACATGGCCTGATGAACACAAAAGTGAATATGAAGCTGAGTGGTTGAAAAAACGATGCTTCTCTGAAGAAGCCAGAGCTATAATGCAAGCAGATTTATTTTTACCAGGTAGGAATTAAATCCATGTCTGTCATGTTTGTGCCAAATGCAAGGGGTTTGACACTGACCGTCCTGGCTAGAGGTGCCTGTGTGAGGATCAGGTCTATGTAGCTGAAGCAGAGGCAACAACCCTTGGTGCCCAGTGCCAGGCTGTGCATGCATGACAGGGATCTGTGGTTATCTTTTCCCTCTTCTACCTTCTATACCTGGGAGAAGTACAACTAATTGGGCTGCATTTACTTCCCTAAAAGCCTTTTCTTTCCAGAAAGTGTTGGTAGGTCTACCAAATGAGCCATAGACCAGCAGTGGTCTGTGACTATGCAAGCTGTTTAAACTATTTAAATTTTTCTAATTCTTCTAAAAAGAAAGATTATTTGGAATTGCAAGGGAGTTGCAACTGTAATATTATTTTCCCTTTTCATCACCTTCCTGTTAAAAAGTAACTGTGTAGCAGAGCAATGTGTAGTGCTGAAGTTCAGATTTTGTTTGCTTTGCTTCCCATGCACATATTAGTGGTAGACTGTCTTTTGATCACAAAATATTTTGTACAACTGTCTTTGTAACATTTACCCTGTACAAATCACTTACCCTTTTAAGTGAATAGCTATAAACCAACTAGGTTTGGCATGATGCATATCATTACTTTGACAGCCTTTTAGACAGAGCATGAAAGTGTGAAAGCTTGCAAGATGCCTGGAATTGCTCTTGACAGTGTTCCTGTGAGATCTACTGCTGCAGAAAGCTGTGCAAATGTATTCAGTGTTAAGACAGTTAAAATAGGACATTAATGGTTTAAAATTTAAATGAAAGAAGAAGAAATTAAGTGTGTAAATGTTACACCAATTAACTGGCTTTTTTTAGTGGTGTCATTCAGCATTTCCTCATATTCTCAGACAAGCTCTGGCTCATTATGACTGACACCTTCTTGTAGTTTTTCCCAGGTTTCAGTTGCAAAAAGGCCGAGCCTGTGAGTTTGCTTGCTGGCTGTTTAAGATCTGTTTTTCATTGTGTATTGTGATAAGTCTAGAACATCCTTCCTTGTGGTGAGTGGAGATGCACACTGCAAATTACATGCCCTTAAGTAGTTAATCATATCCCAGCAGTATAATGTTACAGACAATGATACAAAATGCCAGCCCTGCATGCTGATTCAACAAAGACAAATGCAAGCTCACCAGACTGCTGTAGTTAAAGGTTAACCTTCACTGATGACATTATCACAGCTGTGGCTATATTTTTTTCTTTTGCAAGTGGTTATTTGATTTTAGTGCTGCTTTTAAAAAATGCTTTTCCATCATGGTTTCTGATGCAAAAAACATAGATGTCAGACATTGTGTCAAACCCCAAAAAAGACTAGGTCAGATTTTCAGTGCGTGATGAAGTGACTATAAATAGCTCTATTGGCAGTACGTCAAGATTTCCCTTTTAAAACATTGCCAGATCCTATCCATACAATATACAAAATCAAAATCTTCATTTCAGCCCAGTTTACAAGATGCTCCCTAAAGAACAGAAAAAGAACCATATTCTACTTCTACAGCTGTGGTATCTCAAAGATAGTCTCCTTTTTCTTTCTGTTTACTTGGGTTCTTCCCAGCAAATGTCATAGGAATGATTTACCATGTCTGTAATTCTGGGTGTAGCAGAGGATGCTTGTGAGAGACACTAAGTAAGCCAGTATCCAGTATCTAACTTCCTTGTGTTTGCTGTGACTCGTTTTCCAACTTACTGGCATACCAACAACAGGATGGGGCTGGGGGGTTTAGCAGGGGGTGGGGGTGGACATTAGATAACATCACAATGATATTTTCCTATTGGGTGAAAGAGAAGATTCTGCAGAGCTAGTCTGTAGAGGTACTTAATATTTTTAACCTTAGGTTAGGTTAAGATTTTAACAGCAGTTTAAAGGTTTCAGATTATGATAGTTCTTTAAAATGTGATATGATACTGGATATATATCTCCAGCCCCACAAAAGTTTGAATCAAGATGTTAACAGCATCAATGGTGTTTTCAGTTTCTCTGCTAGGTCCTGAAGGATGATCGTTTTAGGAGGATGAAGGTAATAGTAGGTTTTTTTACTTTAAAAGTTTGGTCATTTGAATTTATCCTGCAATAATAACTAATAAGAGCTTAACGGCGTGAGTTAGGCTGCCAACTCACAATACACTTGGCTTTCAACAAACATTAAAATACATGCTGTAAGCAAAATAATTTTAGATTAAGTAATTTACTCTAGTTACTCTAGGTGTCTAGACTTTCTTATATTACTCCAGAAGATTTTGATCAGCATTCTCACATCTTGTGTAGTAAATGCTGTGTTGATGCATGCACACCATTTGCAGGTACTGAGCAAAAGGCATCTTCTCATTTTATGCAAACTCTAACGCAGTTAGGACTAACCTGGTATGATCAAGAAATGGGATTTTTTGCTTTCTCTTTCTTTCCCCCCCCCAAATTATTGTTCTGAAATTATTGAAAGAGGAATTAATTCTTTCAAAATTGTTTCATTCTTCCCATTTTGAAAAGCACATAGATTTGGGGTATTAGTAGTCATGACACAAATTATCAATAAAGATTATCAATTATCAATAAAGACACAAAATAATTCTATAAGACTTGTTTTTATCATGTATGAGTTTTTCAGTTACGTTTGCAGAGGGACCCGAACAGGTAAAAGGCCCTGGAAAGGTTGGATAGACGGGCTGAATCCAACAACTTGAGGTTTAACAAGTCCAAGTGCTGTGTTGCTCCCAAATTCCAAGCAACACAATTATGACTCCAATAATTCAAGTTTGTGCATCAAGAAAGAGAGTTTATTATACTATATAATGTACTATTTCTTCTAATTCTTCTTCTTCTGAAAGAGCTGTGCTCTTTTTATAGAACACATCGTTAGGTACAATTGTATTGGTCAAGTAAAAGACAAACAAGGGACTGATTGGTAAAGGAAAGAAAGCAATTCTCTGAAAGTCAAACATCATGTAGCCCACATAGAGCTGAACACAAACCACTGGTGCACATTTTTGTTTTTCATTCCTGGCATTCTGCTCTCCCAGAATAGCATGAGAGCTGATTTCTTATCCTGAGCCCTCTGCAACTCCCCAGGGTGGACCTGGGAAGAGCTGCAGGTTTCTCAGGCTGTGTCAGGCTGTGTGCAACCACAGTGTCGGGTCCTGCCGCAACAAACCCCTGCAGTGCTACAGGTTGAGGACAGAGTGACTGAACAACAGCCAGGCAGAAAGGGAGCTGGGGGTACTGACTGGTGGCAGCCAACTGAACATGAGCTAGCAGTGTGCCCTGGTGGCCAAGAAGATCAACTCAGGAATAGTGTACCCAGCAGGACCAGGGAAGTGATTCTTTCCCTGTACTCAGCACTGATGAGGCCAAACCTTGAGTGCTGTGTCCAGTTCTGGGCCCCTCAGTTTAGGAAGAATGTTGAGTTGCTGGAGCATGTTCAGAGAAGAGCAACAAGACTGGTGAAGGATCTGGAACACAAGCCCTATGAAGAGCAGCTCAGTTGTTTAGCCTGGAGAAAAGGAGGGTCAGGAGTGACCTTTTCACTACCTACAACTCGTTGAAAGGAGGTTGTAGCCAGCTGAGTGTCAGTCTCTTCTCCTAGACAACCAGCGATAGACAAAGAGAACACAAACTAAAGATGCACCAAGAAGGTTCAGGCTGGACATAAGGAAGAATTTCTTCACAGAAGGGGTGATTGGGCATTGGAATGGGCTGCCCAGGGAGGTGGTAGAGTCACCATGCCTGGAGGTGTTTAAGAAAGGCTGGATATGGCACTCATTGCCATGGTCTAGTTGACAAGGTAGTGTCATAGATTGGACTTGATGATCACAAAGGTCTTTCCCAACCTAGTTAATCCTGCAATTTGCAAAGATAAAGATTTTTAATTTGGCAACTGCAGCTGTGCTGTGCAAGTGAGACCTGTAAGGCTGTCCAGACACTAATGACTCATTCCTATCTTTCTTACCCTTTCAGCTTCCAGAGCACATGTTCTAGTATTTCTACTGTAGTACAATGGAAGCTGTATTTACTGCCTTAGCAGTGGGAAAAAATTGTTCTATCATGACATGATAAAACAATGAAGAGCTTGAGTGGGATCAGTTACCACCAGGAAATACTGGCAAAGAGTACAGTCCCTGTGCAGTTCGGTACAACTCCTTGATAGATTTTGAGGCTGAAGAGATTTTATGAATAAAAATGGGTAGAAGATTCCTGTTGTTTGGTATCTGGAAGAATAACATGTCATGGGGGGCACACAGTTTTCTAAGACTTTCAGACAGTCTTTTTAGAAAATACTTTTAAATGGAAGAATATAACTATCTTCATACCACAAGATTTTTTTTTCCATTCTCTGAGTTGTGCTCTCCTGTCCCTTTTCCAAATAATTATGGACTTGGTAATCTGTAAAATTGTAAGTGTTGGACAACATATAGCATTTTCATCTGCCAAGGTATAAATGCTGCTTCTTTTCGTGCAGACCTATGACTTCTATCTCACCTATTGCTGTAGTGCTCACCTGGCTGTGATGCTCTCTGGAATAAGTCAGGAGAAATCCTTCTCTGGTTTTTGTACAGATATGAATTGTTTGAAAGCAGTTCATGTGTATGTCAGACATAAGTGTTAGAAATTAGACCTCAGAACTATTGCAGCTACTAAAAGGATCAAAATTGGCACTAGTATATTTAAATTAAGCTCTAAGAGCTCTCTGGAAAAAAAACACAATTACTAATATGTAAAGCATAAAGATTAAAAAGTCTGCAGGAAATTCTATGCTAAAATTAATAATTTTCTTCGGGATATTTAGTATTAAATGGCATGGTCACATTCATATTACCACTTGGAGCTATATGCAAGGTTTCAACTTCTGGTGTATTTACTACGATGTCATTATAGAGTTCATTGGCAAATGTCAAGGGGGAAAGGCTACTCTTGCCGTAGCTCAAAGTCTAAGCTCTTGACTGCATCAACATGTCACTGAAGGGCTGGAAACTTGGAGCCTTTCTTTTCTGAAATGTAGGATGTATAAACATTCATGTACCAGCTTGCACGTTTAAAAAGACAAACCTACACCATTAAGGATACTGGATCCACTTGTCACTGGAAGGGAATTTATATGAGAAAAGTAAAACTTTGAGGAAAGGAGTTTATGGCCTTGTAAGGCAGGATTGAACTATATTTACTCTCTAGCTTTCTTTGTTTTGTTGGTGTTTGGGGATTATATTTTTTTGTTTGTTGGTGTTTTTAAAATACGAAGTGGTGAAACATTAAAAAAATAAAAAGCTCTTCAGTTTTAGTAGCTGTTTTGGGAGTGTCACTGTAGAATTCAGTTTCCTTGACACTTTGCAATTTCCACATTGTAGCAGTACCATAAAGGTTAAATATCTCTTCAGTCAGCTGGCAATGTTATATTACTATTACCAAATACATTTCAGACCCTGGCAAAGGCTAGATTCCCAGAAAAATTATTTCTCTTCAAGTTAAGTTATATGAGAAACATTTTGAATTTATCTTTTCTCTCCCTTTGGCTCCATAGCTCTTTGGATGTGAGGCCAGATGACAGCTGTGAGTGTTGAAGGATTGGGTGGAGGATGAAATGGGTGGTTGTTCCACAGGCCAGCTGTAAGGGTTGACAGGTTTGTTACGCCAAAATCCAAGACAGTCCAAGACTAGTATGCTGAGCATAAGCTGTTTTGCAGTGCTGTGACAAAGCATGTGTTTGTAACAAAAGCCAAAACCACCTGAAAACCCAACATCACAGGCCATTCCCTGCTGCAGGCGGGTCATCCCATATCAGGTGAAACTTCTAGCAAGAACAATAGACATTCGGAATTTGAACAAGAGAACACTACAGTCCATGTACCCTTGGAAGCCTGGGACTCTTGGAGCTGCAGTTCAATTCCAGGTGTATGTATTTATTTTCCAAAGTGAAGAAAAATTTGTTGGTATATTTCTTGAAATTCTACTTCTTGTTTCAGGTAGATTAGGAAAATATTTATTAACAAGTCAGTAAGAAAGCTAGGACGGAAAAGTTGAAACTTAAAATGTTCCAATAGTTTTCACATGGTTACTTACCGTTCCTGTCTTTCAAAGGATATTCTTGGCAGTTCACACAACCTACTTTAGGCTATTTCATTTTCTGAACTTCTAGAAGAGAAAAGGGAAAACATTTTATTTTTTCACCATCTTTCAAGTGTGTAAAAAGATGTATATTAAGTTAAATACAGTGGAGCAGTGAGTAACTGACCATGGAGTGGTATCAAAAAGAAATCTAATGAGGTGAGATTATATCTCTCCTCAAGGTTTGCACTTTTTTTTGTTTTGTGAACATGTTACAAAATTCAACATCTTGTCGATCATACTGCTGCTTCTTTGAAACATAGGTAGACTATCAAAGATGATCTTTGTGGATAACTTATATCTGGGCATGTGTGTTGGGATTCTTGGATCAGCCAGATGAAAGAGGAACACTAGTGGTTGAAAAATATTGTAATTCTGTAGTGTCTGAGTTTTTTTTTTGTTGTTGGGGTTTTTTTTATGAGTATATTATATTTCGTGCTTCCTACCTATATCTAGAAAGAGGTAAAAAAGAAACCTGGCTCTCACTTTCGTTTGAAGTATAGTGTATCCCGCAGTCACCAAAGTTACCCAGAGTTCTCAATTCTGAAAGTTCCTTGGAATTTGTAATAGTTTTTATTGGTCTTATCCATCAAAGAGATGTTGGAATAAATAGAGATACAGGTGTTTTACAAGTGATGCCACCTGCCTAATTTCACAAATGTTTATGTGGTCTCATTTCTAGTGTGTGATCTCTGTGACTGATGATTGGCCAAATTATTTGAATATTAGCTAAAATACTGAGTAAGGTAGTTGTGATTTAAACAAAAAATTATTCGCAATAAAATCTTTTCATGCTTTATAGTGCACTCTTCTAAGAATAGCAGCTTCAAACTACATATATAAAAGCAAGGAAAAACAAATATGTCTTTATTGTAAAAATAAAAGCTCTGATTCTATATTTAAGAGAATGCTTTACTTAAAGCAATGCTTGACTTAATGTTTCAAGTTTTGCAAAAAACTAGAATCAATGCTAACTTTATGCAAAACAAAAAAGTATGAAATAGCATTTTTACCCATTACTGTGCAATGTCTTTGGTTTAAATGTGTGTGTGTGTGTCTATGGTTGTGCATACAAGCCAGTAAACTGAAAAACTGAGAAGATATTACTAAGGAAGAAGAGAACAAAAAGGCAGGCAGTGTTACATTTAGGGAGTATCTGAAATAGATCTTTTATACAGGACAAAAAGTAATTAACCCACACTTACTTCTGTGTGTTACAGTACCTTCAAAAGGCCCATTTATCTGCCCTTTCCACATTACTGTTGCCTCAAGTTCTTGCCTGAATACGCTAGAGCCATTAAAACTTAGGTGATATCAGTTTCAGTACTATTTAGTAAAATTGGTCCTGACAACATTAATTTGAGAGAAAAAAAATGAAGGTTGAATGGAGGGGGTGGAATGACCTTTTATTATTTTCACTAAGTGACCTTGGACTATGAAATTGAGCTCAAAACAAAGAATCATGGGATTTTGCCTACAGCACTGCCTTTTAGAGAAGGATATTGATTTGATTTTGGCATTTGTTTCTGAAAATCTTAAAATATATGTAATGAGAAATTTTAGACAGATGGTTAACAAAGTGAAGCTTACTACTAGCTTCTCCACAGAGACAAATTACTCTATCAGAGTTCTTTTCCTAAAGCTCCTGTATGCTACTAGTATGATATGAACATTATACTTTTCTCTGGTCTATGGGTTCAATTCCTTTTAGTCTTTATTGAAACTTTTGGCAGATACTGCCATAGAAAACCTCAGGCCAAATTGTTAAGGTTTACCAAAGTTAAAAGTGAAACATGCCTAGTGACAGCTGTGAGGGAGCCCCAGGGGTAGAGTTCCTTCAGCTGTGCTCTGGCATCATTGAACTACAGAATGGTTTGGGTTGGAAGGGGACCTTGAAGATCATCTTGTTCCAACTCCCCAACAATGGGCAGGGACATCTTCAACTAGACCAGGTTCCTCAAAGCCTCATCAGATCTGAACACTTGAACATTTCCATACCTCCCCTGGGCAACCTGTACCAGTGCCTCACTACCCACAGTTAAGTCACCCTGAAGCCTTCTGTTTTCAGACTGAACAATCCAAATTTTCTCAGCTTTTCTTCATATGAGAGGTGGTCCATCCCTCTGATTAACTTAGTGGTCTCCTTTGGACTCACTGCATGTTATGCGATGAGTGTCTAAAGTGAGAACTTTAGATAAGTCCTGCCTTAGGCTTAGATTTTTGGCAGCATCTCAACTTAGGTGACCCGCACCCAAATTGCTTTGACTTGCAAGTTCTTAACATTGGTCAGTTAGGTATATTATAACATGAGTTATTTATTGAATAAATAAATATTTATTTATTCAATATTTATTTATTTATTGAATAAATAAATAACAGGAGATCAACAGATAAAAGGCCTTAAACAGAAATGCTTACTATACAGTATAAAACAAAAGAACTACTAGTAGACTATATTAAACAGTGCATGACATAAAGGTACCAGTATTATAACTAGCAAAGAAAGAGTATAGATTAGGAGTCAATGTAACTTACCGCTGAATTGTTGATAGTGTACAGAGTCCTTTCACTCAGTCCTCAAGAGAGTAACCACAAAGCAGGCATCCCAGACTTTGGGGAGAAGACCCCACACATTTCCAGAGAATATGCAGAAGACTTCTGCTTTGTGAATGTATGGTGTAGCTTTCATAGTTTGTAAAGCGGGGTGTCTGTCAGTCAAAAATTCCAATTTATCTTTCCACAGCAAGATGTTTAGTGTCAACTGGGAATTGTCATCCCATGATGCTGAAATAACTCATTAACTCAAAACAAGCTGTCCTAATGGAGTTCTTTCACCAAACAGCAAACTTATGTGAGAGGTGAGATGCCCTGAGTTACTGCACCAGCTGACAAGGTCTTAAGAGCAGGAGGCATGCCCTGCTGCACTCCAACAGGTCAATGTTCTTCATGTGTTGGGGACCCCAGAGCTGGATGCAGTACTCCAGATGGAGTCTCAGCAGAGCAGAGAGGCAGANCTGCCTTAGGCTTAGATTTTTGGCAGCATCTCAACTTAGGTGACCCGCACCCAAATTGCTTTGACTTGCAAGTTCTTAACATTGGTCAGTTAGGTATATTATAACATGAGTTATTTATTGAATAAATAAATATTTATTTATTCAATATTTATTTATTTATTGAATAAATAAATAACAGGAGATCAACAGATAAAAGGCCTTAAACAGAAATGCTTACTATACAGTATAAAACAAAAGAACTACTAGTAGACTATATTAAACAGTGCATGACATAAAGGTACCAGTATTATAACTAGCAAAGAAAGAGTATAGATTAGGAGTCAATGTAACTTACCGCTGAATTGTTGATAGTGTACAGAGTCCTTTCACTCAGTCCTCAAGAGAGTAACCACAAAGCAGGCATCCCAGACTTTGGGGAGAAGACCCCACACATTTCCAGAGAATATGCAGAAGACTTCTGCTTTGTGAATGTATGGTGTAGCTTTCATAGTTTGTAAAGCGGGGTGTCTGTCAGTCAAAAATTCCAATTTATCTTTCCACAGCAAGATGTTTAGTGTCAACTGGGAATTGTCATCCCATGATGCTGAAATAACTCATTAACTCAAAACAAGCTGTCCTAATGGAGTTCTTTCACCAAACAGCAAACTTATGTGAGAGGTGAGATGCCCTGAGTTACTGCACCAGCTGACAAGGTCTTAAGAGCAGGAGGCATGCCCTGCTGCACTCCAACAGGTCAATGTTCTTCATGTGTTGGGGACCCCAGAGCTGGATGCAGTACTCCAGATGGAGTCTCAGCAGAGCAGAGAGGCAGAAAATTAATGGGCGCGAGAAGTGTTTCATGGACACAGGCAAAGCAGACTGAAATGACTGGCCTTGGGTTTTGAGAAGCTTCTTCACAGAGCTGTAGATGGACCGGCATGGTCCCAAGCCATTAGTTTGACCTCAAGTAACCCCCACAGGCTAATTGGTTGAACTCAGGTAACCCCAGCACTGTCCCAACCAATGAGTTTGACCTCAAGTGACTCCATATGCTAAGGCTCACATGACCCCAGCATTGTCCAAACCCATGAATTTGACCTCAAGTAACCCTGCAGGCTAGTTCGTTGAACTCAAGTAGCACAATTATGGTCCCAAGTGATGGGTCTGAAGTCAAGTAACCCTGTGGGTTGACCTATGAGAGATGTCTCAGGGTGCTCCATGGTTTTTCACCCTTGACAAAAAACTTTCAAGGCAGTCAAATTTTCACTCTTGTGGCTCGCCAGTACAAACAGAAAAATGAATACACACATTTCTGATGCACTGTTAACAAAAAAATATTCCTTTCAAACTGTCCTTTCATTCACCTTCTGACCTAAAATTCCAATACTGCAGTGTCTTGCTGAATTTCATTATAAGTTTTCTTGTCATCCATGCAAACTCAGGGACCATATTCAAGATGGTTTGCAGGATTGAGGAATATTCACAAATAGATAGAAATCCCCCTAACTTCCTGCTTTCATCATGTGCTGTCCTGAGTTTTGATGCTAAAACAGCTAAGAACTTGTTTCTCTATTTCTTCCCTTTCAGAATGCCAGTACTGGGGCTCGGACCTTCAACTTCCCAAAATACCTTTTAAAGAAATCATGTACAATGATAAAAGTGCATACAAGTGGTTGTGTACCCTAAAGAAAGTAGGAATTGTTCTACTGACAGGAGCTGCTACAAGACAGGGAGAACTGATTAGACTTGGCCACAGGATTGGGTTTCTGCGTCTCACATTTTATGGGTGAGTTTGTTTTATAAAATTTTTGTTTTGCTAGTGTTGAAATCACCTCTAATGTTCTTCATCTAAGCTTGCTGTATCTATTTTGTGGATTAATATATTAAAGCATGGTATATGCTTTTTTCTTTATATATTAGAAAATCTGGCATTAAGTTTATATATTGTACAAGGGAATTGCTTTGCTGTGGCAAGTAGGGTTTGTAAAGTACAGCAGCAATAATAAGTGCTGAGAGAAGGAAAAGTGTCTGAAAACAAATGTTGTCAAATATAGGTTAACAGTGAAACAGACTTACTTACCCATGCTATGAAACAAAACCAAAAATCCCTAATCCAGTCCTGTTCTGAACAGAGGAAGTTATCTGTTCTGATCCTTTTGCTTAGTTTTAGACTTTTGATTTTGAGTCATGGATATAGATAAGTCTTGGATTATGGTATTGTGGCCCATACTACCAAGAAGATGGGGCTGAGTACTCATTTCCCTGTTATCAACAGAGCATGCTGTGGAAAGCTATAACAAATACCAACAAGCGGAGTTCAGCTTGAAGGAGTGCAAGCAGGAGGCACTTGTAAATTATCCTTTTGGTGCCAAGACCAGGCAAACTGAAGCTCTACCTCTGCAAGTGCCAGTAAATGAGCAGACAAATGATAATGGCAACTCACATCTTGCTGAGCTGAATCAGTGGCCTCCATTTAACTAAGAAGAAATGTTTGTAGCTAATATTTAGAATTTTCATCTCTGAAACAGAAGTTCATTTCTTACTGGCATCCAGTTCTGGGGTGGCTTTTACAATTGTAATAAAATAATAACTTTTGTAATTAAATAATAATTTTTGTAGCAGGTAATTTCCCTGCTACTTTACTGGGAGATAAATACATGGCCTACAAAATATGATTAAAAAAAAGGATAAACTTGGAATAGGCAAATTTGCCAAATTTAACATTACCTCAACAGAACCCTGAATTTTAAACTGAAATGTAATAGCAATGACGATAATTCTAACACATAAAAAAAAAAAAAAAAGCCTTTCTTCTTGTCTAGATGTCTACTTGGTGGGACCTCCCTAAAATGTCATTACTGTAAAAAGTGGAAACATTCTCTGTATCAGCCATATAACAACATCAAGACTTTCCACGTTTTGAAATTATCCTTTTTCTTTCCATTATGGAGACCTAACTGCATTAATGAAGTCTCCAGTCATAACATGATTCACTTCTCCAACTTCTCATGCCCTAGACTTTGTGATCCTCCTGTGTTCTGAAGTTTTGTTCAGTGCTTGGTGTGGTGTGAAGGCCTTCCTTCGGGGCTCCAGCACTTCCATGAAAACAGCCAATCCATCAGAATCACCTGGAGGTCTTCAGCTGCAAGAGAAGGATGTGTCCCAAATCTCATATGCATGAGACATAAACTTTTAATGAAGTGTAGGACCAAATGATTCAAATGAGGCTTCAGTTCCTAGTGCTGCACTTTTGCAGGACTAAGGATGTAACAGACAGCCTCATTTTCTACTGATGAAGACTGAACCCATGTTGCTATCTAATGCAAAAAAATTGCTACACCTGCTTGGTGCCAATCTTCCTACTCTATCAAACAGCCTGAACAATAGGCTTTGAAATCTGACCCTAATAATGAAACCATAAACCATTCCAACCCACTTTGCTCTTCTTAAGGTCCAAGAGTCCTCTGACATACCCTTACTACCTGTGCACCCAACATGGCCAAGTTGATGCTTCAGCTCAATTGAGACTTAGACAAAGTAAGACTGATTTTTCCATATTCAGTCCTGAGCTTCCTATTAGCATCTTTGACTTCAAGTCAGTAACTTGGGCTTTGATCAAAGCTCCCTGTGTGGTAGGAAAGCTCCTGGGGAGCAGCTTCACTTGCAAATCCTGTCAGCACAAAAGCAATGACTTCTTTACAAAAGCTTATGGTAATTCTATAAAGTGTTATCACTCCAGCAATTTATGTATTTCATATAAATGAAACAATTTAAATGTCTTAAATTGTTTTAGAACCATCAAGTGACACTATAACCTATTAAATTAAAGATGGAGCAAATCTATCTGCCTTCAGCACTAATTACAGGAATTATGTAAAGGGGCTATTTTTTGGCTGTCAAACTGGGGAAGTGGGGTTGAAATTATAATACTTGAGTACTGAGGTCATGTCATGATGAATATGTGCTGTTACTCAAGTAATATACTGATGAATATGTGCCATACATATCAAATAATAAAAACCATTTCTCCTAGACAGTTAAATACATTTGCAAATATTCAAGGGGGTTTACCTCTGGCAACTGCAGAAATCTAATTTTAGCATTTTGCATAATTTCTATTCTAAATATCACTCCTATAACAAAAGAATTTATATACTCTATAAAAATAATTTTATCTGCATGTTCTTTAGCCTATTTTCTTTTTAAACTGTTATTAAGAAGTAAAGCTAGGTGCACACCATTAGGAGCATATTTGTTCTATAGTGTTCTGCAAGGGAAAATTAGTTTTGTGATTTCTTTTCAGTCACTAATGTGCCTGCAATTGTATGGACTCTGTATAGTAAATTACACTTTTCCAGACAAACATCTGGATCTATAACATGCATCTGTTGAGGACTGTCTTCAATCATGTGAACTTTGTGTAAACAAAACCTGTGGTTCTTGGTCTCAAATTCTCCTGCATAGTATGTCACTCAAAACACATTTTGTCTGTGCAGCAGCATGAGGTATTCATGTCTGTCATGTAGCTGTGACTTACTTTTTTCACTGCAGTTTTCAGATAACTTTTTAACTGAAATGTGCCAAATTCCAAGACAGAAACTATGTAATAAAATAAACAGAGCTAGTTCTCAAAATGGGAAGAAGTTTCAAAGTCTTTCATCAAGGCATTTTTCTCCAGTAGGAAGTCTTCAACATACAGGAATAATCCCCCTTTAGAGGACATATTTTCTAAGATAATAAAGCCTTAAAAATAACTTCTGAAGAAAGTTACATGGCCATTACAAGTTTTGTACTTCATTGATAATGGGCTCCATGTGGCAGAGGGAAAGTGGAAGGTTGATAAAAAGAAATGGGCCAGCTTCTACTTGCTTATTTCAGAAGCATCAGTACTAAGATGATTTCTACTGGCAGAAGCCTCTTGGTTAGTGTCCAGATGTCCCTTGACACACTGATGTTTTTCTAGAGCTGCTGAAATGAGCCTCTGTTGGGATAGAGGGACACTGCTAAATCCTTATTTCCTCATAATTTTACAATATTTTTATGTCCAAAGATTAAATTACTTTTATAATGTGATTTCATAGTTTCAATGTGTACTGTCTGGCATGCCGGCTGGATGTTCTAACATGTGTCCTCTTTTCCCTTTCATTATGAAGACCAACTTGGCAAGTGCAAGACAAAGCAGATGCTAACAATGTCGCTTATACAACTGAGAGACTCTGTTTTCACACTGATTACCCTGTTCTGCAGCATCCACCTGGAGTAAGTTAAATTTGCTCACTTTCTCACCTCACAAAAGGGGAAAGGGAAATGTTCCTATAGTGTGAAATATGGCTATAGATTATTAATCTGCATATGATAATCTACATACACGTGGGTATGCAATTTATACAGTATGATGTAAATTCAGCATAAGTTTCCCATATATCCCATAATTCTTAAATTAAATACACAAACTATTGAAAATATTACCATATGAGAAAACTTCAGGGTCCTTTATATGCTTTGAGTACTGTTCTCATTATTTCACAAAAGTTAATTGTCTAAATGCCAGTCATGTTGTGACATTTTAGGACATATCTCTTCAGCTCAGGAGGGGAACAGAGAAAGAAATACAATTAAGATGGTATATTCTGTTTTCTGTGAATTGGTACAAGATAAACACTTGTTTGCCCTTTCATAACAGACAAAAAAACAGGACCATTCTGTAAAATTGGACAACCACAGAAAATATGTTTTCACCCAATCCCTGTCATATTGAAGTATAATCCACATAATTCTAGAGAACTGGAAAGTAGTAGGAACAGGTACAAAGGAACACAGATAACCCCGGAAAAGTTTGCACTATAAAACTTGCTCTCCTCTTGTGGAGCACTCTGTTGCTCCTGTATCTAAACAAAAAGCCAATGTGATTTACCCTAGGGAAGTACCAAATACTCCACAACAAGGTTATCTTTTCATCATTTAGATACTATTCATTGGTGTGGAGTAACAATGGAATAGGGCTTCATCAACAGACAGCAGATGTGAATTAGCACACTATCCTGTCTGTGCCAAAGCTCATGCTTTGCTATGAAACATTAGAAAAAGGGTGTAAGCTTTTTCATTCAAACATGCTTGTAGGAAATAAGACTATTAAAGTATATTTAAATGTTTTTGAACATTGTCCTGAATGTGCCATTTTCTTTATATATCTAGTTATTAAACAATATTTGAATTCTAAAGTCATATATAAGCTGCAGTAACCCCTTGCAATGCTATAGGCTGGGGACGGTATGGCTGGACAGCGCCCAGGCAGAGAAGGACCTGGGGTACTGGGCGACAGCCAACTGAACATGAGCCAGCAGTGTGCCCTGGTGGCCAAGACGGCCAATGGCATCCTGGCCTGTATCAGGAATAGTGTGGCGAGCAGGACCAGGGAAGTGATTTTTTCCCTGTACTCAGCACTGATGAGGCCACACCTTGAGTGCTGTGTCCAGTTCTGGGCCCCTCAGTTTAAGAAGGACATTGAAACCCTTGAGCATGTCCAGAGGAGGCAACAAGGCTGGTGAGGGGCCTGGAACACAAGCCCTGTGAAGAACTAAGGGAGCTGGGGTTGTTTAGGGTGGAGAAAAGGAGGGTCAGGGGTGACCTTTTCACTCTCTACATCTTCCTGAAAGGTGGTTGTACTCAGGTAGGGGTTGGTGTCATTTTTCAGGCAATAACTGACAGAACAAGAGGACACAGTCTTAAGCTGCGCCAAGAGAAATATAGGTTGGATATTGGGGAAACATTTTTACTGAAAGTGTGATAAAGTACTGCTATTGTCTGCCCGGGGACGTGGTGGAGTCACCATCCTGGATGTGTTTAAAAAAAGATTGGATGTGCACTCAGTGCCATGGTTTAGTTGCGGTGTTAGGGCATGGGTTGGACTCAGTAGTCTTAAAGGTCTCTTCCAACCTAGCGATTCTGTGAATCTGTGATCCATTACAAATATTTAGACATGTTCTTAAAGGATGATGATTAATTTCAGAACTGTCCCATAAAAATTGTGGTTTGGGATTTCCAAGGACCATAACATAACTTACATTACTGCAGCCTTCCTTGGCTGGGCCAAGCTGTGCTTACCTTGCACGTGGTGAGCTGTGGCCACAAAAAAAAAAAACTTGTTGCCTTGTGCTCCCTTCAGTGGGCCCTTTGCCCTGCCAACAGCTTCAGTTTCCCCCTTCATCACCATCACCAAGGTCTGCAGGTCCAGCTGTTAAGGAGAAAAACCACTTCCCATCCTGAGGGGGGCTTTTGTTTGGTTTGAAGTTTTGGTTGGTGAGTTGTCTGGCTTTTTGGTTTTATTGTTCATTTGTTTGAGCTTCTTGTGTTTGTGGGGTATTTTCTGTTTGGGTTTTTGTTTTGGAGGTTTGGGGGTTTTTTGTTTGTTTTGGTTTGGTTGGTTGGTTAGTTGTTTGTTTGGTTGGTTGGTTGGTTGGTTAGGGTTTTTTTGTGGGTTTGTTTGTTTGCCTGCTTTTGGTTGTTGTTGTTGTTGGGGTTTTTTGTTTGGTTTGGTTAATTTTTCTCTTAGTCATCTCAGAAATAATTCACCATCATGGAAGGGCCAAGTGACAAAAGTAACGATATCTGATATGACAAGTGTATGTTGTGTCATTTGCAGGATGAGCAATTACAGTTTGTGTGATATCTAGAGCGACAAGGAGTTTTACTGCTTGTGTCAGCAGCTCAGATTTACACCAGTACAACCTAGAGCCCATCTTAAGCTTTTTGCTCCATCTTACACTTTGGCAAATTCATTCTAAAGTGAAATTAAACTGTCTTAAGGATACTTTATCATAGAGACAGGCCTTCTCTGATAGCCACTACTTCCCCTCTATGAGTGGATAATTCACATCAGATTTTGTTTCTGCAAGATAAAGCTAATATGCCTTGTTGAGCTATGACTGCAATGCATTTAAAATTATCTGACTGCCAAAAAGAGGGACTCAAAGTAAAGAAGCAAGACCTCTTTGACACTGACTCACAGGTTGCAAGCATTAAAAGGTAGCCCAAATGGGATGGATTTATGAACATGCTGTTTTAATTTTCTGGCTTTGTGATGCTGGTGACAGAGTGTTGTGAAGCTGTAGTAAATTAGAACTGAGTCTGTCACTGGGAAAAAAAAACAAAACAAACCAGAACAAAAGAACCACAGAATGTTAGAGAACTGATACTAATAAACTGTTAAATATCCAACCTAATTATTTTTTTAAAGAGCTGTTAATTCATTTCAGGTTCAATTTCTTCATTGTATAAAGCAAACAGCTGCAGGAGGGGAAAGTGAAATTGTAGATGGATTTCTTGTATCCAACAAGCTGAAGAAACAAAATCCTGAGGCATATCAGATCCTGTCCTCTACTGCTGTAGACTACACTGATGTTGGGGTGGATTACTGTGATTTTGCTGTGCACTGTAAACAAAGGATTATAGAGTGAGTAGCTTCAACAACACCTAAAAAGAAAATCCCTGTCATCTGGTGTATTTCATGTTGGTAGGAGAAGGTCTGCTCCTGCCACCTTGTGGGAAAACACTGATTTAACTTGGTCTGTAGTTCTAGGTTTGGGTGGGGTTTTTTGTTTGGTTGGTTCGGGCCTTTAATCTGTTTATTTGGGAAATGTGCAACTTGTTCTGTGCATTGTACCGCTTACTTGGTTTTGCCACACACCAACATGAAGTGGTGGTAATTAGTGTAACTCCTGGGCACAGTCACGGGTTAGCAGCAGCCAAATCTGTTACTAAATGCCAGCCAATATAATATATTTCATGCCAAGGAGAAGTCATAATTTGAAACATTTAGATTAAGAATTATATACTATCAAAAATGAAATGCAAATAATCATATTATTTTCTGATTTTTAAAAAGTTTATGATTTATTTTAAAAAATTACAGTTAAAGAGTGTATAATATAGATTTTTGAGCAAATTACACTTTCTAGTGGTTATCCCTTTTCCTAGTTAGGTTTAATTAGCAAAATCCTATCCAGTATCAATCTGAATTTTACTATAGAAATATACTGATATTCCAGCAGGGAAATTCAGTTATTGTTTAATCATCTTGAACTGTTTCAGTAACAACAGAATAGATTTCTTTTTTCCTTTCCTTTTTTCCCCCCCTTCCTTTGTTTTATAGCATGGATTCCAGAGGCCAAGCAATTCGCATCAATTATAATAATGCAACAAGAGACACAGTGTTTGATATACCAGCTGAAAAAGTGAGGCCATTTTATGCAGCTCTAAAGGAATTTAATGATTTATTAAACAGTGCAGAACACAAGTTTACTTACAAGCTGAAACCAGGTCAGTAAATTGCTTCTCCTCACAACAATTTTTCACATATTTTTCCTGACAGTCAAAATACTTGAACACTAATACCGAGAAAAACTATTTCATTTCATACTGCATTCTTCATAGATTTCTTTTGCCATTGTTACACTATAAAGAAAAAAAAATGGCAGGGGGGAATAATCTACCTATAGATTAGTTTAATGTATCTTTATACTAAATCCAAATCAGCATTTTATGCTACATATCATATTGGAAATTGATGTATCAATAGCACCATAGATGGGAAATACTATGTGTGATATCATGTGTGGCCTTAATCTGTGTTTTTTCATTCCCCAGCATTAAAATAAAGATATGAATCTCTCAAGAGATATTATAAAAGTAAATTCGTCGGTGTATCTGACTGCCTCATACACTATGATACTTGTGTCTAAAATGTCTGAGGAAATTAATCTGTCTCCATTGGAAACATGCAATAAAACATTAATGGAAAAACAAAGTGCCTTACATTACATTAGTGACATCCATGTTGTTGATTAATGCATTGAAATGGTGTTAAAGGGAATGGGAGGAGATGAGAAAGACTGAGTTTATTTAATTCAAGATTTACCATAATGGTGACACACAAGAGATAAAAATTAAATTGGTATTCTAGCATTAATTATGTGATTTCCTAACTTTCAATGTCTTGACTTTGTTCTCATGAAATTCTCTTATCAGGGATAGTATGTATGTGTATAATACAAATAGTACTAGATTTATCAAATGACAAGTATCCTAGTGGTCTTCACACATTTTATTTATTTCACCTCTATGGATGTGCTGTTGTTGCCTTTCTCCTCAAGGTTTAATTTTCTCAATATGGACTCCTCTACCACTTTGCTTTTTAACTCCTCATTATACAAGAAATGAAAGAGATGTCAAAGAGGAACTGGCCTCTCTGGTTAAAATTAAAATTACAGTTGTTGCTGTGTATCTCCAGCTGGGCTACTTAAAATTATTGCACCCTAACTCTTGATGATAATCTACCTCCGTATGTTTTTGAAGGAATCAACTATAACGTTCCAACTACTGACCTTTGTGCAATCTCTTTATAGGAGACATACTGACATTTGATAACTGGCGTGTGCTTCATGGTCGCCAAAGCTACCCATCATGTTCAGAAGTGACACGTCACCTGGAGGGTGCCTATGCAGACTGGGATGTAGTCATGTCAAGGCTCCGGCTCCTTAGGAAAAGGGTCCTGAATAGGGATTGAGCTTTCTTCTAACTAAAATGAGCAAAACCTAGATTATCTAACCTCAATGACAACAGCAAAATTTAAAAAATTAAAGAAACTTTTCAGAAGCTAATGTCACTTTTGACAAGGGTTTGATGTAGAAACAGGATAATGGCTTTAAACAGACAAGAGGGTAGGTTTTGATTAATTATTAGAAAGACATTCTTTACTGGAGGAAGCTGAGATATTGCAACAGATTGCTCAGAGAAGCTATGGCTGCCCAGGTCCTGGAAGTGTTCAAGGCCAGGTTGGATGGGGCTTGGAGCAGCCTGGGATAGTGAAAGGTAACTTGCTTATGGCAGAGGGGGTGGAATTGTCTTTAAGATCTCTTTCAACCCAAACCATTCTATGAGTTTGTCATAAATATATTTTTGATTTCTATAAGCTAAGAAATGTTTTGTTCATAACAATTTAAGATTTATCTGTGCCCTGGTCTTTGAATCTAGGAAATATATTGCTATGCCTGTAAATTTGTGTGCTTTTTTAAAATCAGTGTGCAAAGTGGCTTGAAAGATTATTACTTTACTGGACTCATGGGAGATCACAATGCCTTCCTTTGCCTCTACATATCTACCTGCCCTCCCTAGAAAGCTTGAAAGGTAAAATGAAAAAAGTGCTATTAACTAAATTTTGTTATGAACGATACCTTTCTCTATTTTCAGAAAAGCATTCTTTATTGCATAAATCATAACTAAAATTCACTATCAAAAAAACCCCCAAACATTGCTGTGGTGTTATTTTTAAATACACACCTTTCTAGGTAGGACTTTGCTGTAATACATGATGTCATTGAACAGAGGCTGTGTGGGAATACTGTGAGTTTAATTAGCATGTCCAGTCTGATAACAGGATGTTGCAGATGCAAACAGAAACTTAAAGATTACAATCTGAGTGGATTAAAACCCAGGTGCCAGGAAGAAGGAGATTGAATCACCCTCTGCAAGCAAGAGATCTTTGTAAAATGATCTTGAGTTTGTCTTTTGTAATGTTTAACATGATGATTGTAACAAGAGATTACTAATCCTATGGAACAGTATATAAGTTTTTGGAAACCTCAGTAAAATCTAATTCTGATCATCAAATTGGTGTTCCCATCTCTCTCAATCGCTGATAAATTGGTGCTCCGTGTGAGGAAAATTGCCGCTATCTGTCAGCAGTTGGCGACGCCTCTGGAACTGATTGCGGCGGTGAAAGAACCACATAGGGCCCACAATCACCTGGACACGGGGAAGTGACAGGTGAGCCAGAGGAACTCAAAGGAATGGGACAGAGTTTGTCCAACCAGAGAGACGTTTATAAGACCATGCTAGGCCTCCTGAGCAAGCATGGATCCCCCATCCTAAAGCAGGACCTTAAGTTACTCCTTAGATGGGTGTCACATATATTTCCAGATATTTTCACTCTCCGCTGCTGGGACAAAGTCGGCGTAAAGCTGTATAAGCCAGAACTACGAATGCTACCAGCATGGAGGGCTGTAACGGATGTGATAAAGAGGGAAGTGGGGAGTGGGGGCCCCTGCGAAGCTGCTCCGGAGTCGGCCCTGGCAACCGTGCCAAACAAAAACCTGCCCAGGTCCCACTCTCCATCCCCCACCCACAGCCCTTCCCCATCGAACACCAGGGATTCAGCCTGGCCACCACCTACAGCCCCGCCGCTGTCCCGACGAACATTAATTGCTTATACGGACACTGACTGTGAAAAGGAGCCAGAGCCTTTCGACCCCGGCCCCAGAAAAGATCCAGACTCATTCCATTTGCATATGCAAACCTTTAATACCACAGCAAAAATCTTTGCGGCCCCTGTGAAACTCAGCGAGGAAGAGGGGAAGCCCTTTGAACCGAAACCAATAGATCCAGATAGTAAGCCTAACCTATTCCCTCCTACACAAAAAGCAACTGCAAAAAGTTTCAGAGAAACTCAGGATGCCAGAAGACAACGCATACAGATGCAAATGCCAATGCCTCAGGGCGGACAGCAGCAAACCTCAGCCCAGCCAGGACAAGCAGCCTCCGCCGAACCTGTCACCCCGGACCCAGATCAGTCACCCCAGGCAACACAGGACTAGACATATCAACCAATAACACAATAATATTCTCTAATTGCTCAGTTTTTGTCTCCCTACAGGATTTTATGGACCCTTTGCTACCCGTTTACCTCAGTAACAGGACTATTTGCTTTGCCAGGAGTCATTGACTCTGACACATTTGGGGAGACAGAGATCGTAGTTTGGACCGCCCCCACCCCCCCCAGCCGCCCTGCGTGGTCCCAGCCAGGAGCACTTTAATCACTTACCCCGCAGCTCCCCTGTCTACAGCCCCAATAGCTGAGCAGAGGGGAGGTGGGTTTAGTTCCACAGGGACTCCTCAGATTTTCTAGACACAACATATTACATCGCAAAGCCCCACGTGCCAATACAAAGTAACTCTGAAAAGCAACGACTTAATAGGTCTTATTAATACTAGTGTGATGTTACTGTTATCTCTCAATGACCCTGACAATGGTCCTTTGCTAAAAGTGCCCCAGATGCTTTCAGGCACTGGGCATGCAGCCCTGACTCTTAAAGCCTTGATGCAAACCAAAGCCCTGAGGGACACCCTGCCCCAGTCAAACCATTACAAGTTGCTCGCATTTTACTCCACTGTTTATCAAAGTAGCACTGAAAAATAAGTAATAATCCCATATCATGACTGTCTTTGCTTATAAGCTATTTAATACATTTTTTTGCTACATAGCTAAGAATAAATTACAAAACCAGCTGCCTTATAAAACCTTCACATTCCATTGTATATATGTCTACAAAATTTGTATCATTATTAAAAAAAAATCTTTTCTAACTGCTATTATTAAGAAATTTTAAAATATATTAGGGAATTCTTCCAGTTAAGGCCTGGAACCTGGCCAAGTCCTAGCCTTACCTGGTCAAGAAATATGCCAACAACCTAGATGTTTTCTGCAAAAAATTATATTCAAGTAATTTTGACTTGCTGAATTTGGACTTATAATAGCTGGAACCCCTTTTGGATTGAACTCAGAAAATCTTACCCAGGATAGTTTTCCAAGCCCTCACTCTAGAACGAGGCTTGCCAGTTACTGCAGACTCTGAATGATGGTACAGTATTTAATTGATAGATAATCATGCAATTTTGCATATGTTATTAATTATGTATATAACTGACTTATTCTTGATTATTGTAAGTTTCCTTTTGCTTTATTATTTTGTTTTACTACTCCTTCAGATTCAATAATAAGAGACACACATATTGTTAAAATATGAAAAAGAAGGGGGAGTATGCTCCTCTAGAATGTTTACAGTAATATTTACACTAAAAATTTTAAAATTATATTCCTGGTAAAGCAATACTACTTTGAAAATTTACATGTGCAGAGGCAATTTCAAAAAATTTCTACAAGATCTTTAATTAAATGTACAATAATGAAGGCTAGCTCATTTACTAACCTAGGAAGAAGGTATGCATATGTTTTATCACCAACAGGTCCAAAGCAGTTGTCTGAACAAACATTGGTCAGCCTCCAAAAAGGAATGAAGCCCAGAGAAAAGAAAACTCACCTAATTGTCCTCCAGCTCTGACAGCAACCTCTAACAGACTTAAAGACTTAGTGGAGGGATTAGAAATTTAGTTATAATAGGTTTATATGTATGAGGCATTGTGTTATATACTGTTATAGCTATAATTTACAGTGTATAAATTATTTTTATTAATTAAAAGAAAAGGGGGAGATGTGGGAATACTGTGAGTTTAATTAGCATGTCCAGTCTGATAGCCAGGATGCCTTGGCAGACGCAAACAGAAACTTAAAGATTACAATCTGAGTGGATTAAAACCCAGGTGGCCAGGAAGAAGGAGATTGAAGAGATCTTTGTAAAATGCATGAGTTTCTTTTGTAATGTTTAACACGATGATTGTAACAAGAGATTACTAACCCTATGGAATAGTATATAAGCTTTTGGAAACCTCAGTAAAATCTAATTCTGATCATCAAACCAGCGTTCCCATCTCTCTCAATCGCCGATAAGGCTGTATCCTCTATATCCCGCTGCACATATTTTGACTATCACAGCCACGAATAATTTTTCTTGCGTTTCCAAGTCTATAAACTCAGAAACTATAAACTTACCAAAGAATGCATCATATTAATGTTCCTTTGCGTTAGGAAGATAAATCACTCTTAGTGTAGAGGTTACATACAGGGTCAGAATTCCTATCAGATGCCATATACAGACCTAAGATCTGTACTTTTGAGTAAAGTCAGGAGGAGGAATGCTGATGATGGTTGGTGGCTAGAAACTACAAAGCAGAAGTGGCTATTGACTTTGAATGTGACAGAAATGTGGCAACTGAACCCAAATCCATTTTTATTACACCTCTAATCGGTCTTTAGAATGTTTTCCTCTACTCTGGATTCTGAATAAAAATTACACTATCTAGAAATTACTGGAGCCAAATTAGTGGAATTCTTTCCCTATATTGAGATGGCAAATGGGAAAAAAAGAATTTCAAAGTTCTTGTTTTCATACTCAACAACATGTCCACCGAGTTTATTTTTCACTGTTCTTATAGCTGCAGAGTTAACTCTCTATAGGATGCCTCTCACCCTGCTGTGAGCTGGACAAAATAACCACTCTTCCACCCTCAGATCCTTCTGTTCAACTGTGTGTTTTCAAACTATTCCTTCCAAGTCAAATAAATCCTAGTCTCTTCTTAGTAGGGTAACACAATAGAACTACAACTACAGAATTAAGTAACCATATAATTAAAATAAGGCCAGGTTAGATAGAGCTTTGAGCAACCTGATTTAGTGGATGGTGTCCCTTCCCCTGGCAGGGGGGCTGGAACTAGATGACCATGGGAACTAGAAAAGGTATAAATCTATTGTGGGAAATAGAGAAGGTAGAAAAACTCTCAGAAAGCTGTGTGAAAGCAAGTCTCAGGCAGGAAGAATGTAAGAATGCTGAAGATGCAAGGACAAGAAACAATAAGACAGTGTTAGTGAGCTGTGCAGGGATAGACCTTAGAAAATATGGTAGACAAGATGATAGAAAAAATATAAGTTTAATATTGAAGCTTTATCCATTGTTTTTAAGCTATAACAATCAAGCATTGTTCAAGATGAAATGTACATGCAACTTTACTAATTGGCTTAAGCATAAGCTTGTCAGCTTTAACATTATTCTATTGGCTAGAAAGTTTTTAAAAAGGCCTTGTAACCTAGAGCATTTTGGCTGCCGTTGTTATGGCATGAGCTCTCAACATCTTTTGTGTCTCACACCTTGTAATGAGCCTGATGCTGACATAAAAGCTCAAGGAGTGCCATCCAGTCCTGTCCCATTGTCTCTGTACACAGCAATCTGATAGATGATCTTTAAGGTCCCTTCCAACTCAGACCACTATATGATTCTGTGACCTAAAATCAGTGTGCAAACACTTCCATAGCTTCTACTCATCATTTAACAACAGATGTCAGCTGAATAATCAGATAAAACTCAATTAGGCCTTTTTGTCATAGGGCAGTTTGAATCTAGTCCTCTTTATTAAACAGTGAAATGTTATTGTCAAAGTTATGACCTCATAAAATAGTCTAACAAAATTGGAGTTTAAGGGTAATTAAATCTCTCAATGCCTCCTTTAATAATTAATTCTGGAAACATGAAGAAAATATTTTTTGTCTTTGCTATAAAAAAGGGAAAAGCTGAGGAAAGATTGATACCTATATTCATGTATTCCAGCAATGCTCTGCGTGTGGTATTTTCCATGTATAAATGAAGTGAATGTTGCATTTTATAACTATTAAGACATCTTGTGATTTATATCAGTCATTAATAGGGAAGAGATATTTTCCACTTGTATTATATACTTTTTTGAAGACTTTCATTCAAATTTCATTTATTAAAAGTTGTTACAGAACTGATTGCTGGTTTGGGCTTTTATCTAATCTCACACATAACATCTTGCACACAGATATGAAAACATTATTGTTAGTTACAAATATTTGTATATATTATTAGACCTGGATCCATTCACATTCCTATATACTTAATATATAGTTAAAATATAACTTAACCCATAGCTTTGAATCAAATGGAGTACAAACAATGGTAAAAACTGTTCATCAGTGAAAACATGAAGTCTTGCATCCCAAAAAAAAATCTAATTCCTGTAATGCCTCCATGAGCACAATATCCACTTAAACTGGAAAAGGGTCAGACTACCCACACAAACTGAATGCAAATCAAAATTTATGCTTGTGTCTGAAAACTCTCTGCTCAACTTCTAGAATCCAGCTACTATCTATATCAGAGATTTTAATTCTAAATTCCTTTGCCTAATACTTTAGTCGTACTGGAAAAAGAGAGTATTTCTGTAACTATCTGCAAAGTAGATCTCCTGATGACTATTGATACCCGGTCAGGCTAAATAATAGAGGAAGCCCCAAATGTTGGGGGGTTTTTCCCCTTCTTTTCCAAAACCACACAAAAGATGACATTGCACAGCTTGAAGCTTCTGACGTAGCTGCAATACAGATACAGATACCATCACCCAGCATGGGTACCTCCACCTTCACAGACTAAAAGGCCCAACCATCTTTGCCATCTTATAGCAGCAAGAAAAGAATCAGCTGGCAATAAGTGTTTGCAAGACAACACTGAAGAAGCTTTTGAACTGTATCCAGAGTCTGATAAAGGACACTATTTCACTCAGCTGTTGTAATCCAGAAGTTCTAATGCTGTGTTAGCTTTGTGCTGTTCATAATACATCACCTAACCAGGCTGTGGTCAGCAGCTGGATGCATGAAGCACAGATGGAGAAACAGAAAAAATACATACCATTTTACTATTTGCAAATGCTTTTTCTCTTTTGTCCTAGCTTTCTTCTCCTCACACTGGATTTTGTAGCAAAGGATATTGGATCCAATCCCAAAGCACTATTTTAATATATACTACATACTATATACTATATACTATATACTATATACTATATACTATATACTATATACTATATACTATATACTATATACTATATACTATATACTATATACTATATACTATATACTATATACTATATACTATATACTATATACTATATACTATATACTATATACTATATACTATATACTATATACTATATACTATATACTATATACTATATACTATATACTANCTATCAGGCGGTTCAGCTCTTTTAGTGATTTCAGCTCTCAGTGATAATCAGCTCACAGCTTGCCAGGTAGTCGCTTTGCTAGCTCAGGGGTGAAGAGACGAGAATAGCCGAACGGCGCATTCCACGAGGTCTTTATTGGGGGTTCCGTGAAGGGGCCCAGGAACGGCGTCTTCTCCCGAAGTGGGCAGAAGTAGGGGTTTTTATAGGATTAGGTAGGATTGGGATAACTAGCCAATAGTCTGAGGTCTTGGTGATTTGACCTATAGTCTTAGGACATCTGGAATGTAGCCAATAGTGTTACAGGGAGATAACAGAGGGTCTTAGGAAGTAGGGTTTAGTACATGACTAAGCATTTTCTCTCCACGGAGGCCTTGCTAGATTCTCAAAGATTGCAACACTTACCTCTCTGTGGATCACTTCAGCACAGGCTCCACTCCACTGCTGTTGAGCCACCTGCTGCATGTGCCTACTAATTTTGGCTGGTAAACCAGAGTCCAGAGAGATCTTCAAATGGGAAGAAAACTGGACTAGCTGCCCAGCTTTACAAGTTGAAATATATTGATACATATATATATTTATGTATGTCCAGATAGATCTACTGCAAAAATAACCCCCCTCACAGCTACTGCAAAAATAAGTATGTCCTGGGTGGAACCAGGAAACTATTCTGTACATCTCTATTCACACTCAGATCCTACACCTTCCAACTACATACAAACATATATATAAATATACACAAGGACAGGTATGATTTCCATAGTCAATGGCCATCCCTCCAAGATGTCTTTTTAGTTTATTTAGTCCTTGGCTGTGGGTTTTGTGCATGCATCCCACATGTTTTCCAGATAAGCAGAGCTGGTGGGCTGTTCGTTGGCTGCTGCATTGGGAACTCACAATTGGTGAGCAGTCCATACTCAATGTCCATGGCAGTTATGACATACAGTGGAAGTGCCATCCAGCAATCAATATTATGTATGCAATTCAACATTACAGATGAAAAATCAGATCCCCTTGAGGTACACATTTTCTGTCCCGCTGCACTACCCACCAAGTGCACCCAGGTCTTTGAGCAAAAGCAACCCCACAGGTTTGCATTTGCTTGAGGCAGGACTAATCTAAACTGTCTTTTCTAAAACATTTTTCATATGGAGCATGAAATCTTTGTCATTTTCTACAGTACATGGAGATGTTGATTTGGCATGGCCATCTCAACTGGTAGAGCTCAAGTGTAAACTAACCAAGTCAAAATGTAGATCTCAGTGTTTGAAGGTCCCACCTGTGGTGGTCTTCCCTGTCCCAGGCAACCCCACAGTGTACAAAAAAGTCCAGTTTTCCAACCTGCCTTGCTGAAGAAGTAGTCTGGAGTCATCGGCTCGTGTTCTCAAGGCAGTTTATTAGTTTCTTATCAAAAGTAGATTTCTCTGCGCTGCCGAGGACAGCACAGCAAGGCTTCCAGAGACACACTGTGCCCGCCCTGGGTCAGCTTCATCCCTTTATACTATCACCTATGTAACCTTTATTTACAACTACTTTCCAATCACTATCATTTATGTTAGACAGTGTCTTGCTATTCTAAACCAATCCAAAAGTGCCATCATCACCAAGAAGATGGAGGTTATGAAGAAGAAGAAATAACATGCCACGTGTAAAAATTCTCCATCTTGTGCCTCAGACCCCCCTATACAGATGTTCAAACCCCCTTGTACAGAGCTTCAAACCCCTCTAGACATACACTCAATTTTTTTCTTTTAACTTATAACTACCACTATTTTTCTATCTAAGCTTTTGTGACCTGAAATTCTTCATACAAAGTTGATAACTTGTTCCATGGATTAAAATCAAAGCCACAGGCATTTTCAGTATCAATCCAGCGTCTCTGACACCTCTGGCAAGGTTGAAAAGCCTCCTGGCCAGGGTTCAGGTCATTCAGAGGTGTCATAGGAACCCCCTGGGTTCCAACACCACTGCCCAGTGTTTTCAATGTGGTTTTTGACAGTTCATTGTACTGTTCAATTTTCCCAGAGGCTGGTGCATGATAGGGAATATGATACACCCACTCAATACTGTGTTCTCTAAACCAGGTGTCTAAGAGGCTGTATTAGAAATGAGTCTTCTTGTCAATTCTTTCAGGGGTGCCACGTCACCACAGGACTTGCTTTTCAAGGCCCAGGATGGTGTTCTGAAACAGTGGCATAAGGCATAGGGTATTGTCTCCAGCCATCAATTGTTTCCACTCCTGTAAGCATGTAGCACTTGCCTTGGCAGGCTTGTGGTGGTGTGATGAAATCAATCTGCCAGGCCTCCCCATACTTATATTGAGACCACCTCCCCCCATACCACAAGCACTTTATCCATTTGGTCTGCTTGATCACAGCACATGTCTCATAATCGTGGATTACTTGGGAGATATCGTCCATGGTTAAATCCCCACCTCAGTCACAAGTCCATCTCTATATTGCTTGTCTTCCCTGATGAACTGAGGCATCATGAGCCCACTGAGCCAGAAATAACACTCCATTGCCAATCCAGATCTACCTGAGCCACTTTAATCTTGGCAGCTTGATATACCTGTCACTGCAATGTTCTTCAGTAGCCCAAGACTTGTGTACATGTGCATCTATGTGATATACTTTTACAGCCAAATCCTCTACCCATGCATCATTGCCTTACCACAAGTCAGCAGCCCAGATGGTTTTATCTCTGCACTGACAATTGGTCTTTTTGTATCAGTCTAGACGCTCACAGGCCGAGCATTTGCTACCATCCATGAGTCAGTGTAGAGGTAGAGTGCTGGCCATTTCTCTCGTTCAGCAATACCTAAAGCCAGCTGGGCAACTTTCAGCTCTGCAACCCAACTTGATCCACTTTACCCCTCAATAGCTTCTGTGAGTCGCCCCATAGGACTCCATATAGTAATTCTCTATTTTCATTTTGTCCCTACAATATAGCAGAAACCCTCAGGGAAGAAAGGGTGTAGCCTTTCATTTTCCGGTTGCTGATTGTATGGTGGCATCTCCTCAGCAAGTGTCACCTTTTCCTCCTCCTCCAATGATGGTGATGATGAAAATAATCTGAAATTCTCACCTTCAGGGCAGTTCATAAGGATCTCAAAGACCCCAGGGAGGTTGGGGCTTCCAATTCAAGCTTCCTGTACTATTCACTTACTCCATATAGTATCAGTGACATAATGTGTGAAAGGGACTTTTCATTTGAACATCCAGTCCAGCACTAGCAGACAGAGTGGCAGGAGGAGCTGTGCTTCACTACCAATCACTTCTGAAGCAGCTTGAACCCCTTCATAAACTGCCAGTACCTCTTTTTCAGTTGGGATGTAACAAGCCTCAGATCCTTTGCATCCCCAACTCCAGAACCTCAGGGGTCATCCTGGAATCTACCTAGGCACTTTATCCCAGATGCTCCAGGAAGACCCGTTCTGCCCAGCTTCAGCGCAAAGCACATTTTTAACATCTTGTCCTGTCCTGACTGGCCATGGGGCTGCTGTATGAGAAAATTCCTGTAAAAAGATTTGTTATTGTTCAGGACCCCACATGAAATAATTTTTCTTCTGCGGCACATGATAGAGAAGGCTGTAGCAGCATCCCGATCGAGGAACTGGCTGGAGAACACCAATCTCACTGATACAGTTTCATGGCAGACTCAGTTTACTTTGTCACGATTTTATCTCATATACTGATAATATTGTTTACATTGTCCTTGTAGAACACTCTGTCTAATTGGTTGCAGTTTCTTGACCTGTGTTTAAACTTTTATACTATTGGTATAATTACAAACAAAGAGGATAGAGTTTCAGGCTTTTCCTACCCTCATGTCTCCATCCTTTCAAGGTGACTGCAAGGACACAGGCCTTTGCAGGCCTTTGCAGGCCTCAGTTAGGCTAATTAGGCCAAACCTAAGTTGTCCAAACTCCTGGTCAATAAAACATCTCTCTACAGAAGGCTTACAGTCTGATTGTACTCTGAAATATGCATTCTCCAAAAATCTACAGTGCCTAGGAAACCCTGGGTTTCCTTTCTCCTTGTTGGTGGGGACATACCTGCTATTTTGTTGGCCACATCCATTGGAATCTGACCATATCCATCTTGCCATTTTACTCCTAAAAGCTGGATTTCCTGGGCAGATCCCTTGACCTTGCTTTGTTTTATGGTAAAACCCACCTTCAGGAGGATCTGAATTATTTTCTTCCCTTTCTCAAATCTTCCCCTACTGTGTTGCCGCACATGATGATGTCATCAATGTATTGCAAGTGTTCTGCAGCCTCATCCTCTTCCTGTGCAGTCTAGATCAGTCCATGGCAGATGGTGGGACTGTGATTCCACACCTGGGGCAGTCAGTTCCAGGTGTACTGGACACCTCTCTAGGTGAAAGCAAACTGTGGCCTGTACTCTGCTGCCAGAGGAATGGAGAAAAACACATTAGCAGTGTCAACAGTGGCACCACTTTTCTTCCTTGAACACCAGTTTGTACTGAAGTTCCAGCATGTCCAACATAGCAGCACTCAGTGATGGTGTGATGTCACTCAGGCCACAACAGTCTACTGTCAGTCTCCACACTCCACTAGACTTGGGCACTGGCAATATAGGACTTTCAAAGCATAAGTGAGTCTTGCTGACCACTCTGGCTTTCCAGTTCACAAAAAATCTCATGGTGGGGGTTACAGAGTCCCAGCTGGTGCAGTGTGGTCAACAGTGCACTGCTGTGGTAGCAATTGGTGCCTGTTGTCCTTTAACCCACAACAATCTCACAGCAGAAGGGCCCTCTGAGAGACCATGCCAGGTATTAATTCAATTGTCTAATTTCCTCTGTCTAGAAAACAGCTATCCCAAAAGCCCAGCAATGCCCTTCTAGGTCCTTGAAATACCCTCTCTTCAGATAATCTATGCTAAGGATTCATGGGGCCTCTGGGCCAGTCACAATGGAGTGTTTTGCCATTCACTCCCAATAAGGATTGCTTCAACTTCCAGTACAGGCAGCTGCCCCCTGCCACCCTAGAAATAAAGATGGATTCTGCCCATACATATCTTGTGACATTGGTCCTACAGGTGTCAACTAAAGCTTTATATTCTTGTAGGTCTGATTTGCCAGACCATCAGATCAACACAGTCCAATAGATCTGCTTTCTATTTTCCCCACCTGGCTGGAGGCAGGGTCTCTCTAGTTCTGGTCATATTACTCATTGCTCACTTCTTGTAGATATGAATTGGACATCCTTTCAAGAGAATCAGAAGTAACATCAGCCCTTTTATTCAGTCTAAGGACCTGACAATGTGCCCCATGGAAACTGGAGCAGCATTTATCCTTGAAGAATTTCCTGCTGTGATTGTTCCTCCTCTCAAATCACATACCTGTGCTGCTAGGGCAGAGGCAGATTTTCCACTCCCCTTCTTCTCCATGGTCAGGCAGGCAAATCCACAGGCTACCTCTTGGTGTATATCCTCTCTCTTGAGCAGGAGGTGCTTCCTCCCAGTAGCAGAGACTCTGGTCTGTATTGGCAGGTGTATTAGGTTACAATGTAAGAAGTAACTTACCCTGATGTAAGTATATATTCTATTACCATCTATTTTAAGATAAGAGGGGCAGTGTTCTTTATCCTTCCAATACTCATCCCTGACAACCCCCTCTAGAGGGCTATCTCTGCTAGTGGGTCATCAAGGTCTCCCAGCATGACTCACAGAATTACATCATCCCATTGTGAGCTACTCCACCCAGAGGGAGGAACCAAGCGTTCCTACCTGCACATAATCTGAGGCCTGGAACCAGAGGACAAAAGCTACATAAGAGCCACCACTGGACCTTCAGAGGAAGACCAGACCCTTCTACAGGATCATCACTTCAACAGAACCACATCTATCACTTCTACAGGACTGCAGCCACCATATAATTGGACTGCTACCATCACACTGACAACAGACTCTGTTCTGACTCCATCAATTTAAGCCAGTGTTTTCTGCCTTTGTTTTAATTTTCCTATTAAATTGTAGTTCTGACTTGTAATGTCCCGCTGGTTTGTTTTCAAACTAGTACAGTGGGACATGGGACATTGAGTTGGTGTACAATTATGGCAGGATCCGTACAAACTTCTGCCACATGGATTGTGTACACTAAACCTCACTTGGATTACAGGGGATTGCTCATCATTTGAGTCCCTATAGACTACCTCTAGCACAGCTAATTCTCTCAGGTACTGGATACCTTTCTCCATGGCGTTCCACCTGCTTGGGCAGACTGCTAGATCACCTTTGAGAAGATGCCTTTCCCTCACACTTGACAGGAGTCACCTCCAGAGGCTGAGAGTTTCTGTCTTCTTTCTACTCCTGTTGTCAATGCCTGCATCCCAGGGCAGGTATCCCAGTTGCTTGTCTACCATCTACTTTCATATTTTGGATTGCAATATCCCAGCATTGGATCAGCCAGGTCACCAGGAGCTCATATGGCTGGCAGCTGAAATCTTTTTTCATCTCTCACTGTTTGTCCAGGGATAAGGATCACATCAGTACCTCTGGCTCCACCTCTTCCTCCTCTTCCGAGGATCTTGCTTTGTTGAAGGTTAGGATTTTTCTCCCCAATTTTTTGTGTCCTTTTCTCTCTGGGAATTTTCTCCCATCTGTTGCCTAAGAGATAGTAATGAGTAGTATTTAAGAGAGAGAAAAAAAGTGGGTGAAGAGGGAAAAGCCAAAGTGGGGGGAAGGGATGCAGCTGGCTGCAGCCTCTTAGCCAGAGGCTTTTCTATTGGGAAGGACAAAGACACAGCAAGATTTTTGGCTGGGGGGTTAGGGGGCTGGGCTCAGCCCCTGGCTCTCTCCCTCACTCTTGGGATCCGAGGGGGGAACAAGTTGCTACTATTGTGGGAAGAATTCGCTGCCACTATGGAGTCCAGCCTGGCACTGGTTCTTCCTTACTGTGGGTGAGCCTCTGCTCATAAGAGCAGCCAGTGAACTGGGACCTTATTAACACCAGATTTGACTGGATAGGACCCACACCATCTACTCTGATGCCTCAGGGGAACAATCCGTGACCCCGAGCCCCTCCTCCTTCCACAGCTGCTCTGGAGAAGCATGGCTACTGCTACCCAGCCCCACTGTTTTTTACTGCTGCCTTGGGCTTTTTCGCTACACTCTAACCCAACAACCCATGTCTGCCCAAACCCCTTGGCTCCTGCTAAGGCTGTGGAGTTTTCTGTTACATCTTGTTCACAACCCCAACTGTACCTGCCTCTACTGTTCAAGCCACCTCTCCAAGATTCCTGCCACAGCCGGTTCTGCCATCCGGAGAGACACTGGGACCAGCTGCCCCTGTGGGTTTGGAGAGGAAGCACCTTTTCCATCTCTCCAGCCCACTATGCCCGTCATTACCCACATGCAGAGAGGTGGCCGAGCTCGTCCCACAGCGCCCCCTGCCGCTGCGGGGGAATCATCACACCTGCCCTGCCCAGCTGGGAGCCAATAGCGCCCCTGTTGGCTGCGATCAGCACCAAAGGGGAATGCCTGCAGCCAAGAGAGGGCTGGGACTGGCTGTGTGGTTCTATCTGGTCTTGCTGTTTTCTTTTGTTCTGTTTATTTGCCTTGTTATACATAAATATACAGTAAATAACTATTATTTATTTTCCATTAGCTTTGCCTGAAAGCCCTGTAATTTCTAATTTATAATAATTTGGAGGGAAGGGGGTCACATTTTCTATTTCAGTGGAGGTTCCCACCTTCCTTGGAAGACATTTGTATTTCAAACTAAGACATGCTTCCCCTTCATCCCTTGTAGGTGAACTGACTGCGTCTTGGATTTCTTCTTCTGTATAGATGTGTGTGCTAGTTAGAAAGTAAACCAGTGTGAGAAATGAACCCCACACCTTAAGAGAGATTTCAGGTCAGAGTTACAATTTCATAGAAAGATTAAAACACAGNAAATATACAGTAAATAACTATTATTTATTTTCCATTAGCTTTGCCTGAAAGCCCTGTAATTTCTAATTTATAATAATTTGGAGGGAAGGGGGTCACATTTTCTATTTCAGTGGAGGTTCCCACCTTCCTTGGAAGACATTTGTATTTCAAACTAAGACATGCTTCCCCTTCATCCCTTGTAGGTGAACTGACTGCGTCTTGGATTTCTTCTTCTGTATAGATGTGTGTGCTAGTTAGAAAGTAAACCAGTGTGAGAAATGAACCCCACACCTTAAGAGAGATTTCAGGTCAGAGTTACAATTTCATAGAAAGATTAAAACACAGAATAGAAAGATTAAAATGCATTGATACAGCAAAACTGGTTTAACCACACAAAGTCAGACTACAACCTGGCACCGTGTAGGTCAGGGTGGTGGTCGCAGTCCTATTGAGAGGTGGTTGCAGTCCCCTTGTAGTGATGGTTGCAGTTGAAAGCAGTGGTCCTGTTAAAGTTCTGGTTCTCCTCTCGATCCATCAAGTGATGCTGCTGGTCTGAGTCCCCCATTATATACACTCAGGTTCAGGTGGGAGTTCTCAGTACCTCCCCCATGGTGGGAGTTTCACAATGTAAATGATGTAATACTGTGAGTCATTGCAGCCGCCTATTCTGCTGATGCCATCGAGTCCATTATGGCTCATTAGCAAATATGACACCCTCAGGCTGGGTGTGATTGTGCTGGTGCTTCACTGGAGAGAGTTATCATGGCTGAGTCATTGGTGAAGAAAAATAAACACTACCCTGCCTTGCAGGGTTTGCCCCTTCCCTATTATCTCATTTAACACACAGCTTGGAGCCTGAAGTGTCAGGTGTGCATTGGGCAGCTAAGCAAATGACCCATCATTAACAGTTTGTCAGAAATGAAGTACAGTGAAGTAGAAAACACAGTTTGGTTACACCCACATAGTGCTAAACTTCTCCTGTAACTAGGACAGTGCAACTGCAACCGGCATGGGCTGTTTCTCTGGTTCAGCTGCAGTTTGAGTGGCCACAGTGCTTCTCATTTTCCTTTCCTCCTCCTCCCCCTGAAGGTGCTGTCTAATAAATTGTGGCCAGGGCTCAGCACCTTGCATAACTTCCCATCTCTCTGGAGGTGCCACAGATTTCCTCCTTAACATATTTTACCATTTTAACAGGATCCTATAATTGTTTCAGGTGAACTTCCAAGCCATTGGAGAAGTTCTCCAAAAGCTGGCCCACTTTCTCCCACATTTCATGCTACTCAGATCTATATGTCCTGAATAATATTCCTACAAATCTAAACATGGTGTGGATCTCATGAGGAAATATAGCAGACTTAGGAACAAGGATATGCTTTCCTTAATATCCAAAGGGAATTCAAGTTTCAAAAGCTGTTGTAAGAGGCCTGAAGGAAGAAAAGGGGGTAAAAGGCTGGAGAAAATCATCCTCCCCTGTACCCTCTAACTGGAGGCACAGAAGGCAAAGATCATGGGTTGAGGTAAGAACAATTTGCTGGAAAGAACAAAGATAAGAAAATGAACATTAACATCACTATCCCAGCAAATACGTACCTTTTTATCTGAGTAATACTGTGTCAACTGGAGCTCATGTCTTCCAGCCTGACACCCTGTCAATACACACAAGTGCACACAAGCATATGAGGCAATGTTGACTGATGAAGTTTGATAACATGAGTTTTCAACAGGAAAGTCAACAGGAATTGCTTCTTACACAATTCTATTATTTGAGTTGTGAAGAATGAACAGTTCCAACTTGTGTTTGAAAGCTGAAAACCACTTTTAGCTACAGCCTGTAAACATGAAATCACATTTCTTAGAGCAACCTGTGAAGGACATCCTGGCTTACAACTTTTAAAGTAACACCCTTCAACAGAAAACAAATATTTGTATCAAAGTGGAAATTGTCTTTGGAAACCAGTCTGAAGAAAGCAGAAAAATCTTTAACTAAGGGGTTTCTTCTTCCCTTAGATTGCTAATAATAAAATTTCCCTTCATACACATTACTATATGTTAGAAGTGTTCATAATACTAGCCCTCAAGAAAAAGAAAGAAAAAAGTAATAATAGATTACTTTTTAAACAAAAATAACTTTTTTTTCCTGTGCTTATGCCTATACAATTCTTAGTATCTTTATTGACATTGCTAAGTCATTTAAATCAAAAGGAGGGTGACCAGTGCTTTCACTTAATATCTTTGGTAATTCTTTTATTTATCAAATAGAATACTGCATTTCCTAGAATAAAATTTTAAAAATGTATTTTTATACTTGGTTGCTCAACTGAGCAAAGTATTTATAGAAGTGTAAAATCAGTGACCTGACAAAATCAGGAAGGAATCAGGCTTCCTAGTGTACTCGAGAACAAGTATAGGTGAAAGGAACACTCCATATATCATTGCCCTAGGTTATAATGTAAAGATGTGTCCAAAGGTATGTATTCTATCATCATCTTCATGAACTGTTGAAACCAGGAGAGGCAGTGTTTTCCTTGCCTCCTCCCCCGGACTATCTCCTGTTAATGGGCCATCAACATCTTGCCAGGTGAATCATAGATAACTCCCTCCAAGAGCCATTCCTGTTTAATGGGTAATCAAGGACCCACTGCATGACACATAGAATGACATCAGCCCGTTGTGAAATGCTCCACCCAGGGGGAGGAGCCAAGCATTCCCACCTGGATATAATGTGGGGTTTGGGACAGAACAAGTAGCTCTTACCCACTGGTTTCCAGAGGACAAGAGCTACCAGACCTGTCTACAGGATCACCACTTCAGCAAGACCACTTCATCTAGATGGATACCACCACCCTAACTAGTAGGGAATCAGGTTGTATTCTGACTCTGTCAGTGGTTTTTTTTTGTATTACTTGCATGAATTTTACTTTTGCCTATTAAATTGTATTTCTGACCTGGAGTCTCACTAGTTTTCCTTTCAAACTAGCACAATCATCCACAGATATTTTAAGTGCTGTCCTCATGAGTAGTGCATGCCTAAACAGAAAAGCTCTGTGTACCTGGTTGTACAGAGGTGCCAAATGATATTGGGGGAATGCTGAATTACTTTTATAAGTAATAAGTAAAAAGCAACAAACTTCTATATCAAACCAGCCACAGTTATTAGGAGTCTCATACCTCTTGCACAAACTCTTGCACCAGTTCCTGACCTTTCTCTTCCCTGGGCTGTCACCAAATAATGATGAACACAGAAAACTATTTCTGGAAAAGCATGATTTCCAGAGAAAACCTCCAGGGTGATTTAAAGTACAAATTACTTCTTTTACTTGTGCAAATATTAACATTACACATGCAGCACAGTTTGATCTCTTTTCCAAAACGAAACTGCTGTATCACCCAAACTTCACTTAAGTGCTTGCTTTGGAGCTCAAGGTATCATGTTCTTATTTGGAAGTCTTAATGTAAATGTTACATGTAACAAGGTGTGCTGGTTTTGCCTGGGATAGAGTTAATTTTCTTTGCAGTGGATAGCATGGAACTGTGTTTTGGATTTGTCCTGAACTCAGAGGTGATAATATAGAATTGTTTTTATTATTGCTGAGCAGGGCTTACACGGACCCAAGGCCTTCTCTGCTGCTTCTTCCTTTAGCAAGGATGTTAGTGGTGCATGGGAAAGTGGGAGAAGACACAGCCAGGACAGGTGACCCAAGCTGACCAAAGGATATTCCATGCCATGTGACATTATGTTCAGTGTATGAAGTAGGGGGAAGAGAGAGGAAGGGGGAGGGGGATATTTGGGGTGATAATGTTTATCTTCCCAAACCTGTGATGGGGTCTGCTCTCCTGGAGATGGCTGAACTCCTACCTGCCCATGGGTAGCAGTGAAATAATGCCTTGTTTAGCTTTGCTTGTGTGCATGGCTTTTGCTTTCCCTATTAAACTGTCTTTATCTCAACCCACAGGTTTTCTAGCTTTTTATCTTTCCCATTTTCTCCCCGATCCTGTTGTTGGAGGAGTAAGCAAGTAGCTGCCTGCTGACTGGGGTTAAACCACAACAGAAGATAATGTTATCAAAGGTAACTGGAAAATCTGTGGTCAAAGCCACTATCTTTCATCACAGAGCAGTCAGACTTGGGGCCATGGCCAAGACTAACCAGAGAGAAAAGACCCATCAGCATCAGTTGTTTCTGAGGTGAATATGTAAGGACTGAGCTTTATATGGAAAAAACAAAAACAAAACAAAAAAAAACCCACAAAAACCAAAACCAAAACCAAAAACAAAAACAAAAAACAAAAAAACAAAACCAAAAACAAAACAACAAATGCACTTCTTAATTTTGGTTTAAAGATGCTCATGGGTAATGTGATTTCCAGATGTTTAAAATCTCTGTCAGCTCAGAGTGAAATATGTTGGGTAAGGCTCTTTTCTCAATGCTAGTTTTCAATGTCCAGGCTACTCAACCATACTGAAGATAGTCTGGGCACTAGGTGTATCAAAACAAGCTAAAAGATGAAACAAGAAAAAATAAACAGTGACTAACAACATGATCACATGGGTACATGTGGATCTGGGATACAGGAACAATGGAGCAAGCTGTTTACAAGTCCATTTTAGGTAATGAACCTATAGATGGTTGTTTGTTTGTTCTAAGACAACATCAAAGTGTTACAGACTTTTTGACATAAACTTTTTGTTTGGCCCTGCTGCATGTGTCTTGCAATACCCCAGTGCTGTACACCAGAAGGGACAGGCAGACTGGCAAAGCCACTTCAACAAACAGGCACTTGGTGTCACCAAGTCACCATTCTGCAGTGGTATTCAAACCTTATGGTTTTAAAAGCTTCCTATTTGTTTATAAACTTGTTCTGAATTTGGAAAGTAGGGTGGATTGAGCATATTCCCATCCAATATTTCCATCCATCTCTTTATTACAAACATGGAAATATGCTGCAAGACATTTGATGAGGATGCTTTCATTTTATAAATTTGCAAAGAAACACCCTACTTTCTATGACCCACAAGTATGCATGGGCACATTATGATAGCATGGTTTAATAAACAAAACCCCAAACAAAAACAACACAGAGCACCCCCCGACCACCACCACTTGCATAAAATCTCTCTGCGTAAGAGATTGACTCATTCAGACCTTACATTTCCCATTCTCCACATCTCTGCCTGGTGGCAGCACGGATACCCCTCTTTCTGCCACCACCTCCAGCAAATACAGCTGTACCAACAGACAGTCCATGAAGCTGGACAGTCTAACTGTTGTGGCCTTCAGCAACATAAGTTTGTTAGTAAGACTGTCCTAATGTGCATCACCTAATATAAAGTAACTCTTACCAAGGACTTCTGATGTTTAGCTCTTTGTGGTGGGCTGTTGGGTGTCACAATCCATTTTAACATCAAGGCGGGAAATCATGATGGTTCGAGGGATCTCGAGGTGCAAAATAAGAGGCAAACAGCAAGGGACTATAATTTCAACAAAACAACAAAGCACTTTATTTAGTGCTGATCAACTCAGTTATGCGATAGAGGGCAGAGAGAGAGAGAGAGAGCAAAGTAGGGAGAGAAAGAGAGAGCGAGGATGGGAAATAGCTACCAACAGCGAGATGAAGTCCTCGTGGCCCAGCCAATAGACACATCTTCTTCCGTGGGGAGATCTAGAGAGTCCCTTCAGAGACTAACAGTTTTTAAGTCTTTTTCCAAAGCAAGTGGCCTCTGGCCAAAAGGCAGGGAGATTTATGGCCTATTGTCAGCAGGCCCATAGCTGATCAACATCAGGTTTGTGCTGTACCACCGCAGTAAACATACACGCTGTGCCTACATCCGTTCTGCCCAAAACACAGTACCGCAGCAGCAAACATCTCCCCCTTCAGCCAGGCCAGGGTATGTCTTGTGGGCTCTGTCCCAGTCTCTGTCTTGACAATCAAGAGGCAAAATGAGATCTTTGGGCTGACCCTTACAGTTGGGCACTTCAAAACAAGAGACAGGAGTGCTTACCGAGAGCGCACTCTCTAAGTGGACACATCACTAGACTGAACTTGAACCATGTATACCAATTATGAAACAATTATAGAAAATGAACTGATCCAACTCTATTTTATGCCACTGGAGGGAATTCGTTTCCCTTAGAAATTCCCCTGTTGCAGTATGCAAGCAGCAGAGTTGCTGCAAAATGGGACACAGTGAGTCTGTGTTGTTCTATTTCAAACCATACAATGTCAACGTAACACATACACCTGCTTTCCAGCCTTTCCCCCATGGAAGCTTCCAAGGAAATCATGACTCCTCTGCATTAAGATATATGAGCATGTACTTCATCTGGGTGTCCAGCGAAACCTTGATGATGTCAGGAGGTTTAGGCAACAGTTTACCATAAGACGTTGGCTCAAGACCCTGGCAGGGAAGCAGCACTTAGCCTCTGTCCTGGGAGGCTTTGGGCCAGTTCTTTGGCACTTGCATTTCTGACGCTCTGGCCCAGCAGCTGCACAATCCTACCACTTAACATATTGTTACTCCCTTAGATGCAATCCAAGTCAAAAATGTTGTTGAATATCTGCAATCACAGATTTTGTAAAGCAGCTGCAAAGAACTGCATTCTTTCCCTTGGGGAAAGTGGAGATAAGCCTCTTTACAGATATCATCACAAAGGCAACCAAGTGCTCCCAGAGTTGAGGGAGCAGCAGAAAATGGATGTCTGAGCTACTCAGGCCAGTGTTACCACTCTGGAAAGTTACTTAGGGGTTAGGGTTATGGTTAGGGGTTAGGGTTAGTGTTAGGGTTGGGTTAGGGGTTAGAGACATATTACATGCGGATTTACATTAAATGTGAAAGAAGTTCTCTAGCAGGAAGTGGAGTAAACACTAGATTAAATCATCCTGGGAACTTAGGAAGCCCATGCTTGGGGGCCTTAAAGAAAGAGTTGATCAGACATCTTCCAGGAATAAAATGGGGATAATTAATCTTGCCATGGGGCAGCACAATAAAGTGATCTGTTGAAATCCATTCAGCCTATGCTTTTGTGATAGTATCTGAGCAGATGCTGTGGATTTGTACAGCATCTTGCCCAACAGAGCCCTTTCCTTTCTTCCTGAGAGAAAGGCATGACTATCTATAACTGGATTTATGATCACTGTGCTCCAAAATACACAGTTTAATGCCTCTACACACTACCCAAACCAGAGCTTAAATTTCAGTTAAATAACTGTTCTGTTTCTCTAATGAACTAGACAGTTATGAGCAACTGTTTATTTTCCAATGCTACATTCACAAAATCAATTCACACAGCTTGCACTGATAGTGAGAAGAGATTTAATTACTGCTTTGCAGGTAAGGACTTCTCTCCAGTGATGTAAAAAGAATAAATATATATATGTATAAATTACTTATCTAGTCTGCTTCTTAAAAAATGAAAAATAAAAAAAAGTAGGACACAAATCTTCATCTTTGAATATCTTTTTGTCTTAACCACAATGAATTTGAAAATAGTAAGACTATACCTCTGAAATAACTTTATTGTTGTCTCATGTGAAATTTATAATGAAAAAAGAAAAAGTAAAATTGTCAATTCCCAGGATTTCAATTACTGCTTAGATTCATTTTATACACGCAGGTGACAGAGTCATCAGAATTGGTCACGACCAAAAAGTATCCTCTCTGTTCAGCCTGTTTGTTATGCATTTGCTCTCTTTCCAGCCTGAAAACATGTGCATGTAGAGGTATACCCCTAACTAAAGCAAAAATTGCTCAATAAAGGAGTGATCATATCACCAATGGGAAAATTCAATGGCTGTACTACTTCCCCCTTACAGACATTAATAGTAGTTTCTGTTTAGTTCAGTGCGTCGTTATTAAATAGACATCAAAATCTCACTAGGAAATAATAATGTTTAACCAATGTTTCATTTGTTGACGCCTCAGATACACTGTTATGCTTCAGACAAGCGCTTATGTCTAGTAGCAAAGGATGGTATTCACTCACAAGACTGGTACAGTCTGTCAATATCTACAAATGAAATATTAGAGCACACCTATGCTTCGGTGTAAATCTGATTTAGGGGAATCTAATCACATCAGATTTCAAAACTTTACACACCAGACAGATTTCCTAAGTAATGCAATTTGACATCCAGTGGTCCATTACTGGATGAAAAACAGTAAGCAAATAATGTACCAGCTACATAAATGTTTCCCAGATATTAAGCTGCTCTATGTATATTAAGCTACATACCCACATAATAGAGAAAAGCTTACAAATCATTGGGTTTTTCTCATTACCACAAATATATTTGGTGGTTTTAAGCTTAGCTATCAAATACATTATTAGTTCAGCTTTCATTAAGAAAAATAATGTTTTTCCTATCCTAGATGTAAAGAAGTCCCTATCAAGTATTATCTCATGTCATATTGAGTACAGTAGTAGCCTTAGAAATTTATGAAAAATGCTTATCCACTAAGCCAATAAGGAACTGCTCACACATTACTTTAAATCTTTATTTTCTTCAGTACTATTTAAACGTTAAAATTCAGAAGGCCGATCATAATTAAATAGCAGTTGTAGATAATACTAAGAGGAAAGAACAGGTTAGATATGTTGGGTTTGGCTAAGATGGAGTTAATTTCCCCATAGCAGCCCTCATAGTGCTGTGCTTTGCATTGATAGCTAGAAATTGAGCTGGCACAGTGTCAGCACTGTCTCAACATTTCTCCCTTTCATCAAGGGGCTGGGGATGGGCAAGATATTGGGAGAGGTCATAGCTGGGGCAGCTGACCCAAACGGCCAAAAGGAATGTTCCACACCATATGACATCAGCTCAGATATAAAAGCTATGAAAGGGAGAAGAAAGGGGAGGGCATTCATTGTTTGCAAGGTCTGCTTTCCAGAGCAACAGCTTCCTGGGAAGTATCTGAACATCCCTTGCTTATGGAAAGTACAGAATAAAATTCTATTTTTTTCCTCTTTGCTTGCATGGATACAAGCTTTTGCTTTTGGAAACTGTCTTATCTCAGCCTATGAGTTGTTCTCTATCTTCTCCTTCCTGTCCAACTGAGAAGTGGGAGTAGTAGGGCAGATTGGTGGGCATGTGGCATCCAGCCAAGGTCAATGCAACACACATCAGGTAAGATAAATATTTTTAATTCAGGCTAAAATACACAACAACTTGAGGAAAACTTGGGAAGTCTCAGAGCCCCTTGGGAATTGATCATCTATGGAAAAAAAATAACATACCAGAAAACTGCAGAAGAGTGGAAGTGGTAATTACTCTTATAGAGGAGTAAAAAACATAGCAGCTGGAAATTTACCAGCCTGACAATAAAAAAAAAGTAGTGGCACATATAATTAAATTATATATTTGTAAGCACTGGAAAGAAAAGAGCTTCATGAGTAGCAGTCAGTGTGGACTCATGCTATGGGCAAATAATGTCAAACTAGTCAGTTTCCTTCTATGATATAGTACCAGGACTTGGGGGTATGCAAAAGAGAATATATCAATTTTCCTTTAGTAAAGTCTTTTATGTTTTTTATAACACAAATCACTTATATCCTACATTAGAATGTAATAAGTCAGCTAAAACATGGTAGGAAAAGACACTATTTATCAACAATTAATTTAATTGAAGCAAAGATTCTGCCATTGTCCTAGGTTACAATG
>VXBU01009031.1:0-22339 GCA_013400315.1 Bombycilla garrulus
TGCTCAAAGACTGCAACAAGTAATACCATGTATCTGTGGAACAAACTCAGTAGCACAGTGGAATGCCGAATTATTAGTGTCATATTTAAGAGACACCAAGCCATGCCTTCACCCTACACAGCACTGGCACAGCACATACTGGTGTAAACTTTTGAGAGCACTGCACTGCCAGAAAGAGGAACACGGGATGTCTTAGGAAGATCAGAAAACACAAAAATTAACAGAGGTCTAGAAAACACCTTTGAAGACATATTGAATGACCTGACTTTGTTTAAAGTAGAAAAGAGAAGTCTGAGGGGAGACGTGATGACAACTGCCAAGTATGTAGAGGGATGCTAAAACAAGAGGGTAATGAATTATCCTCTGTACCTAATGGGTTAAGACAAAAAATAATGGATTTAAATTGCACCAAGGGGATTTTCCCCTGGGGAGGCTGTGGAATCTCTGTCATCTGAGGTTTTGAGGAGCAGTTCATTCAAACATCTTTCATGAATGATTTAGAAGCAAATCCTTTGGGCTGGTGGGCTGGTATTTGGAGATAACTTTCCAGGGAGTCTTCTGTGACTAGATGACAGAAGCAAGCTATATTGTCACATTATTTTACAATACCTTTGTACTTTGGAATGTATTTTTATCCAGCAAAACTAAACCAAAGAAATCAAACACTCTCTCTTGTTTGAACAGAAGGGAAGACATGAGTTCATTTGTTTACATTAACTAAGACAGTGGAAATGTTTCATTGTGGTTAATTTTATTTCAGACACAACATAAAACTAATCTGGAAGGTCTTAATATGGGAATGGAATGTATATTGCTTTTTTAAATCAAATTCTTCATAGCTAAAAGTCTAATTTATGCCACATAATTTACTCTTTTTGGTCCTGTATTTTCCTTTAAAAACATTCCATTTTCATGAAACTATATATAAGAAAGACGTTCAGTTTAATATTAATTTTTGAATGAAGGTGATTTTTTTTTAGTTAAAGGTACTATATTCACATCAAACATAAAGATTTAACATAAACCAGTAAACACAAAACATCAGTGACTTCTGTAGGCCTTCACAGGTGTATCCAGCTTTTAGACTCTACAGAATTTTGTCACCAAAAATTTGTTATTAACACAAATATAGTGTTTCCCCTTCAAAGTTATTAAAATGCCTGAGACAAAGTCCACTCCTAGCAGCACCTTGTTCATAAAAATAAGCAGAATTACTCTGCCTTTAATAAAGTGCAGAATTCTGAAGAGCAGATTTTGACTTAAGTGTTCATGGTAATGCTGGTGGGTAGAACAATGTAGACAATTAGATAAAAAGCAGTATCTCCCAGAACAACATCTTACATTGTCCTTAAAAGAGATTTCACTTTCAATCTGCTAGGATTTCAGGGATGGTCCTATTTTAGTCGTTAGTCTTTAGTTTTTGTTGCTCCGTGTTTTTAGACTGCCACTCATATATTGAAGCATGGCATCCTAAATTATATTTTAACAGAAATTCCCTACCACTTAATTTTTGTTTATTAGGCATGTGTCAAATTTTTTTAAACAGTTTTATGTACTTTTATTGATATTTTCTCTTTCTGCAATAAAATACCATGAGACAAATAGATCTATTAATTTTTTAAAAGGGAAATTACAAGACACAATACAGTTCTGAAAAGATAATTTTGTATCATTAAATGAAAAAATAATGGAAGAAAGAAAATAAAAAGTGCTGCTGACTACGTCCAGATATTCCAGGATTATATAACTTTGTATCTAAAAGCAATTTGGAGAATACATCCAAAAAGCACTTCTTTCACTGTGAATTGATGAAATAGAAAAGGCCAAGAGAAAGCAGAGTCAGTGGGCTTGTTCTTCCCCTCCTCCTGACAATGCAACCCAAGCTTGCCCATGTATTTGCTACTATACAGAAAACTGGGTAGTACTTGATATTTGCAAACCACTTAATCCCAAACAGTTTTTAACAGCATCTGATTCAGAGCAGTCCTTGCCACCCTGCTGTGCTTTCTGACCTTTACAGCACCAGAAAAAAAACCCCGCTGTGTAAATCCATTTTAAGAATTCTGTGGCATTTGGTAGATGTTCAGCTGGGAAAGTCCTCCACATAACAGCACACAGAAAGTCACAAAAACACCACTCCTCTCCCCAGCATATAGGACATGCAAGGACAGATGACACAGTAGATATTTAATGAAACTAGACTATTCTGTCAGCTGTTTTCCTCATATATTGCTACATATCCCTTCAAAGCAAGACTTTTAATTTTCTTAAGCTATATGGGAGTTATATTAAAATCACTTTTTTTTTCCCCTAAGAGCATTCTGAAAGCATACTCAAAATTCCTTAAAATGACCGATTTACAATTGTAGCTGTTCGTGTCAATTTTTTTAGATGAAACATGCTATCCACCTTAGCTAACCAGGAATCTTTCCTATCTGCTTTTGGAACTTTCTAATTCCAAATAGCTTTGTCTTCAGAACAGAAACTGAATATATAAACTGTCAGGTTTGCCTGTTAAAAACACAGAAGTATAGATGGTGATCCTGTGGATACACCCTTATGACTTTAACTCTTTTGTAATTAAGTACGTCCTCCTGTGTCTTTCTATCAAAAAGATCTCAGAAGGATTATGATTATGAAAATTATAGTGATTATGAAAATTCCAAATATAGTATTGTAAGACAGTAACACCATCCAAAAGTTTTTTCCTCCTATTTGCCATTAGAAAAATCTTCTTTCAAGCTCTTAACTTCGCCAAACTTGAAGTGTGTCAGCTGAAGTTTTCCATTCTCAAAACCACAAGCATTCAAGCATTTATGAGGAGTCAAGGGGGATTTTTTTCTTTTTTAAGATGGAAAAAAATTATAGTGAATTTCCATTTGAAAAGTTCTAGTGCCTGTGCAGTAGGGCAGATTCTCTGTCTCCCCTGAGGGAAAAAGGGGTTAGCAAATTCTTGGGCAATGGAAGAGCTGCATATCTACAAGGGCTGAACAGATGAATGTGTCTATTCAGCATGGACTGATGCTGCTGTTGTCACAGCCAAAATGCCCCAAAGAGCTTTTCTATCCCGAAAAAGTCCTCAGTAAAAGTAACCAGAAAGCAGCATACAGCTGAGTCTCACTTTAAGGAAAGAGAGGTAATGCATTATGTTTGGAAGAAGACTTCCTCTTTCAGAGATCAAACTAGCTCAATATTAGGAGGGGTTTGGGGGATACATACTGTCTGACTGGGTAACACCAGCAGTTAGTTCTAGAAGGTAAGAGATCTAGAAAATGGAAGTATTTCCCTTTTATTTCAGCACAATGGGAATTGTGACAACCTCCATGCTTGCAGCAAGAATTCATAGTTTTTGTAAGCATGTCCTCTGCCTTATGCCTGAGAATATTATTCTTCTGTAAAAAAATGTGGTGCTTTTTAAAAAAAATAATAATAATTTCAGTTTATGCTTCTTCAGCAGGTTCAACCTCCCTGAAAAGTCAGTCACTACTAAGTTGCAACCCATGGCTCAGAAACACTTTACTTGCAACTAGAGATATGAGCTATCTTCTGTATTTGATAGGACTCTTGATGTAGAATTCAGAGCATGCAGATGAGAAAATTAGCTAAATTAAGTTTGAAGAAGACCATCCTGTGGTGGAGACTAAAATTTCAATCTTGCTGATAATTTGTGAGTGTAGCATACCAGCATGTACCCGCAACACAGAGAATGATTTCTTGTTTAATCTGATTTTGAACTGAAAAAGTATTTAAAAGCATTGAAGTGGGTTATTCCACATTTGCTTTGATCATACAAAGCATGATTCTGATATTCAGAGTTCTGCTGAGTATGATCTGGCTGCACTACACTCCTATAGTCATTGATGAAACCACTGTGTTCTAGAGAATAACTGGATATGATACCCTGTATCCTCCCAGTGTATGATTTTGCTAAATCCTTTACAAAAGAACGCTTAATGGAAACTAAACAGCTCACAGAAATAACTTGATCTACTTATACTAAATATTACATGCATAAATTAAGGACATCTATCAAATAAAACATTTTTTGCAGTACTGAAAGTGATCTGGCTTTACTAATTGGTATTGGTGTTAAAGTGGGGGTAGTAACTCCAATTTAGCTCTTTTTTTTTTTTTTTTCTTAAGTAATCTGATTAATAAATTCTGCTCTGGCAAATTTAACTTTGAAAAGGCAGCACAATTTTGCATGGAAAAGAAAAACTCTGTCCTTTCACCAGTCACATACATGCTCTCTACTCTTAGCTAAAACCAATGAAGAGTGAGGAAGTCTAGGCTAAAAAAAAAGTTGTCTGAAAACTCTTTTCTAAGAACAAGACAAGTAACCTAGGAAGAATACAAGAAATTAACATTTTTTCTGCTAATTTTATTTTTATATTATTTTAATGTTTTTGAAAATATTAGCAATTATTTAAAAGGCAGAAATATTTTCTTTTAAAGAGAAGACATTTGTCACATATTTCCTAAGAAATTTACAGAATGTAGTATAAATAGTAAACCAGCAAAATTCTGCGTTCAAATAACATTCATGCTAATTCCAGTAACCCCAAAGAAGTATAACAAAAGGACTCCCATAGCATTTCAGAAAGACATACAAACCTTCTTTCTTTCAGATTAATTTAAAAATTTGTCACAAACAGAGATTTATAAATGGAACACTAGTTGTTTTACTTGCATTTTCAGTCTAGACTAAAGTGGTCCTCATCTAGCAAAGCACTACAGAATGCATATAACTATAAGAACCCAGGAAGATTTTTAAAGACACTTCTGTTGTGATTTGCTAGAATGAAGTCAGAATGAGTAGTCTCCTCCTTTTTGTGATCTTTAACCCTTATTTTTGCAATAAAGGTTACTGACTATACAATAGAAAAGCTTTGAGAACAGCTTGAGGAACTTCCTGAGAATAAAATCAGAAGAAAACTGTAGTTTAAAAGGGAATATCATGCTACTGCTTCTGGCCAGTCACCAGTCTCCTTTCTCTCAGCAAGTCTATTTTCTCAGAGTACCATGGCCAAAGCTCCACAAGCTGGCGAGTATCAGGGTAGAAACAATCGGAGTTTGCCATCCAAGGCAGTTGTGGTGAGCTGCAGTTCAAAAGAAAAGAGCATATGTCTTTAATGAAGATCTTTCCAGTAAGCATAGTTTGCTTTAGAACAACACTGAATGAAGATCATTAAGATGATATTTAAACTATTTCTATGTTAAGAGGTCTAGGATTCGTTACAAAAAACAAACAAACAAACAAACAAACAAACAAACAAAAAACCCCAAACACCATAAACTCTTCTCAACCAAGCTAATCTGAAAATTCCATTTCACTTAGATTTTTCTTTTCCAACTATTTTCAAATTTTTGTCAACATCTGCTAACACATCAACAGTCTGTAAAACTGAAGCATATGTTAAAACCACATAGAAAGTCAAACAGACTTCACTGTGTATGATTCAAGAAAGAATATGGAAGAAATAAGAAAATGAGCTGGAATAAATGAAAATAGAAAATACTGTGAATTAAATCAGGCATACCAACAAATACAGTTTTCTGATTTTTATTGGTATTAAGTATAGAGTAAGAATTTTCTTTGTAAGAAAGTATGCTGAAAAATCTTATGAAGAGCCAAGTCTTGAAGACATGCATAAAGACCCACCAGCTGCATTAGCTTTCTTTCACCAGGCTGAGATCTTAATTATAAAACGGGAGGCAATACTATTTTCTGTTCTTCTACAAAGAAGCACTTGTAAACCTGCTGTATCTCAGAAAGGGATTATCTCCAATGATCAGTTATTCTAATCTCTAAGTTAAGCATCAACCCCCAACACAGTGACTTATATTCCCTTATTTTCTTTTTCCTTACTTTCACTTATGTAACCTGAAAGTATATACTATCCAGAACCATCCAATCTTATTTCTCCAACTCTACTTTTTACAGCTATCCAAGATAATAGCATACTTCCACGGACTTCTAATATATCTGTATCTACCTCTGCATTTAGTATTGCATTTTTATTTAACCCCAGACAGCAACTAAGCATCACACAGCTGCTTGCTTACTCACTCGCTCCACCCCAAGGGGCATGGAGCAGAGAATCAGAAGGATAAAAGTGAGAAAGTTTATGGTCTGAGATAAAGACAGTTTAATTGGATGCAAAAGAAAGAAAATAATAATGTTAATGATAACTAATTAATCATTAGCATCCTGAGTTATTTCAGTGTTAATGGTGATTTTGGTCCTCAGAATGAATTTCTTCTTGGGTTATATATTTAATTATATGAGTTAATTTAAACTAGCTCTGCTCTGGTTCAATGGATTGAAAGTTTATCAGCACACTGAGTTCGTTTTCTGGTTTGATGTTTTCAGAGACAAGCCCAAAACACACCCCTCACTAAGGATACAGCAAGGAGAAGTGAAGTGGGATAAGCAGGAACAACTGGGAGATTCAAAAGCACATTACTCATCCAAACTAAATTGCTAACCCACACTCACAGGGCATCTAGTTTAGCCTTCAAATTTTAGAATAAATTCCTATGCCTGACTGCTGAAAAAGCACATTCACGTATGTAAGTGGCATACTTCATAGAATCACAGAATATGCTGAGTTGGAAAGGCCTCAAAAGGATAACTTTTGAACCAGGAGTTCAACTCCTGGTCCTGCATTATCTCCAAGAGTCACACCATGTGTCCAAGAGCATTGTCCAAATGGTTTTTGAACTCTGCCAGATTTGTGTTATATTTCAGGCAGTATTGAAATTTTAGTTAATAGTGTAATAGCAATATAATAACAGCAGAAAGTGAATGCAATTTGTATTAACATAGATAATAAGAATTAGTAAAACTCTAGCCTATAGAACCTTTGAAATTCCTAATTTATCACACTTATGAGCTATTAAAATTGATTAATAATGTTCTCAACTGTATTTAGAATCCACAGAAATCTCAATAAGATTTAAAAAAAAAAATTAACTTACGCCAATATTACATGTCCAAATAATGCAAGCATGTTACTTCATTCAAACCCTTTAGCTCCCAAACATGCTACTCCAAAACTGGGTTTTCACATTATATTTGAAGTCTCTATAGTAGTTACGCCAATACACTACTCACCATCAAAAAAAAAACCAACAAAACAAACCAAGAACAAACACCCAGAATAATCATGTCTTGCTATTACATACTCAAATCTTGGCATGTGTCCTGTGAATAATTTGACACCTATGTAAAGGTTTCCTCTGGGACAACAGAACATTACGAAATACTATGGAAGTGTGGGCTATTTTCTGTACTGATGGATGTAGGAGGGAGGAAAGGACCTTCAATTAGGTCAGAGGAGAAGACTTAAGCTCTGTGCAATTTAGAGCTTTTTACAAAAATATCAATATTTTTAAGGTACCTATGACAATTGGAACCATAATGGGGAGAAGAACAAGTTCTTGAACACAGCTCTCTTCTACTTCATTGTCTGCACAACATATAAAAGTTTATCAGATATTTAAGCTAAACCAGTGACATGCAGTGCTGGAAGACAGTCAGTTAACAGTATATTTTCAAGACATTGTCTACTGCATTACCTTTTATATTAACACATTATATATATTTTTCTAGAATTACCTTTCATTGAAGAGAAATTTTTTTCCACAGTGACATCATGCCAAAAAAAACCCATTTATGCAAATTAAAGACCTGGACTTTTTTAAGCCACAAACACAAACAGTTGCATTTGTATAGAAATGCATCAAACTAACATTCTGTTTTAATATTTCACACAACACATGTATGTTGTGTTTTATGTCCTGTATACATATATATATACATATACAGGACAGGCTTCAAGACCTTCTGTACTTCAGGAAATAGTAAGAGTCAAAGAAATGTCAGCTGGTTTCACATTACAGGTCCATAACAGTATAAGTATGCATAATATGCAAGTAGAGACACAAATTTTTAAAAAGTCCACTAGCTACACAGCAAAAAGTATCATCTGGCCAAAAGTCCAGTATCTAAGTAGAACAGATGGCAATATAGTTTCTAGTGGGGTACTATTTACATTATTTAAACTATTCTATGAAAATAAGAGGACGCAAGTAGAACCCATGCTCTTGAATTTGGTATCTGTTTCACAACTAGCAACAAGCAAGAGCAACAGGAAAAGGAGACATAATGGAATTGGATTTGACTATTTTTCCTGTTCAGAAAGTGGAGTCTAAAGCAATGTAGAATTCATCACCTTTACTCATCAAGATCTATAGTGCATGAAGGCTTTACCAACTCTGATTTTGTAGTTTAAGCCAAGAGTAGCACTTTGGAAACATTTGTTTTCTTGAAAGATGAGTGTTTTATTTGACAGCTGCACTCTTAAGGATTCAATCAGTTAGATCAAAGCCACATGGTATTTTTTGCAGACAGAAGACAGAAACTTTTATTCTTAAGATAGCTCTCCTATTGCAGAAATGAGAATTGAGGAGAAAATATAAAAAACAGGTTAAGAGCTTTTAATCATAATTCCTTGAGGTGTATCAAACACACATAACCATACAGGTGTAAGTACATGTAGCGTCACTCAAGCTGAGAACTTCAGTTTTTTATAGTATCTGTGGATGACATGTTCATATTTTTACTCCTGTTATGCTCAGAGCATGGATAGAGTTGATAAATTTAGTGTCTCCTAATTCCTGTATTTGATATGCTTCTCATATAAAAGGTGGCTTGCCTATCCAGAGGGACTTGAGATCACAGGCCACCATGAATAAGACACTAAACAGCTGTTAAAGCACCCACTGTTTATATATTTTTATATACTATATATATAAACATTTATATAATGTTTATATAGAGATGTTCTAGCTAGGCTTTTTGCCTTAAAGAGGAGAAAGTTTTTTCTAGAATTGATAGGAAGGATAATTTTATAGAAAGCCAAATTATTCAACAGATATAAGTTGTATGAGGAAAACAATGACTCAGAGTTAGTAACCTGGGGCTGTAGAGAGGCAAAAGAATAAAAACATTTTTCCAGAAAACATATAAGTGCAGAACCCCACCTAAAGAATTACAAAAATATAAAGGACCACCATAACCAGTATTTTCACTAGTCACACAAACAAATGAACAGATATGTTTAAAGATAACCGGGTATAAAAATATTCTCTTCTTCCCATACAGAACCAGAATTTCAGCTTCTTCAGGACTCATTATTGTTGAGGTTTATTAATTTGCCTCCCTTCTATGCTGTCTTTAATGTAAACCATAACTCCACTGTCAGCAAGGTGCAGTCTGTGTTCCCTATACACTTTCACAGGCCTGTACTGCAATGTCTCCACTGATTACCCTTCTTCCAGCAAGTTTGTGATAAGCCTAACAGGTCACCCAGGCCCACCTTCACTAAGGGCTGTCCACCCTGTTTTCCCATCTTATTTCTTCAGTTTTAAAACCTTTTTCTTCCCTTCTGATTTTCAGATGCAGTCCATCTCTTCTAGACAGAAGTTCCTGGAATCTCCTGGGAAGTTTCTCTAATGCATAATACTTTCAAATGTATTACCTACTTCAGCACCTGCATTTCTTTGCTGTCAGCCTTTAGTATTATTTATGTGCTCAATAAAAGCAGAATTCACACCTATCTCATTTAACATTACATTTTTATAGGCAAGTAAAACTAGTAACTCCCAATAATTTTTTGATGTGTTAAAATTACTTATCAACTTGTTCTTGGACTCTTCATTACAGTTATGTAAGATTAATTTCAAATTATTTCACAAATCTGGAAATACTGAATTTCATTGTGGAGGGTTTTTTCTGTTTTTTTTTGTTGTTGTTGTTGTTCTGTTTTTTTGGGGGGTTTTTTTTGTTTTGTTTGATTGTTTGTTTTGTTGTTGTTGTTGTTTTGCTGTTGGTTGTTTTCTTCTCTCAATCCCTATACACTCTAGATTTCCTCCATATATTATCATACTATTTTTTCTCAACCTAAATAACTAGAAAACAATTATCAGTAAATTATTTTTTCTTTCTAGTAGATAAACTAAGTTGCCTACTGAACATTTGTTCAAAAGGCAGTCACAGTAAATGTCTTACTGCATATCTCAGGTATAAAATTAAGAAACTACATACATAGAAGTTTGTAAGGAAGAATTGTAACTGGAAAGATGAAAAGCCAGTAAGATGGAATAACTTTTTTAATATTTTCCTAGGCTAAGGAACAGAGAAAAAGACTAAAATGCATCAATATTGATAAAAGTATTCAAGTCAAAAAAGGAGAAGAAATTTCAAAACAAGACCAAGCCATTTATGTGTAATTCCTGCTCCCACCTGAGGTTCAGCCAAACTCTGTCTTACAATGCATTCAGCTTTATTTAAATTAATAAACAGTACCCCATATTAAGTCAATTGGATTTTTTCCCTTGGCAAAAATCCAATTGACTTTTTGGGGGCCAGGACTGTAATTAAGATCTTTAATTTACAGTATGCATATGTAAGCCACTTCCTCAGTTGTTCTGACTTCCCTTGCCAGATCACAGATGCATGAAAAATTGACCCTTACTTCAGATTCCTTAATTATTCTTCTACTAAATTAATTAGCAAATTTCCTATCAAAATAAGAGTTTTGATGTATTTTGACCTGTTTGAAACACAGAGCTGATGAGGGTTCAGAACAAAAGGAAACATATCTCAGACATCAAAATCTTACAGCAAGGACATTTCTAGTTTCTGCAGACTTCTATGTTTTAATCCATCATTCTACACAGCCCCCACACCTTGAGGACCCACACTGTCCTTGGTGAGACGGTGGGAGACCCCATCTTATGTCCAGTCCCAAATTACACAATAATCCACACTGGTTCTTACATCAGAAATCAAACGTCAATGTGTCTGTCTGTAGCACAGCAACACAGCAATACTTCCTGCTGTGGGAATCCACTCAGAGCACAGCTAATGCATGGAGAAGGGAAAAAGTTAGCCTAGAGTAAGGGCTTCTGAAGGGCCACAGAGAAGCAGCACAGTATTACCAATGCTTGAGACACAGTTGCTGCAGACAACATAAGAAGAATCAGAATTGTTTCGTTCATTGTGTAAGAACTGATGAGTGATTTTGAGGTTTTGCTCATCAGTGATGCAATTTGTGAAACACTGTTCTTCATGTATTATTCTTCAAATTGCCAAATATGGTTCTTGGCTGCCTTGTACACAGAAGTTTGGCTTTCCTTGGCAAAGACTAAACTCTGCTTGCATCAAGCCTACTGGAGTCTGTAACAGATAACATATCTTCAGGCCAGTAGAGCCTTTCTTGAAAGGCAATGTCCAAAACTTGCTACAGTGTCCCACATAGTGATTCAGCACCACTGATGTTGATTGGATAAACTACAAAAATTGATTGATGTCTGATATCCATATGTTGCCACCCCTCATTCAACACATTTAGTGCAAAACTTGGCAACCAATAGTATGGCTTTGTGTGCTGATTATGCCTGCAGTCCAAGAAATGGGTTTCTAATTTACCTTATTTAGAGGTACCATGCTAATCACCTGAAGCTATTTCAACCTTATTTCTGTCACAGATAAAATAATTTTTATTCCTATGTCTCATTACCACTGCTAATTCTTCTTCGGTTTCCATTTTCTTTCTATTACATCAACTTCAGTAAGAAATTAAAAATATACCACAAATATTTCTTCTGCTTTACTCCCCCTATTTGTAAAATCATGCCATAAATTAACAATGCACATTTATATGGACATTTAGACATGAGTTCCTATCCATACATACACATACATAGAGTTTATTGTTATTTTCTTCAGTCCTTAAAAGTTGGTTATGTACTGGTTGTGTTTCAGATAAAGAATACTTCAAAGCCTTTCTTACTGAACCCAAATAGGTTCAGAAATATGCATTTAAACAAGAGTGCTATGTTACTATTACTATGTCTCTATAAATACACATAAATTTACATATAAAAACACACAGCACCACTTAAAATACAGCTGGCTTGCTTCAGGATATTACACTGAGGAAGCTTAAAATGTCATACTTCATTGGTTCATATACAAAAAAACTGTAGAAGAAATAAACCTATCCATTGTTAGACTAACCCAACCTAAACTTTTACAATTTGTTATAAATTTACAGTATCTAAACCGCCTGTAAACATTCATATGTGGAAATTTATTTCCTTTGAGAGCTCATACTCAGAGTCAACACTTCTTTGTCTTCAGATAAAAAAAAGATGAACAGTTTTAATGTTCCTGGATGAAGCCATGCTCCCATTGGAATTGAAAGGAAAGTCACCAGCAACTACAAAGAGCTGGAAATAATTTCTAGAGTTTTGTGGTTTATACCACAAACAAAGATTACCACTTCTGCTTTATGTATTCATCTTGACTGCTTCATCTGTTTTGTAGTCATAAAAAGAGACTCTCAGAGCTTTAAAATCTTGCAGAGATTGAGATATGGAATGCCACAAAAATATTTGCAATTGTAAGAATAAAGAAAGACTAAGGAGCAGATTCTCATTCCTTACCAGATTTAAACTGAATAATTCTACTGGTTTCCATGTTGTAAATCCACCTTTTCATTGCTTTGACTTGTAACAGTCAGTTACACCTCAGCTGCAAATGGTTCTTCTACCAAAAAAATTTCACCATGGAATTTTTTCTTTAGACAGTCACCTCAGCTACCCATAAAACAGCATAAGAAAACTAAGCACCTCAAAAAGGAATCCAGGCCAGCACAGACAGCAGGAAGATGTTTGCCAACAGAGACAACAGAGGAACAATGAAATCACAGAAACGTCTTAAATTCCATCCTTTCCCAGGGTTTGGCTCCTTACCCAGGGTGAGCCAGTGGGAAGCTCACTTCACTCAGGATTCATGGTATAGAACACATTCCTGAAAATGTTTTTTTTATATTTTTTATGGGTTTTTTCATTGTTTTTTTTTTCTTTTTTCTTTTTTTTTTCTTTTTTTTTTCAATAGATATATTGGGTGATTACTGCAATTCATGTGGAATTTTTTTTTCTTTTAGTTTCTGATTTTTTTAATATTCACTTCATATATTTGTGTGTGTGTCTTGTGTATGTTTATATATTTCAAACAGCTAACACTTTTAGATCAGGACCTGCATGGTTTTGGGTGCTACCAAAGAACCGATGCTGCACAAGAGGAGCTGACACTAGGAAGGGAACCTCCAGTACAGGTGCAGAAGTTGGCAGCGTCATTAATTTCCAGATGAACTAAATAATAACCTGCACTGACATTTCACCATGAAGTAAGCATAGGACATGGAATGAAATGAATATTCAAGATCACAAAATGTTTATCTGTTTAATATATGATCAAGATCCATTCTGCAATTAAAAGTGTTTCCATCCCTAAACTTCCAACTAGAAATGCATTCCAGGTCCTCTCTCATTTGATTACTGGGCAGGAAACTAGGAAAGAGATTTTAAGTTTTTCCATGGTTGTTGTTTCTCAGGAAAACTTTTTGAAACTTTTGTTCATGGACTAGAGAATTCTACTAAGAATTCCACATTATTTCAGGATTTCAGGCAATTCACCCTTTTCCACAGCTCTCCATCTCCAGTTCTGTTGTAGCAGATACAAATTTACACAATCAGAAGACAGTGCAGTGGCCTCTGATTTTTTCAGCCACATATGCACTACTAATGTGGGTCATTGTAATAAAGGGGTTGTGATAATTACAGCTTATTGAAGGCCATCTTGCAGTCCATTTGCCCAGAGAGAATGTGGAGCCTCCATTCTGAAAGGTATCCAAAAGCTTACTGTACATGGGTCTGAACAACCTGCTGCAGGTGGCTCAGCTTGAGCAGAGGGGTTGGACTGGATGATCTTCAGCAGTGTCTTCCAGTCTCAACCTTTTTTGTGATTCTGTGATATCAGATTGATGAAGCAGGGATCTGAAGATACTGCATGATGAAAAACAACAAAGAACACAGTGCAGTTATTTGGTTCAATCACTATTATATGAGAAAGAAAGTGCCAAGACTAGTCAAACTTGCGTAGATTAAAGCAAAATCCAATTAAATAAAAAAATATGTATAATTATGGTACTTTAAATACATTTTTAATGTAGAAAACACTTTTACACTATCCTTACAGTAACTTTTGAAAGTCTGCAAAATACACTTGGAACTCACATGGCTGGACAAATGATCAGGAATGTTTTCCAGATCATTTGCTTTAATGATGAGTTTGAAACAATTTAATTGTAATCTCAGACATTCTTCAAAAGCCTGTCATAATCTCTGAGGCTACTAATGTTTTCATGACATCACTGACATTACAATCCTGTCTCTTCACTCAGTAACTAAATAAACAGAGGAAAACATGAAAAAGAGTTTTTACTAGCATTCCACTCAGATGTGGGATCATTTCAAATTCCACTATAAAATCTGGACATTAGCTCACAGGAAAATACACTAAAAAACCAAAATTCTTCCATGCAAAACTAGCCACACAAGCGTAACCAGGCATTCCTCTTCAAAGAAGCAGTTTTACACCCTTATTATCCTTGAAACATCAGAGGAATGGATTTTTCTTTCTAAAACTGAAGCGTGTATCAGAATTTAACAGCCTCAAATTTCTTCTTTTATTATTCCACACTCAAATGACTGAACATGTTTACTCAGAGTATACTGTAAGGTTTTTTTACCAAAACTCAGATATTCTCATGCAATTTCCATATTTAAAATAGTCACTTCATTATGAAATGATGTAGCACAAAAGACAGACAACTATAAAAAGAGTAAGCCTTTTGTATGAAAGTATTTCTATTACTTCCTGCATTTAACATTTTCAAAACAAAATGCAAGAGTAAAAGGAAATTCTCAATACAATTCATCCTGAATAGTGTTGTCTCTATCCCCATATGATATTTATGATATTTCTCCAAGTGGCATAAAGTCTGTGTTAAAAAAAGCTTTTAGAAATAATATTAAAAAAAAAAAAGTGTTAAATACTGATCACAGAAGCCCAAAACAGCATAATGAGTCATTTGTGCCTGGGAGATTAGACCCAATTTAAAGTAACTGCAGGTGGATATATTTCTTCAGTGTACCTACATATATTGTTCAAATTGTCACCATAGTTTAAAATATTTTGAAACAAAGTATATCAGATTAGTTGCTAAAAGAAAGGGGTATAAAAAAACACATATCATTAAAACATTTAGCAATTACCACAGTGGCTGGAGGCATCCTAAATTTTGCATAGTTTTAGTTTACTTCTGGGTTAACAAATTAAATAAAGAAAATAAACAATTATTAGTTACTAATCTTCTTATATGCTTAGATAAAAAAATTTCCTACTGAGATGTAGTGAGTTTATTTAAACACATATTTTTTTAAAAATACCACCAATGTAATTTTTAAAGAACATTAAATTAATGGAAATGCTAAAACCCCTCGGTTCTGCCCTACCCTAAAAAGTACAGTATGAACTTTTTATGTAAGTTAAATTTTCTAAAGCCTCTTAATATTTGCTAATAACATTTAGGACATGTATTCTGAAATTTATTAAAACAAGAGTACAGTGATTAAATAAAAATAATTCCAGTTGTCTATTAATCTTGCCTAAAATGGTAGAAAACAATGACATTTTTATTTGCATCTTTCATAAACATACATAATGAAAAAAAGTTTAACCTGAGATTAAAATTCAACCTTATATATGAACTGCAGAAACCTTCCTAATCACAGTACTAGAGATATAATTTCACAAAAAATCATTGCACTATTATTATATTATCACTTCCCCAATGAATGAAACAGATTCTACTTTGTCAAAAATACTTCTGGAAGCAACTACTGAAAGTAATTCTTAAGATGAACTTTGTCAAAGATGAGAAACCAAATGCATTTTCCATATATAATGAAGTACAGTTGCTGGCAGTCAAAAACCATAAAACATAATGAGATGTCACCACCAGAAAAAAGTACCTTCCCACTCCTGAGTGACATATTACAACTGTCTGTACATGAAAGAGACCAGGTTACTCATTAGAAGCAGTGTGAGTGTGCCTTATAGCTTCCACAGACTCTATTCTGAGAGTCTTGGGCTATTGTCACTTGGAATCAAACACATTAAAAAGCATGGTTAAATCCTAAATCTGAGTGCTTTCCTGCCTTAAAATGGGAAAGCTCTCTTGTCAAAAAGTGGAAGATGATTTTCTACAGTGCAGGCAGCAAAAAGGCAACTACAAGTCTCTACAGCAGGATCAGCTGCATGATGTGAATTTTCCATTCATGATCACCACACTCTGTAAAATTATCTTGAGGGGAAGGCCGTAATTCATTTCACTTTTGTCATTCAACAGATGGTTATTCTAAAAGTTTTCAAATAGTCTTAATATTTTGAGATTATAATTGTTGACATTAGTAATTACAAGAAGTGGGCCAAGATGCAAACTTTCAATGGCAAAATAGAGCACATGACAAAAATAGGGCAAAATAGGGCAAAATAGGGCAAAATGGCAAAACTGTGGACACATATATGTGGATGACTCTTGCTAAGTGGAACTTCTCAAAGAGAATGAGAGACCTGGTATACCACTCAGGATATCACAAGAGAGAAAGAGTGTAGAGAAACATTTTATTGACCAGGAGTTTGGACAACTTAGGTTTGGCTCAAAGGCCTAGCAAAGGCTTGCAGAAGCCTGCAAAGGCCTGTGCCCTTGAAATAACCTTGGGAGGATGGAGCCATGGAGGTGGGAGAAGCCTGGACTCTGTCCTGCCTGTCTGTGATTTATACCAATAGTGGAATAGTTTAGAGACAAGTCAAAAAACTGTAACCCATTAGGTAAACTAATCTTCAACAAAGAATGTAAACTATTTTATCATATATAAGAAACAAATACAATGAAAAAAAGCGGGATACGCCATGAAACTGCATCAGTACGAGTGTCGTATTTCCAGCCTAGCTCTCCGATTAAGGGACCCTACAACAAAAGAGTTGTGTATAACACGATTAACATGTGTTATACAGATATTTCTAAAAGTATTGTTTTCTTGAACTTATAAATATATTCTAAGTTACATAATACAATACAAAATGTGAAAAAATTCTAGTCTTGTTGTGATCAGATTTAATTTTATAAAGAAATCTTTAAGATGACTGAAATCTTGTGCAGATTCACCTTTAAATCTTTTAAATCTGTAATCTAAGTCTTAATGACTAAAAATTAAATACGTCTCTTCAATAGTTTCCTATTCCTGTGCAAAATATTTGATGAGGGTATACATATTTCTTTACTTGTAACCTTGCACTTTTACAAAGAGTAGGTCATCCCATCTGGAATACTCTTAATTTCTCCACCAATGGAAGCAAGCAACAATAGAAGGAAAATGCAAACTGATTTCTCTTTTCACTTTCCATTTTAACTTGATTAAATTAAAAAGTTTAATTAACTGAAATAAACTCGTCAAAAGTGCAGTTTTATAATAAAGCAGTGGGCTCAACATGTGGAATTGTTTCTTTCATAATGTGAAGATTATTTATAAAAAATTATTTAATGTTGCTTGCTGCCATTTGGGAATTAAGGACTACACCTGAAGTCCCTACAAGTGATAAACTTTGCTTTTTTTCAGTTCCTCCTCATTAACTAGGTATCTTTTGGACATCATATATAGTACATCACAATGAAAAATTTAAATGAAAATATTTTTGTAAAAATGCAAAACATTTCTTTTAAAAACATGTTTTAATTTATTTTCTATTGTCATTGGCAAGTATGTAGATTTCCATTTATGTTTTCGACAATAATCCTATAAAATATGAAAGGCCCTAAATATGCATCATTATAAATATTCCCTCTAGCTAGCAAATCACACAAAGAACACACATTTTCAATAATCTAATTTCCAGGTCACTGAATATTTACCAATTTCTGTTAACTTTTAAAATTTGCAAATATGGAGAAATATTCTGCAGTAAAAAATGCAACACCAGATTGCAAATTGGAACAAAAGCAATTACTTGTCACTGATGGTGGAGACAGGAACCCAACATGTACACACACCGAGTTCATATAGCAACAGCTGTATTTTATTGTTGGGTGCCCCATTTTACAGGGGCTTCAAATGTTCCATGCTTACACATCTGATTGGTTGGGCTCTTAACTCCGCCCAGCTCACTGGCCAATGACACGGGTGCATTCCTGGTTCAAGGGGATTGGCTGGGGTCCCCTTGTTTGAACTTGAATTCAGCCAATCCCTTTTACATCCTGTTCTCTAAGGCACTAGGCTGGTCAATTGGTGTCTGTTATGGCCAAATTATCTGTGCAGCTATAGACCAGCTATAGTTGTCACAATTACTGAAATAATATACACTCAAAAACACTCAGAACACTCACCAGAATTAGTTTTCTAGAACTTCTTAGCTCACAAAGGAAAAACACTAGAGAAATTAGATTAATAGCTTTCTTAAAACATGCTTCTCATAAGTGCATGATTTGTACAGTCAAATGAGAACTTTAAATGTAGCAAGTCAAGTAACAAGCTCATTCAGTACTCTGTACCTCAAATATATATATAAAAAACATTTGCATTAAGTAACCTGGGGGTAGTTTGACTGCATACATTAAATTTAATTTTTAAAACAACTCTAACTCTTCTAAGGAGAAGCCTGCTATTTGTATCATCATAGAAACAAAAATTAAGAACTTGAAGGCATGAAATTTATGAAATACCTGTACTGTGAAATGTATCATGGTGTGGTTATCCTTCAGTCAACAGAGAAACAAGACAGTATACCCACAGAGTTTAGCATAGAGCCACACAGTCTTAATGATGTGAGCATACAAGCAGTGTGGCCATGTTAGCTTGGTGTGACCTTCCAAGGAGTTAGTAAGGTTGACAAGAGGCATTAGCTCATTTACAGTGCTGGAATAAAACAGTTTAACTGCCCCAGACCACAAGCTGGCTTGTTAGAACTCCACAGAGGAGTTGAAGCCTGGTGTGACAAAAGCAAAGCTGGATCTTTTACGCACACCTACATAAATATCACAGAGTCACAGAATCACAGAATGTGTCAGACTGGAAGGGACCACAGTGGGGCATCTGGTCCAACCTCCCTACTCAAGCAGGGTCATCCTAGAGCACCTGGAACAGGATCGTGCCCAGATGGTTCTTGAATATCTCCAGTGAGGGAGACTTCACAACCTCTCTGGGCAATCTGTTCCAGTGTTCTGTCACCTGCACAGTACAGAAGTATACAGTCACATTCAGGTGGAACTTCCTGCACTTCAGGTGCATCAGTTTCTGACCACTGCCTCTTTATCTATTGGCTGGCACCAGCAAGCAGAGCCTGGCCCATCCTCTTGGCACCCTGCCTTCAGATACTTACAGACATTAATGAGTTCCCCTCTCAGTTGTCTCTTCTCAAGGCTGAACAAGCACAGGTCCCTCAGCCTTTCCTCATAAGTGAATGCTCCAATCCCTTATTCATCTCTGTAATCCTCTGTTGCATCTGCTCCAGGAGCTCCATGTCTCTCCTGTACTGAGGAGTCCAGAACACGACACAGCACTCCAGATGTGCCTCACCAGGGCTAAGTAGGGGGGCAGGATCAACCTGCTGGCAATGTTCCTCCTAATGCACTGTGGGAGAGCACTGGCCTTCTTGGCCACAAGGGCACTGCTGGCTCATGGACAGCCTGTTTGCACCAGGAGCCCCTGGTCCTTCTGCCCAATACTGCTTCCCAGCAGGCTGGCCCCTAGCCTGTGCTGGTGCATGTGGTTACGTCCCTCCAGGTGCATGACCCTGCACTTGCCCCTGTTTAATTTCTGAAGATTCCTCTCTGTCCATCTCTCCAACCTGTTGAGGTCCTCCTGAAGGTCTGCACAGCCCTCTGGGATATTGGTCACTCCTCCCAACTTGGTGTTGTCAGTGAACTTGCTGAGGAGGCATCTGCTCCTCCATCCAAGTAATTCCTGGACAAGTTAAACAAGATTGGGCCCAGTATTGAATCTTGGGGAACACCAATAGTGACAGCCTTCAGCTTGTGCCACTGATTGTGACACTCTGGGATCTGCCATTCAGCAAATTCTCAATCCAGCTCACTGTCCACTCATCCAGGCCACAATTCCAGAGTTTGCTTAAAAGGATGCTGTTAGACACAGCGTCAAAAGCCTTGCTGAAGTCATAGACAATCTCCACTGCTCTCCACTCATACATCTAGGTAGATGTTTAATCACAGAATCACACGTTGGTCAAGCACAATCTACTTTTAACAAATCCATGCTGACTGCTCCTGATTACCTTCTTGTCATCCATGTGGAGAGAGATGGCTTCCAGAATGAGACATTTCATCACCTCTTCAGGGACTGAACTGAGGTTGACTGGCTTGTTCTTCCCTGGGTTCTCCTTCTTCCTGTTTTTGAAGACTGGGGTGACACCTTCTTCCACTCCTCAGGCATCTCTCCTGATCTCCATGACCTCTCAAAGATGCTTGTGAATGGCCTTGCTATGGTGTTCACCAGCTCTCTCAGGATGCATCCTGCCAGGGCCCATGGACTTAAGGATTCTACATTTTCCTAGGTGTTCTCTCATCCAATCCACCCTGATCAAGGAAAGGTCTTCCCACATTACTTTACCCTGAACTCCGGAGTCAGGAGGGATGGGGCTGGGGCCTCTCTCCCTACTTTAGTATTGAGGATAAAGGGAAGTCATATATCAGTAATTTTAAAGTGGAGTAGTCTGCACAGACACTCAGTCTGTGCACACATGTGCAATCAAGCATCTAAGACTAGGGATATCCGTGAGGTTTCCCTGTCCCTGTCCCTGTCCCTGTCTGAACCTAAAAGATGAAGAGAGGGCCCCACCTTCTTGGTTACAAACCCAAATTTTCCATTTGAAAAATAGCCAAACAGAAGGAATGCAGCTATGAATACAGAAAACAACTTCCTAAGAATTTCCCTCCAATCGTCCCCCTGGTTTTTGAGGAAAAAATCTATTCAACCAGATAATTATCACTGCATAGTCATCCTCTGGATGGCCTCAGGCCTTATCATTCCTAGCCTAACCAATTAGACAAATTCAGAGATACTAGAAGAACATATTCACTTTAGCAGTTGCATAATTTGCTATAAAAGCAATCTTCAGACCATATGTATGCACATCACTACCTTAGACACATTTCCAGAATTTTCTTGAGAGTCCATTTGGATTGAGATGACATCTTGCTGCTGAAAATTCTCTCCAGCACCTTCACAGCAGATATGCACAATGCTGGCACTATTTTGGAGAGAAACATACTGAAAGCCTCAAGCAAATACTATGCAGCAGTTCTTTTTTAAAAAAGAATCTATGAATCTATGTATTTTTCCAGGAAAGACAGTGGTTACCAAAAGGCCATTTTTATTAAAAGAAGATACTAGGCTACAGACATAAAGGTTCACAGCAAGTTGATACCCCTTTCTGTGATATAGTCCCTAGACGGAGAAAACACCAATTGTTCAAAGTTACGCATGACAGTGTATGAAAAAACTAAATAATCTTCCACAAGAGCACTGAAAGCAGACACTGATGCCAAGTGCATCTTCATGCAGTTCACAGAATTCCTCATGCCTAATGGGCAAGAAATGGGTCTTCTGGGACTGAAATGCATCTGATTATGTTCAGCATTGGAATGCCAGTCCTCTTCACTATGTATTTTCAGTTTCCTTTACATTATTAATTATGTACCAAGTAAACTTGCAATAATCCTCAGAGTCATACAATATTCCTTGGAGCAGATTTATGAAGTTTGCATTGAAGATTCATTCCAATCCATTAAACAGGTGTGGACTGGTAAATTGTCCTGAAATCATGACATCTCTACAATGCACGTGTGGTAATTTTCTTGAAAAAATGCTGTCTTGCTTTCCTCTATATTTACTGAAGGAAAACAGCTTGAAAAATCAGAAACAAAAGGACTGTATTAGAGCTTCAGATAAAGACAAAAGATAGAACTAATAGGGAATCCTAAGCTGGTCCTGGAGAAGAAAAGGTGGCATCTTCCTATAAGTGGTCCTGTTACCAGAAGAGATAACTATAGAGGAAAAATGGAGAAAGGTTGATTATGGTTGAAGCCATGGCTACCACCAGAAGCTCCTGGCATCAGCTGTTTCAGAGGAAGCAGAGGTCTGTACTTTTTCTTTCCTTTATACTCCCCTGAATGGTTAACAGATAATATACAGAAGCACTGGGCTTTGATCCAAGTTATTAAGAGCTTCCTGAGCAGCCATGCAGAAGGTGAGAATGCCTGAACTAATGTGGGGGGTTGGGGTGTTGTCCCTTTTTCTTTTGTGTTCTCTTTACCTATAGAATTTTGTCCCATTTGTTGGGGGGGAA
>VXBU01009032.1:0-31141 GCA_013400315.1 Bombycilla garrulus
AATGTCAATCGATCTCAAACCAGAACAGGGGTACAGATAATATTCCTTTCTGAAAGTGCAACAGACAAATATGATGGGTGTTACAAAATTAGTAGCAAGGGAAATACACGTAAATGCTGCTCAGTAGAATTAATTTAATTTAGAACGAATTATTAAGTGTGAACCTTATACTCAATGCCCTGTTTCCAGCCATGCCCTGTTTCCAGCCAATGACAAGTGCCCTCTTTTCAGCAGAGAACATGCCACAAAATCATAAGGTCTTCAAGGTCCTAAATGACAAATAAAGACTAAAATAATTCTGCAAAAGAGAACAAATGGTGTCATTTTGATGACTGGGCCAAATTTTATAAAGTTAGTCCTAGCATATCTCTGAGAAGAAAATAATAATTTTTATTTGTTAAGGAGACACTATTGTAAAACATATCCTTCTCTACAGTTTTCAAATCTCGGGATGTTTCTTCAGAAAAGATCTGAAACATGAAAGCATAAACTGTGACTTTTTTGATTTGTTTTTGACCAAAATTAGTAGATAATTTTCCAATCTTGTCTTTGATGAAAGTCACAGGGAATGCTGCTGTTCTATCCTTGAAAAGAAATCAAGGTGGTATTGTTATAACTCATTAACATTTACAAGTCTACAATAACTGTAAATCACACCAAATTACTATGTGTTTATAATGACTGAGACATTAAGTTTATTTATGATTGCTTTTTATCACAGATGATGTTAAGTTACATGACTCAGTTAGTTATTTGGTGAACTATTGTGCAAATGACAAATAATTAAACTGTAGGAAACAGAATTTTTTTGTTTTGTTTAATTTCTGGGGCTTTGGTTTTTTTTTTGGTTTTGGTTTTGATTTTTGTTTTTAATAAAAAGTACGTCTATTTAAATCAAAATTAGTGACAGAGTGAAGATATTCCAAAATAGGAATTGTCTGCTTCTCATACTCGGGAATTCAGCTGCTAAATCTGACCAAATGGCTTAAGCCATGCATTTTATTCTAGGTAGGATCATCAACAGCTCAGAAAAGGAAATTATTGTCATTTTCTATAGCAGCCTATACAGAGTTCTCCCATGACATTCATATTAAAAAATAAAAGCTATCCAGCAGTAACTATTTAAAACCTGTGTCTTCAGAAGTGACTCTTGCTAACAACTTTACCTTATTTGGTGGGAGTTGTGGGGTCATTTTATATCATAAGTTAATGGCTACAGAAACCCTCCCTGCACAACAATTCACATTTCAATTCACATTCAATTTCAATTCTTCCACTTGGAGAAGTACAAGATGATAGATACAATAATATAGAGACAAGAAGCATTGTAAATGAGATTGTACTTTTTTAGGCACTAGATAATTAAAATTAGATTTGTAGAAGTCATAATTTCAGTGTCTGATGTGAGAGTATCCTAAGGGGAAATATGTAGGTGCAGTATAGTCATGAAATAATTTTCAAACTGCACAGTAGTGTTATGATTAGGATTTTCATATATGCCAAAAACAGAAGTGCAAATGCCTGATGATGCCCACAGAGGAAAAAGTAAACAGTATGGATCTTGGGTACATCACAAATAAAATGGTAATTGGGATAATTTTCTGGACTACAGCTTTGAATTTTATGCAATTTCTGCTTTAGTTGTATAAAACTTGGATATGTCTTTAAAAATAATCCCAAAATATCCTACTGCTAACATATTAGCTATTTTACTTTGGCTTCATTGAAGCTCTAACGTTGCAGCAAGTCAGACTTTCTGAAGTTTTTTTAAACATCTTAACCTGATATTATTTCAAACTTGTGTTCATGTGGTGAAAAACATAACATATTTTAAGACTACATACATACATCAAAAGGACAAAGTATGAAAGGGGAGGTCTACTTTTCTGTTCAAACAATTATATTTTATATTACTTTGATGGAATCTTCCCAATTTGATAAGCAATTATTAACATCTCTGCAGATGAAAGCTTAATTCTTTAAAAACTAACTTTTATCATCATCTACAAGCAAGAAAGCAATGTGCCTCTACATATACATCGATACTTTATAATACATGGATAAAAACAAGGCAAGTCAAAATAAAATAATAAACTAAGAAGTTGGAATCTGGAGATACATTTATGACTAGATTGCGGTTATATAATTTTCATTATGCTTCTCTTTGATAATAATTATCATATTACATAGAAGACCAGTAAATTGTATGGCTATTGTAATTTTAAGAGACAAAGAAAAGAAATTTATTTTCAGTTGACTACTTCATTGCAACTATTTTTCAATTAGTTTTTATCAGCATTTTAGCCAAAGAGTTTTATAATTTAACGTACTGACCTCTTTATTATCAAATGTATAGCTTTTTCCAAATAGTAGATTAAAAATGAAGACCTAGAAGGTGAAAGAAGAGAAAAGAATATGAAAGCTACCAAATGTGTTAGAAGATTTGGGAACAAGTTTAATGCTTAAAACTTTATTTTAGTGTATACATTTGCAATTAGAAGTATGTATGTAAACACACACACATACGTACATGTATATGTATGTACACTTACAACTACACTTACTGAAGAAAGGTAAAGTCTGCTATCATCTTTAAACATGCTTAAAACACCAAGCATATTAATAGTACTTTAAAAATATGGTACATTTTGGTGCAAACATGCAATTTTTATTGTCTGAAAAGGCTGTGGAAACATTTATCTTTTAGGGAAAACAGAAACATACATTTTTAAATTTCTGTATACCTACACAGAGAAAATGTAAAATACCTCAAAGGCAAATGTAATAATACTTTTACAGAAAAGGAAATAGAGATTGCCTTGTACAATAAAATAATCTAGCAGTAAGACGTTATCAAAGAGAGAGAATAGAGAGCATAAGGATGTGATCATTATTGTAGAGATGTTAATATGTCTTGATAATATATTTTTTATGATTTAAACAGTGGCCTGATAAAAATGGCTGAAGAAAAATGTCTTTTCCAAGGGGTAACAGGGGAAACGTCTCAGGCTTGTGCTATTTCACTACCCAAGTTAATAAGAATTTAGATACTTTAATGCTGTTTTGCAAATACCTTTCCGTTTCTACACTACCAAACAAAGTTTAAGTTGCCACCCTTTCCCTTTCCCATATAATCTAAATAGATATGCCAGTAAATAAAGTGCTGCTGGAACTCAGAACCTTGTCAGTCTTGGTCTTCATCAAAAAAACAGATCAAAACCCCATGAACTATTATACTACATAACAGTCAAAAAGACTACATGAAGAGAAAAAAGTGTAGGTGGCAGGAATAGCCATGGATTTAAACCATAAATCCCAATCTTGTGTAACCATAATGTATATGACAATAATGGATGTTCATAATGCTAAAATTAACATGTTTAGCAACTACTCTGGTTTTTGGGGGGTTATTTTTCCTTGTCAGTTTGTTCATTATTTATCAAAGCTATATTTAGCATGCACATTGTGCATACAGACCTGAGGTACCTATATAATCTATGCTAAAAGAAGCCGAAAAAAATCTAATAGCCTTTTTATAAACTTGCCCTTAATGTACCCCTGGGGGACTGAAAAATACTATTGTACATTCTAAAGGATATGAAGCTGAAGGCCAGAAAAACTAGACTTCTTTCTCAGCAGGAAAAAATTGCCATAGAAGCTTCTCTAGAGTACTCTTTTTCTCTCTCTCTGTTACTAGTCTTTTGCAAGTGAACACAAAATGCTTTACCTTGAGACATCATTGTCTTAATATTTCAGTCTAGTACACACTTGCTGCTTTACTCCTGAAAGCTGCCCATAAGAGCAGAAGCTAGTTCTGGAAGAGTGCAAGCCCATAAGACTGAAACTTTCAGAGCAAGCAAAAGTATGCCCTGAACACCTAGTTCAGTATAACTTCCAGAATGTTTGAAATGTAGGTTGATCATGAAATGAAGGACTTTTCTGAACTCAGGACTGTGTTTTTTTGCAATTTCTTCTGGTCATTTTCTCACACTTTGATGAAATGTCTGTCATTCTAAAAGGAATAGAAATGTCTGAGATATATTTTTAACAAAGAAATATTGTGGTCTAACTAATATACCTGGCTTTGTTTTTTTTTAAACTCAAACTAAACGGATGCATTGTTATGGAGTATTTGAATGTTTGTTCTAGTAAAGATGAAGCTCAACATTGACAATTAGAATTTTCTTATTCCCATCTGGCTTTGTTTTTGTTTTGTTTTTGTTTTTAATTATTATTTTTTGTGTTTGATTTAATCAATCTTCTTTTATTTTGATTGAATTTACCTTCTTTATTTATTTTGACACTATTTTCATTATTCTGTTGAGCCATCTGATATCTGGTCTTCTCTAATATCTCATTCTTTAGAATGTAGGTGTCATAACTGCAGAGCTGTGGTTTTTAAATTACTACTGGATTATTACTGTGTCTCTCCTCTCTAACTCAGCGTTGGTGAAAACTGTTGAAAATGCATTACATGGTAGAAATTTTTGTAACTTAGATCCCAAGACAGATCTTATGGTGAGCTTCCCTTGCAGTTGCAACAATGTTCCACTAGTTAAATTTTTCTTTTTCACCCTGTGTTTCATTAAGATTTTTATTAATTGAATGTTTATTATTATTATGACCTATCTTCTGTACTATGATTATACTGAGATACTTACAGTTCTTCACAGTAATTCAAGAACAGCACTGCCTTTGATCTCTCCATAAAGGTAGATGTAACACACCAGAAGACTACAGAGCATGAAGTTTCCAGCAATTTGTGGAATATTATCCACAGGCCACAGCTTCCATCTCCACTTCTCAAGACCCCCTGCTGTCACATCAGATCTGCATTTCTCTGTAATACAACACTGTGCTGGAGTCAAACACCTTATTGTGCACAGACTATTTGTTAGGCTATTTAAATAGAACTGCTACATACATACTTGTATGTACAGACATATGCAGTTTTTTTCCTTTTCTTGGCACACAAAAGTAGCAAATAGGATTTATTCTCTATGGCAGAAGCTGAGAAAGGAGTCTCCATGTACATTTTTTAAATGTCTCACTTTTCTATAGAAAGATAACTCTATCTTTTATCTGATACAGATGTAAGACTTAAATAAAATTCTTCCCCCTAAGTAAGATTTTTCTTGTTATCATTATGCTAATTATCAGTGCTCTATGCTGATCATTACCTTGTTTCCACTAGGTCAGCAGTAGTAATTAGAACAGATTGAATGCAGTGAATTAGGTCCTGAAGGATTCTGTGCTCAAGATCTTGTTTATAGACAAAAGAGGAAGCACATCTTGGATATAAATAAAATCAATAATTTATTGTTACTATAACTGAAATCTCAAGAATCTGATAATTATTAGTCCAGGTCTAATAGTTATATAAAAAAGACAATGATGAAAAAAAAATATTCTATGCTAAGTTCTTAGTTTCTACTCCTTTTCCTGGTGTTCTACTCATGCTTCCCCTGCTCTTCTGGCCCTATCTGTAGTTTCAAACAGCAGGAAGGATTATGATGAATTGTCAGCATCTTGGAATCCTTCTCCTGGAGAAACAAGATGTTTAAGTTGCTTGCTTTTGCTTCAACCCTCAAAGGTCAGCTTGGTATTATTTTTATGTGTTTGCTAACATACTTTTACAGTTTCTCATTGTCCTGCAGATCCAGGTTACAATTAAATTTACTAAATATTTTGACCTTTACGCATGTTAGATATTATTTCCTCATTTATTTTGGTTAGCCTTAAGCCCAACTCCAGTTATACAAGCCACCTATAGGTGTATAATTACCTGGGGTATTATTGTTTAACATAACTTCAAATACTTATATTTTTCAGCAATGAAATACTTCAATGCACTAAAATATAAGCAGGAAAATTTGCATATGAGGGTAAAAACAAAAAAAATTTTGCACAGTATACTCAAACCTCTCTGAACACAAGAATTTAGTACAGACAAAATAATCTTCTGGAGCAGAGATGTTGAAAAGTGGCCACACAGAGAGCTATAGGCAAAATATAATTTCAATGACAGATGCAGGATTAAAGCAGTTAGCTCCAGTTCACCTGCTTCTGGATTAAATTTTAATAAAAAATTACATGTGTTGTTGTTTTGCAGCAGTGTTTGACTACAGCCTTACAGTTGACAACTATAGCATCTGCTAAAAAGCCTATGGAAATCAAAAGAATTCCATGAAGAATTAAGAATATACTTTAAGAATTGAAGTACTTTTTGTATGTCTTTTTCATGAAAGTCATCACAGGGACACAAGACCTATTTCATAAATCTTAAGCCCAAATTTAGTAGTGATTTTCCATCAAATGAAAAAAAAAATGCTGACAACATGATATTGTCTCTGAAAAGTGAATGTTTCTCCTGGGGCAAAAAAAAAGTTATTTCCTGTAAAAAATTGGTTTGGAAGTGAAGGCATAAGCTAAAGAGAATATTTTTTCTTTTGTTCATCAGAAGATAGCAAAATATATTATGTTCAGAGTATTATTTGTAATTACCTAAAAGAAAAAATTGTCTGAACACTCTAAAAGGTAGTACTATATTTGAAAAAGTCACTAACCAATGTGACTATTTTACTGCAGTGCATGGAAACAAATAGCCATTTTTAAAGAATGCATAGGTTTTGTGCTTTTTTGTTTCTTTGTTTTTGTTGGGATTTTTGGGTTGGGTTTTTTTCTGTTGTTGGTTTTCTTTTTTTGTGGTGGTTGTTTTTTTCCAGGAGGGAAAAGTACATCATTGTTCAACCTCTCTTGGACATTTTTTAAGTGTGTGTATGAATGTTTGGAAAACAATCAATGTGATGTCAGTACAACTCTTTGGACAACTAATTGTTCAGCAGATTTTGAAGAGGTAAAAGAGATTATTTTTTTTCCTTTTTTTATAACAAGGTGAAACTCAAACCCTACAAGTCTCACACCTGCAGCTGCGGGAAATAAAATAATTCTGAAAAATTGCTGCTACATGCTGACCAACAGATTATAGGTGGTCTATATCTTTAATTTATTTCTCAAATTCATGAACTGCTTAGTAAACATGTTGTTCATTTATGGGAAAACTTTTATTATGTTATGTCAAAATCAGTTGTATGTTCTGATATGCTTCCTTTTCACTGCATATTTAAGGAATACAATTCAAAAAGACTAAGCCTGACTTCTTCAATAATTTATAAGAAAGTGTCTGACTTCTGTGCAGAAGCAAAAAATAAACCATTTTAGTTTTGCACCTTTATATACAAAAATAGGACCAGATATACAGAGACAAATCCTTTTGTACGGGATTTATACATTTGTAAAATGTTTGTATGCATGTCTATATGTAGAAGTTAATCCAGGGAAATACACATTATCAGGAAACAGACGCTCTACTGTCCAATAATTTTGAAAAATAATTTGTAAAATGTTTTAAACTTTGTCATTCTAAAACAATATCAGTTCAAACTAATTTGACTTCTTACCCTACATCCATCTAGGCTGAGTCATAAACAGAATTTTGAAATAGAACGATACATATTTTGATTTTTGCATCAGACAGTCATCTTGATTAGACAAAATACTGTATTTCAACAATATCATAAGTTTTCAGGGACATCAATTTTATAGGGGTATGTAAAATTTCATAATAATTGGCTTTTTTTAATGCCCTATTTCAAGATACAGAGATCCAGAAGTATAGTTTTTTGCCAAGGAATTGCTTTCATTGAGTGATATCACTAGAATGAAATATCCCTCACCTGCCAAAAGTTAATTTAGCTCATCTACCAAGTCTGGTTTTTTGAGCACAGCTTTCTGGATTATATCCTCTTTTGTTGGTAAAAACACAATAGGAATCTTGTCTTTGCTCAGTTGAATTATTTGTGAACATTTTAAGTAGAGCAATGCAATAAGTGTCATAGACTCTCACATCCCTTATAGCTATGTGTTTTTTATCCATTTAACCCTGCCAGGCACTCTCTTACTCATGTTAGCTAGTCAAATATCCTCTTTTACGCATTCAGCCATATATAACTTGTTATTATTTCATTGTCTATTTTCTTCTTTTTCCTGGACTGTCATAAATCTAGTGAAATTTGTTGCATAATAATCTTTTGCTACCTGCTGAGGTCTTTGCTAGGTTTGAAGCATGTCAGGATTTAGTTTTATTTACCACCTACATGGTTTTTTAAACTCTCTATCCCTCTCTTTGATTTTGCAAAAGGAAGAGCAATTGTTATCTATTTATCATAATATTTATTTGGGACTTTTCAACTTTCTTTGTTTTATTTCAACTGGAATTCTAGGGAAGCAGTTTGATTAAACATTTCACTGTTTATACTCATTTAGCAAGTAAATTTTGTATTTGTACAAAAAAATCACCATTCTTCCTATTTTGACAACTTGGATTTTCTTATTCTGACAAAGCATGTGAATACTTTTTTGTCCTGCAGTGTTGAACAAGTTGTAGACTTGCGGGGGATAAAATGCTTAGGTTTTATGAATTATCAAAGTAGCAAATTTGTGAAGTAGCAGGTTTAGTACTGGTCATGAATTTTTTTAACTGGCAAAATACTCCATTTTAATTAGGATATGCACAGTAACATTAATCTATATGTCTCATGCTTTTTAGCTTATTTTTGTAGAAGCAGGATCCTCTTCTTTGTCTTAGTAGTTTCTCTGCTTCTAAGCGGTTTTATCACTAATGTTCAATCCATCTAAAATTCTCTGAGCATTATTTCTTACTGGCTTGTTACAATTTTCCCCCACAGCATTATTCTACTACATGTGCTAAAACAGAGGAAGAGATAACTCTCATGATATGTGTCAACTTTATTATGTAAGATTCTATTTTAGATCGCTTTAGAAGCAAGCAACAATAGCATGCAGCAATTTTTGAGATGTTGATCTTTGCTCTAAAATCCTAGGGAGAAAGATAAAACTTAAAAAAAAAAACTTGTGCATGATGGAAATGAAAAGAATCTCATTTTCTTTAATATTGAAAAGAATAAAAGGGGGAAGTGAGAATATCCGAACCTACAAAACCCACAATTCCTGTAATACATTTAAAAGGGAAACAAAATGAAAGTAAAATAAATTAAATCAAATCTTAAGGATAAAGCTGAAATAATCAACTTTTCTGGACAAGATTCTAATCTTCTGGAAGGGTAAATTAGTACACGGAGTACTGCAATTGCAGAGTGACACTGCCCATCTAGCCCACTGTTCCGTAAACTTGTGCTTGTCCCTAGAAGACAATAAATAAAGTCTATTGCAAAAGCAGTTACATTCCTCATAACTCTCATGCTTTACTTGGGTCTCACAGAGAAACTGAGAGTGAAAAAAAGAAAATAAGAAAATAAGACAAAGAGAAAATAGAAAAGAAAAGAAAAATGCCAGATCATTCTATAGTAAATCCATTCCTAATACTAAGCAATGCATTCAGACACAATTATGAAGTGGTCCTGAAAGAAAAAAAAAAATCGAATTAACCCTGCCGATCTGGAAGGGAGCACAGTCAGGGCAGGTGACCCAAACTGGCCAAAGGGCTATTCAACACCACAGAAGATCAGGCCTTGTTATTTAAACTAGGGGAGCAACCAGGAAAACCAGCTGGTCTGGGTTTGGTAAGGGGATTCTGGCATCTGTCAGCAAGGGATGAGCAGTTGCATTGTGCATCATTTAGGACTTTTATGGTGATGATGATGATTATGAAGATACCATTATTGTCGGTTTTTACTTTATTTTCAATTATTAAACTGTTCTTATCTCAAGTTTTACTTTGACTCTTCTTTCAATTTCACCTGGGTGTGGGGGGAGGAGTGCAGGGGTTAAGCTAGTGCTTGTGTGGTATTTCATCTCTGTCTGGGCTAAAAACCTCCTTAACTAACAAACAAACAAAAAGTCCCTATGGGTTTTTACTTGATTGATTTATTGAGAGATTTGGTGTACATTTACAGATTTCAAACTTCATCAGGCACAGATCTTTCAACCAGAATTCCAGATGAAATCTGATTTCTATTCTGTACCAGCTCTGCATTGTTCCAGCCCATATTTGAATGCATGGATAGTAGTTTAGTCACTGCAAGTTTTTTTTCTGTGGATTGTACTTTCAGAGTGGGAATGCTTGAAGATTCTTAATTGCAGGGGGGAATATAAGACTGGCAATACATTTGTACATCAATAAACTGAAGCAAACTGCTAAGACACTGAGGGTTCTGGGCTTGTTCCCTGGAAAAAGGAAAGCTTTGAGAGGAGTTTGTCACCAAACTAGCAGGGTTAGGCTTTTCCCAGAGCTTCCTGGAGGGAGGATGAGAATAAAAAGCCATAGATAGAAGCGAGACTGGTTCAGACTGGCAATAAAAATAATTACACCAAGAAAAAAATGTGAATGTTTTCTCCTGTGTCTAGTACTGGGGGCTTGTAGCTCCCTGGAGCTGCAGAGGTTCCCCAGGAGTGCACCAGGACGTGTCTGAGCAACCAGAGTCTTTCCCACTGCCCCAGCTGCAGAGCAGGGAGGGACACAGGGCACCAGGGTGGTCCCTACACTGGGCATTGGGTGTTGCCCTGGCGACAGCAATGGATCAGAGCTGGGCTGGACACGGACCAGGGGTGTGCCAGCCTGGGCCAGAGCCGGGCTTGTCACAGACCAGGGGTGTGCCAGCCTGGCAGGGCCCAGGCCTCAGCACGGTGCAGGCAGCTGGAGATTGGCACTGCATAACTGAGGCAGTGACTGACGGCTCCTGGGGGAGTAAAAGCAGTGTAGGGTCATGGCCAGGAACTGATTGCTTCCGAGGAGGCTGGATGGGAACAGGTAGGCCTGATAGTGCCCTCACGACCTTGATCTACTCCAGTGAAAATAAATACATTAATGCAAGAAGAAAAAAAACCAAAACAACCAAGTGGTATTTTTGTCTTTTCTAGGTATTATTAATTCATTATTTTATTCATCCAAATACATGCCAAATTCATGTCTCCTTGTTAGAGATAAATAATAGCTCATTTTTAACAGCATAAATTGTTAACATTATTGCTTTAAGTAGAATTTTCCAAGTTGAGAGCCTTGAAATTCTGTTTGTTCATTTCAACAAAGGATGTAATACAGACCTTCATAAAGTGCAGAAACAAATCTTATTTCTCATTTTAAAAATCTCTAAAATAATCAAATGTCACAGGAAAAAATCATTGGCTGGAGACATGTAACTGAGAGGAGTAATCGCATTTATTTGCTTACTACTACTTTATCTGTTTGAACTAGATAAAAAAATTGTGATAGTAGTGTCATCATCAATTTCTGGATGTAATTATTCACTATAGTTAAACATATCAATTTTTCAGAAATACACTATAATTTTATCACGGTCTTTTATCAGTTGTATATTTTTCCATAGCATGGTCTTAAGCAACACTGACCTAATGGATATCAGATTTTTGTGAGGCAGAAGAAAATGAGAAAGGTAGAGGGTGTGAAATCGTAGATTCATTATATTTGGCATGTCCATGAGGTTGCAAATATCTTTGTTCACTAACTAATACAACTACTGAAATTATCTCAGGTATTACCAATGATTGAAAAAGCAGAGTATTTAAAAACTATTTTTGAAATTACTTTTAAAAGGCCTTCTCCCAGAGAATTTACTAAAAGTTATGCCTGAAAAAAAATAAAAAAAATAGAATGTAGTGGATATTGACTTACCCTAAATGAAATAAGCATGTTCCTGACAACTTTCCAGCAAAAAATGTTTTCACATAAATTATGAATATATTATCTCTCAAATAATACCATGTGGGTTAACTTTCCATTTATAAGAATGTCCCTCACAGCACAGCTGCCATCAATTTTATTAATATTTAAATTGTTTCAAAAATGTTTACAGTTTAGTTTGCAATTTTATATTGAAGTAGACATTAACCAGATAACAATAGTCAGCCATTAGATTTATGATGCCTCAAAATTGTTTAAAAATTTGAAGTGTTAAAATTACTGGACTGCAAAAGACATATAGCAATAAGATTAAAAAACAACCAAAACAACTGTATTTTATATATTTCTAGTTGAAAAAACTGAAATTCCTCCGAAAAGTCTTCTGCATAATCAGACACAGAATATTGACAAAATTAGCACAGGTTGCCTTATGTAAGGGGAAGTAGGTTATCATTGTGAGGAAGCCCAGTAAAACTTATGTGGCCATAGTTAACACTTTCTGTTTCCCTCTGCTTGCTATGAGAGAAAATTCTTGTGCGAAAAATAAAAGGCCTCATATTCCAAGACATCAGAACCATGACATACATTGTAGGTTTTTCATTAGATACAATTTAGAGGTTTAAGCCAAGAACTGAGATTTCTTTACACAGTTGATCAGGAAAAGTATTAGAAACTTCCGCATTAGCAAGAAAAACAAATTCCATTTTTGTCAGAGGAAGTATTAAAAATACCAGTAATAATTTAAAGCTTAAAGTTGCTACTGAGGCTATTGAAACCAAAGGTGTGAATTTCCTAAGTGCTCTCTTCCAGGAATGTATCAAGGAATAAAACAGGCTTTGTGCTTTCATTAAAAGTGCTTTTGAGAATATGACAAAGGCCTCAAATTATTTTTTGTTAGTTACTAATCAGAAATTACTGTTTTCACTTAGATTTACAGTTATACCAGTCTAGACTGAAATCAATCTTGAACTTAAAGGTCATAATCTTCACCACTATTGATTTATCTGAGAAATGAAGAGGAGGTTATATGCAAGGAATATCTGGGAAAATAATGCAAACAATTTAGCAATGACATGCAAATTATATCAGTAGAATTTGGAGGAGCAAATAGTTGCAGAAATGTGGCTTTGAAACAGTTTAATATATTAAAATAGTATACAAACCTTAAAAACTATTTAAATTGTTTAAGACCCATGCAGTTTCATAAAGGATGTTTATTATATCCATAATCTATGCACAATTAAACAATCATTTCCTCTGTCTTGCCTGTGGCAAGATTGTAAATGAAGACTAGAGCTGTCTAATCCTTCACAATCATAGATGCTGTAAATTTTGCTTGACTTTTCGTGGAAGAAGGGAATGTCTCTATGTCATTACTAATAGCTGTAATAATGAATATGATGTTAGAAAGGCACTGCTCATTTTCATAAATTCTACATGTCTTTGTGATGCAGAAAGAATCCCTTCAGCATTTGAGTGGGCAAAAACCCCAAACAAAAAAAAACAGAAATACATAAACTTGTAGTTTTACTGGGAAAAGAGAGGGTTCGCCAGAAACAAACAAGAAGAAATAAAAATTTTCTGGGTGGATTTCCTTCTGGGTGGATTTAGTAAATGTATTAAATGGTGCTACATTTCTAAGGTAAAACACAAAATACTTTCATATGATTTAGCACTTTCTTTTCCTAGTATTAAGAATGTCATGCCTAAATAGCCCAATGAATGTTGCTTTCTAAAAAGTGAACTAATGAGCACTTAAGTTTGCCATCCTGAGCATGAAGCTCTGCTGTTAAAGGCTGTAGCATGTAGATTTACACAAAAAGTCTGAATGAAAATTAGATATGCCTTGATAGCATCCAACCCACTGAAAAATTTTTTTTCTTCTTGTTTTTTTCTTATGAACACTCTCTTTTCACAGTAAAACTACAAGATAAAGAATGAGCAGAAAGAATGTACCCTATTTTCTGTGGTGACATTTTTCTTTGTTAAGGAAACTTCCCTGTCTGACCACCCAAGAGCCACTCTGAGAGTCACACTTGCACCACCTGAGCTAAGACTAAAGCCCCTTTGCAGCTACGCACATCAAACTCATAGTCAGGGCAAGATTCCTTACTGGCCCATGGCAAGTTTTCCTATAGAAGAGTCTCAGACATCGCAATCCTAAAAATAATTTAATCTTGGTGCAGAAATTAAATAACAACAGAACAGCTCAAGTTGGGTGCTTCTAAGGAGGGACCCTGAAGAAAGGAAACACTGAGCTTTTACACCTTCACAATCCAAGTGGGCAAAAATGTCAGGGTCATTGGCTCCTGCCATACCTCTGAGTGTCTGATCGCCAGGCTGGGCCACAGGTCCCCATGCCCTTTGTTCAGGGCAGCTCAAGGCCTCTTCCCTCACAGTCGAGCTGCCCAGAGCTCCATGTGCTGCTCCCCTGCAGCTGCACACCGAGTTACCAACACTGAATGTAATCCTCAGCATCTTAATGTGTACTTTATGGTTGCAAAAAGAGCTTCCTATAAAACTTCCTTGCTCTAATAATGGGTAATATTAAATTTTATGAAACATTTTTGAATCTTTAAGTTCCAAGATAAGGACAGGCCACAGGATGACAACAGAACAACTCCTGTCTTCTATTAAAAAGTTCAAGCTTTCAAAAATGCAATTTTTAGTCCTGTTCTACATATTACACAAAGCACATATTTTACTCAGGAAGGACCAAAGGCCACGGGATTTTTATAATCCATTATTTCAGCCACCTCAAATTAATTTTCAGAGGTCATATAGGCCATCATCCCCCACTGAAATATCAACTATTTCAGACGTTAACTTCAATTTTTCTGCAAACAAAACACCACTTTGTATTCAAAGTGGCTTCCATTAACTGGCCAATTAGTTAAAAATACGAATTAATTTTCATTGTGATTATTCTCAATTGGAATGCATGGAACTGGAATAGAAAATATGAGACTATATGACCTGGTTGCCTACTCATTAACCCAAAATTAAATTTAAACCACAAAAGCATAAAATTAAATTGCTATATTGTATTTTTCTTAATTTATAACAGGAGAGTGAAATTATTTGAATTCAGCTTAGGTTTTACAATATTTATTCAAATTTTATTCTGGGAAAATCATAAAATTATAGAATCATTTGGGTTGAAATGAACCCTGAAGGTCATTAGTTCCAAGCTCACTGCAGGGAGTAGGGACAAGTTCCACTAAACCAGGTTGCTCAAAACCCCATCCAACCGGAACTTAAACCCAGACATGGGGCGTTTACAACTTTCCTGGGCAACCTGTTCCAGTGCCTCACCACCCTCACAGTAAAGAATTGTTTCATTATATCCAGTCTTGATCTATCTTCTTTTAGTTCAAAACTATTACCCTCTCTCCTGTCCCTATAGGCCCTGGTGAAAAAAGTCTTTTTTTTATCTTTCTTTTAAGCCCCTCTTAAAGAATTAAAAGGTCACAGTACAGTCTCCCTGGAGCTTTTTGTTATCCTTCTGAACCTCAACCTCCTTAACATGTTTTCATAAGAGAATTGCTTCATGGCCCTCCTGACCAGTTTATATGTTCTTGACTACTGTGAGAGACTGAAATGGTTAATGGCTTAAACACTGCTAAAATCATCAAAGGACTTATGTTTGCTGTAGTAAACTGCAAAGAAACAGCTGTCCATCTGCAACCAGCAAAATCCCAGATGTCCCTAATAACTTGGACTGTGACCGAGAACATGAGATAAGGGAGATACTATTATCTAATCATCCCAGGTCTGAGAAGAAGAATGTATCTACTAGTGGTACTGGAAGAGAGACTGGAATGCTGGTGCCTCAGACATTCGGGGGGGGGGGATGCTGCCGGTGTGCAAAGTACCTCCCAGATGCAGAGAGGAGCACAGCCCACCTCAGGCTACAGCTGGGTGTTGAGCCTCATATGAGAAGAGGCAAACCCTGCAAGGTGGGAATTGTCTCCTTGTCCTTACTCAAGTGAACTCAGCTATGATAACTCCACTGCTGGGGAAGTACTGGGACCTTCCCATATAGCATGAAGGTGTTCATCTCTGCTGACGGGCCATAATGGGCCATAGTGGACACAACTGCACTGCTGTAACAGGCAGCTGCATGATCTTAGAAGGTATCAAAGACACCCAAAATGTCCCTAATCCACAACATTACATCATCCTTTTGAAACTCCCTGTACCAAGGGAGGGACCTGGGTATGATATAAAATGATACACAATGATGGTGTCCTGTGGGATTTCTCCCCACCACTTCTTTGGGATATCCTTCTCCCATCCCCACTGCCACTACTTCTTTGGGACCATCTTCCCCTACCGCCACCTCTGTGGGATCCCTCCATCACCTGATGGATCTGGACTGCAGCCACCACCACCACCACAACTGCAACACCACTTCAACCAATAGACACTGAAATGGCAACAACTAAGTCTCACTGCAAGGCCTACACATTACTGGTAGTAAGATTTTTCTACTCTTATCCTTTCCTTTTCTTTCTTATGCATTTTCTTAAGTGATGGTTTTATGCTTTTATATTTTCATATTACTATGGATAACCAAAATAGCTACATACCTGTTTTCCTGTGCAACCAAATTGTTCTACAATAAATCCTACACGTGTCTATCTACAAAACACTGATCATTCAGTGTTGTTTTAGTCTAATCCACCCCAAGGAATCTATTAACAAGAACCTGGGTTATCCTTGCCTTCTAGGGTGAGTTGTAACAACGACATCTACTCCTTCACTGTCTTATGACCCAGACATGATTGCAAATATATGTATATGAAAAACACATTCATACAAAATTATTATGTTTGAATGAATGAAGTTGCCTCATATTAAGAAATGTCTTAGAAAGGGGCAATGGGATCTCACATACAGCACAGGAAACTTTATCAGATACAGTGGATTTAGTCTAGGAAAAGACAAACATTGTATTTAAAGTAAAAATCTAATGTAGCAATTATTTGAGTGCTATCACTGAGTGAAATTAAAAAATAAAAAAGTATTTTGACACTAGATAATAAAATATTTTGACATAAAAAATAATGTTGAACTGGGAAAATTCACTGCTGAAGATAAAATTCCATGCAACTTATGAAAAATATTCATCTGGAAACAAAGTTTAAATGGACAAGATCTCAATACTGTCTAATGTCTCCAAATCAAGCACAAATATGTCCCAAAGGTCTGAAATTAGTTCAAAAAAGGAAAGTCATGGTATCTTCAAGTAGCCAGAGATAAATTTTTAGCTTGAGAAAAAGTATGTTTACACAACTATGTCTCTGACATTCAGCAGCTGTGATTCTGCCTTTATTTCATCCTGATCGGTACTATACTTTGAGAGAATAGTCTTGGAGTATAATACAGTTGGGACACTTATGAATTCTTAATTATTTTAAATAGCTGCTCTTACACTTGTGAATATAATGGGAAGAGTTGAAGGAAAAAAGTAAGTTAATTAAAGAACTACTTGATATTGTCCATTGTTCCTTTAAATATTATGAAAAAGTCAAGGCAAATTTTCTCTCTGAAATCTTGACAAATATGTTATTTATTTATTTATTTCTGGTCTTGTCCATATAATAGGGCTTTTTTAATCAATCAAGAAAATTGTCTCTTTATCAACTAGAGTCAAAACCACTATCATTTAAAATATTCCTTTTTTTCTAATCTTTATTATCTTTCATTTCATGTTTAAACAAATATGAAAGCCATTGTCTCAGTATGTTACCACAAACAAGGTACTTCACATGCATTTCAAAAAAGATCAGAAGAAGACAAAAGATCACATTTTAACCTAGAACTAATAAATGCTTAAAAAATAATTTTAATACAACAAAAACAAAAGAGAATAAACAACTGAACTGAACTAATAACTGCAAAGAAACTTATGTAAAATAGTAAATAAGAAAACAGTAGAGGGTAATAAAAGCATACATCTACTATATATGATTTGTGAATGAAAACAAATTCTGGAGTGGCTAAGCAAAATATCCTTCTTAAGAAAAAAAAAAAAAACCACCAAAAATAATCAGATAAAAAACACCAGCTGAGGGAAATGGTCAGAACTAGCTTTCTTCAAAAGCAAAAATACTCTACCTCTGCAGAAAAGAAGAGTTTTAAACAGAATTCGCACTTAGTATAAGTTACCAGGAAAATGTCATGTGTGTCTTTGTTAGGGAAAAGATCTTGGGATCTGCTGGGCAGTAGGTAGGGAATCCTCCCTTATCCTACATACATATGACAGAAAGAAGCAGTGTCTCTAGCTGCAGTTCAGGTGCATTAACATGAATGTTAATTAGCATTAATATGAAATGTAGTGGATATATATAACACAAAAATATTAGAACAAAATATTTAGAACTGAGTAGCTTTAAGAGAGCATTCTAGAGACAAAAAGATAATACAGAAATCAGAAACAAATACTCAAAGTGAGCAGAGGTCGGTTAAGGCTGTGCTAGCTCTGGATAGAATTGTGAGGGAAAATTTATCATACCAATAAAAAAGAAGTACACCTTTCTATCTTTTAAAATTTATGTTCACCTTTAAGAACTTTCAGTTGATTAGTCCTGGCTAACAATCAAACTCCCACCAAACTACTTTCTCACTCTTCCTTTAGCAGAATGAATAAGGGAATAAGTATATGAATAAGAAAGATTGTGTGCCAAGATGAAGGCAGGGACATTACATATCATCATGGGCAAGACAATTTTAGCTTGTGGAAGGTTAACTGAATTTATTGACAGTTAATATTAAAACATAGTTACTAACTCAGGTAGTGGAAAACAGAAGGAAAAACATTAATACAACACCTTTCTTCCTCTCCTTTTCCAGGCTCAACTTTTCTCCTTCACTCCTAAATCCTCTGTCCTCCCCTAAGTAGTGCAGAGGAGATGGGGCACAGGACAGGTGTATCAGTGTCTTGTGGTCTCTCTCTTCCATTCCTTCCTCTCATGCTTTTCCCTTCTCCAGCATAGAAGGCCCACTGGTGGCAGGGTAAAATCCAGTCCTCAATGGGTCTCCATCTCTTTTACTTCTCAATCTTTTTGATCCCTCCTCTCTGTAGCAATTTCTGCCCTTTCTTAAGTGCACTTTCCCAGAGGTTTCCATAGTAAACAGGCTAAACTGTGTCGTGCAGTGGGTGCTTTAGAGCCAGCTGGAACCAACTGGAAGTGGCTGGCACCTGCAAATGGCAGTCCCTGAACTCTTCCTCCTGGGGCTATCCTTGCAGCCCCTTTCACCTTGATACCTACACCCAGTGCAGAATTTTACAGAGTTCACAAACATAAATGAAATTGTAAATATCAGTGTTGAAGTTCTGTCATAGAAACATGAATGGTTTGGTTTGGAAGAGATCTTAAAGATCATCTAGTTTCAACCCCCCTGCCATGGACAGGAACAACTTCCACTAGACCAGGTCATGCCATGATAAAAATTAAAAAATTGCTCTGAAAGAGTGAAATAGAATCCCAAAGGCTGAATTATACTTACATTTCAGGGATTAATTATTGAGTTGTCTTATTAGATGGTAGTTATCTGTGTGGATGTCAGAGACTCTGTGTTTTAGCATGATTTGTAGCCATTGAAAGAGCTCTCAGAAGACCCATACAACATGAGCCGCCCTTTAGTCAAGATGGGTTAAATGGAAACACTGTCACAGGCTGTCTGCTCTTTTTAGCTCTGCTTCTGTTGTTGAGCAGAATTGATTGTAACTGAAAAAAAAATTATTTGGAGCCCATAAGTTGACCTGTAGCATTAATTTATTCAATACAGCTGATATTAATAAATGCTTGATGAAATGGATTTTAGAAAGAAATGGTTTCCAGCATACATCAAAGAAGTCTATAAATGTTTCTTTGCATTCTGGTTTTCAAGTGTTTTATAATGGTAACTAAAACAATATTCGCTAGAGGTTTTTAAACAATAGTGATTACCTTGGCAGATTTGTGGAATTGCAATACAGTCAATCAGCCTGGCCTCCCTATATTTGTTCTTCAGCCATCCTCCGTAGCAAAGAAGTTATCAGTATTTTTTAACTGAAGTATAGCTGGCCTCAGATCCTCTGAATCCCTAACTCCAGAAGCCATGGGGTTGACCTCGAGTCTTTCCTGGTGCTTTTAGCCAGAGCCTCCAGGAAAGGACATTCTCTCCAACTGCACTGTAGAACACATTTTAACCTCTTGCTCTGTCCAGGCTGGCCCAAGGGGTACTGCATGAACTATCTCATGCTGCTTTGTTTAATGGCTTGTCATTGCTCAGGGACTCTCTGGAAATCACTTTTCATCCTGATCACCTAACAGAGAGGGCTGATAATCAGACTGTAATTTTTAATATGCATTTTCCAAAAAACACAACACTCAAGAATGGTTGTGTTTCCTTTTTGTTAGCTGGTGGAGACATTGCTGTTATTTTATTGATTGCATCCACTGAGATCTGATGACATCCACCTTGCCATTTCATTCCTAAAAACTGGATGTTCTGTATAGGTCCCAATGATCTTATTTTGCTTAATGGCAAAACTACCTTCAGAAGGGATTAAATTATTTCATTTTTTCTTTTGTCAGAAAATGCTGCCCCACACAATGACATCACCATAGTATTATAGGTGCTCCAGAGGTTCACCCTATTCCAGTGCAGTATGAAATATATATATTAAATATACATTTTATGTTAATTTCTTTTTGTGAAACTATTCACAAAGTCTTTGTATCTTTATTTTTCTTGCTAAACCTAAAGTGAAAATTGAGTGTGCCCTTTCTGTTTTGCATGTATACTGCATAGGTGGCTCAGACACAACTATTTAAAAAAATGTATGATAGAATATTCTGAGTAGAACAAGTAAATTTTCACATTATTTAATCCTCACATAGGTTTCAAGCATTTCAAATTGTAATTAGAATGAAAATTCTTCGAGAATCTATATGGCAAATTGATGTGCTATTATAGTTATTGACTTAGGGACAAAGTCAGAAACTAAGAGAACCTGTAAATAATGTGCTACTGTCCCTTAAAATTTTGGCACACTTCTCACAACAAATCAGTGAATAACTCTTAAGAATCCATTTCATATAGACACACTATATACCATCTCACAATATTTGGAATCCATATCATGACTTTTATAATATGAAACATTTTGCATCACATTCTTTTTCAAAGTAAAATTAGTTTATGAACTACTTATGAAGTTTCTCTCAAAAATATTTCTCAAATGTGATACAAAATCACTGCAGTTACTCAGTGGCCTGAGATTTGTTTCTACTTTAAAATAAATCTGCAGCAAATTAAGTCTTTCCATTAATTAAAGTCATTGAGTTAGAGCATGTTTAATTGACATAATGGTGAAGTTTTGGACTTTGTTCTGTATGTTGATTGTAACTAACAGGGATAGATTTAATAAAGGATGATTGGGGACCCTACAGAAACCTCTGAAGGGTTTTTTATTTTGCTTGACAAATAAATAGCTGTGGTAGGCAGATATACCTTTAGATATGCCTGTCTTTCACCAGTTATGGGGAAGGCAGCTTAGATTTTGCTGTACTTATTGACAATATTTAGGAAGACTGAGGCGCACAGCAAGAATTCTTGAGCTTGCTGTGCCTTCTCTTGAATTCATACAAAAATATTAATTATTCTAACACTTACCAATGTCCAATAAAATAAATCACATTGTGTCATATAAATATTGTCACATACATATTGTGTCTATTAGGCTGTATCCCACTTATTTATCCACTCTTCTAGGAAATGGTACATTTTCCAAAGAAGACATCATAGGGAACCTGTGTTGATGCTGCATGATATTTTATTTATTAGAAAGTTTAGCACACTTTGCTGACAGTATTTACTCTGTATTAATTTTTGCTACCTCTGTAAATATGGGGTTTCCTTTGTGTTTCCTAGTAACAGTTCACTGGCAGTTTATCAAATACTGAAGACTTGTCTAAATATGGACACACTAGAATCATAGGAAACCTTATACTACCATAAATAAAGCAAAAGAAAATACCACTGTTAATGGTCTGACACACCTATAAAAGTCAAAGGCTTCGTATCTCTTTCAAATATTTTACTGTAGATTGCAATTCACAAAATCTGGCTTGACCGACAGTACAAGGCTGACAGACAGGGAAAATAAAACCCTATTATAGAGATATAGTGCTCTAATGAGCTACATAGTCTGCATGCTTACTTCCCAACCATCAAAAGTTGTGAGCTAGACACCAGCAGGTTTTGTGCAGATAGCTAGATTTACATGGGCTGAAACAAAAAGTGGTTCAAAATGTTTGGAAATGTTTAACTTCTAAAACAGTTCTGTAAGACTAGTTTTATGAACTGTGATTAATTTAGACAAAAATACATGTGCCACCTCTCTGAAGTGTACATCCAATTAAAAAGTTACTTCATATTTCCAGTATTATATTTCTTACAGTTTATTATTAGCTAGTTCACTTCATAGTTTATTTAATACTTGGAATCCCAGAAAATTTACAAAAGCAAAAGGTTAAATATAGAATAGTAGTTCACTGTAGAAGACTTTTCATAAGAAAAATAATTAGACATGCCTCTTTCTCTACAGATAGCAATGTGATCTGTTAGTATCTTTGGCAACCTACATTTTAGTATACCTCTGTAGAATATCAAGATATGGCAGATGAAAAAACACATGATAAATTGATTACATCTGACACATAATCACAGACTGGTTGAAGCTGGAAGGCAGCCCTGAGAGTCATCTGGTCCACCTTACCAAGTCCAGAGCCAGTTGCTCAGGACCATATCCAAAACAGACTTTGAATATCTCCAGCAGAGATATTTGAATATCTAGTCTTGAAAGAGACTTTGAATATCTCTTTGAATATCCTTAGCCTCCCTGGGGAAGCTGTGCCAGTGCTCAGTCACATATTACAATGACTCCTTATGTTCAGATAGAGCCTCTGGTGCTTCAGTTTCTGCATATTGCCTCCTGTCTTGTTAGTGGACAGGACCTATATCTTCCTTGCACCTTCATGTCAAACTTTTATACACATTGGGAAGGTTCCCCTCTGCCTCCTCTTCTGTAGGATAAAAATACCCAGGTGTCTCAGCATCTCATCATATGAAAAGTGTGCCAGTCCCTTAATCAACCTGATGGTCCTTTTTTGGGTTCTCCGGTAGCTCCATATCTCTGGTCTCCACTCTGTCCATGCGTTCCTTTTAGTGGGGTGAATGAAACTGAGCACCCCTTGTTAGCAGTAGTCAACATTCAACACTCCCCTTCATCAAGGGGAAGTCATCCTTGACCAACTCGTTAAACTTGTACAATAAAGTAACTGGCCTGGTAGATTGGGAGGGAGCAGTGGATGCTGGGTGCTGTCTACGTGGATCTGGGGAATATCATTGACATCGTCTTCCATTACATCATCATAGAGAGGCTGTTGATGAAGGGTTGGATGACCAGACAGTGAGGCAGATTCAAACTTGTCTGAATGACCCTGCCCAGAGTGTGGTGATCACTGGCACCAAGTCTCACTGAAGGGCAGTGACTAGTGATCCCCCTAGGGGTCAATACTGAGCCCAATCCTCTTCAACATCTTCAACAATCTGGATATTAAAAACTGTACTCTCAGAAAGTTTGCAGACAGTACTGAACTCAGACAAGTGGCTGGTACGCCAGAGGGTTGCACAGTCATCTAGAGGGACCCCAAAAGGCTCCTCAACAGGAACTCATGAAGTTCAACAAGGAGAAAATCCAATTCCTGCACCTGAGGAAGAACAACCCCATGCACTGGTATATGCTAGGGTACAACCAGCTGGAAAGAAGCTTTGAAGAAAAGGACTGAGAGGTCCTGGTGGAAATCAGGTTCAGCAGTAGCCAGAATGTGCCTTTGCTGCAAAGAAGGCAAATGGTAATCCCATGCTGCTTTAGGCAGTGCATTGCCAACGGGTGAAGGGAGGTGATATTCGGTCTTTATTCAGTACTGCTGAACCCACACCTGGAGTATTGTGTTCAATTCTGACCTTCCCAGTACAAGAGGGACGTGGACATACTGAAAGGGCCACAAAGGTGAAGAAAGAATTGGATCATTTTTCTCATGAAATACAAAGAGATTGTTTATCCTGGAGAAGACTCAGAAGTGATTTCATCAATGTATATAAATACCCCAAGGGATGGTGCAAAAAGGATAGAGACACAGTCTTTTCAATGATGCCCTGGGAACAGGACCTGAGGCAATGGACATAAACTAAAAACTAGCAGGTTTAGCACAGACATAACAAAACACTTTTTACTGTGAGGGTGACAGCACTGCTACGTGTTGTTCTGATAGACTGGGGACCCTCCCCTCCTCTCCTAGGAGATGGTATGTAGATGTGGTCTGGGGCAATCTGCTCTAGGTAGTTCTGCTTGAGTAGGTGAAGTTGGTCAGCATGGTGAACAGAGGCTTTCCAGCCTCAGCGATGTGCTTCTAAGACTGTGACACAGTGCTCCTAATGGAGCCTTAGCAGTGCTGTGCAAAGGAGAATGAACACCTCTGTTGCCTAATGCAGATCAGGATGCCATCAGCCTTCTTTTCTGAAAGGGTATCTCCAGGTCTTTTTCTGAAAATCTGTGATCTATCTGGCCAGCCCTCAGAATCCCAACGAGGCATGGGATTATTCTTCCTTCAGCGCAGAGTCTTTCACTTCTCTTAGTTAATTTTTCATGAGATGATTTTATGAACTCGTGCTGGCTACTTACAAATACCTTTTTGTCTTTAATGTATCTGGAGACGGTTTCCAGGAATAATTACTTCATCATCTTTCCACCTTCATCACTAGCCTAGGCTCCTCTTTCCCTTTTTGAAGATACTTACCAGCATTGGCTCAGAGACACTCTTCTCTGGAGCTTTAGAAAGAAAAGAAATTGTTTTCTTGGGAACACAAGTAGGTAATTGCTCTAGATAAGATACTACATGCAGTAAAAGTTAAACAGGGTTTATTTGTTGTCTGAAAGTGCCATCAATCTTTTTATTTTTTCTTTTTTGCTGACACAATCTCCTGTAGAAGACAGAAATATCTTCATTGAAACTATTGTCACCATGTTAAAGTATGTCGTGTTGATCTAATTTCCAAATTGTTACCTTTGTTTTGGTATTTCTAATTATTGTTTCAGTTTGAATTACTGCTGAGACAAATGATCTGTTAGGAGAATTCTAGAAGAATGTTTTATTAGAGTAACAGAGCCTAACTTTAATGAGTTCCAAAGTTTCTTAAAGAGTTTAATGTTACCACAAAGTTCAAATGCTGCCCTTTCTTCTGACAGTAATTTTCTGATGATGATACCACCATTACATCTGCTCTGATCATTGTGAGATATCTGAAGCCTGTCATTGACTTCCCAGCAGGCAAAAAAAAAAAAAAAATCAATGAAACAGAGTACATACTCTTAGAGTTATTTCCTTTATAGAAGACAATTATAAGACTTTCTCAAAAAGAAACAGCTGAGATTTTTTTTCCTATCTGCAGAAGATTTAATACAATCAAGCAAAGTAAATATTCTGGACAGGATTATTCCTTGTTATGAGTACTTGTAAAATTAAATTGTAGCAATATTACAAGTATAAAAATATATAAGAATGGGGCCAATTTTGGTAAAAACTGGTAGACATTCTTCTGGATGCAAAAAAAAAAATTTACCTGGATTGTAATTAGAGTTGTAATGTATTTCAATGTATCAATTAACCAGAATCTGTTTTCATCATGTTCTGTTTTAGTAGTGTAGAAGTCCTTCCTGTAGAGGAAACTTTGTTAAATAAAATTATAGATATTAGCAAATGGTTTTTTTCAGAGGTATCAAGGAGCCCCAGTCAAAACATCTCTGTCAGTAAATATTAACTTGTTTATTGCTGTAGCACTTCAGTCAAATTTTGCCTTTAAATATTTGCCTACCAAGTTCACAGTATTGGAAATCTATCTATATTGCATCTTAAAATAAGCACCCTCTAGAGCTCAGCATTTATAACATAATGTGAAAAACAATTAATTTATGTAGCTCTGTCACAGCACAACTGAATGTTTCCCACTCTAAAGGAAACCCATTGCATCTCAGCAATCAGAGCTTCCACTGTTTCCTTGTGGGTTTTATTAATCCATAGACATGCATTTTGACTAGTATATGAATGTGTATGTGTATATATGCTTCTATAAGTCGGTTTCAATCTATAAATATGCAATTTTTGAACAGGCAGGGTAGTTATCTTCCCTTTTCCCCTTACATCTAAATTTCTTCTTTTTATGCCTCTTCTCCTCTAGTTCCTCTTTCTTGCTGTAGCTGAGGCTCCAGACTAGTTGAAATCAATTGGATTTTTACCATTGATTTGAAAGGAGTCAAGATGTCACTCATGAAGTTCATACACTGCAAATAGCTACAGAAAGCAAGCATTCACTTTTCTCACTATCCTAAATCTTCCACCTACCAGGATTACTCAGCCAACTTTACAGTTTGCATGCAGAAATTCCTTACTACTTTGTAAAAACAACTTAGTCTCCTTTGCTCTTGTAATGTTGTGGGGGTTTTTCTTGTTTTAAACTCCAGATTTCACAAAATTAAAATTTAAACAATGAACTTATATTAAAAATTAGGTACTTAAACTGTTCAAGCATTCTACTGAACAAAATATGAAACTCTGAAAAATATTTATTTATTTATTCATTAATTTTTAATACATGGGAACATTAGTGTGTTGCTTCTTAGCTTCATCTCCATAAATTGGAGTTCAGCATCTGTTGAAAATGGATGTTAAGGGGAACATGGACTGGTTTTGAGATTACAGACAGGTAGGGATTCAGAGGGTATTTCTGACTATCGGCTACCTCAGAGCAACATCAAGCTTGTTTTAAGTGATAGGCTGCATTTCCTATATGTTACACAACTACCCTGTGGCAATTTCAATTACAAACCAAGTCTTAAAAAATCAAACTTTGGTAAAGTATGTGTTTATTTTTTTAACAAAAGAAGAAACAAGTAAACAAATTCAGTATTTGTTATAGCTGGGTTTTAGATCAATTATAAGAGAGTCATGCATTTAAATGGTCACTCTGAGAACTACAGTTCTCTGATGTTATATTTCCTATTACATATTTTCTCTATTTTCTATCAATGCAGAAAGCAGGTATACAGTAGCTGCCAACTGGCTTTTCATGGAAAAAGTATAGTATAATATAGAACATTAAATCCCTAATTCCTCTGAGTGCATGAAGTGTAGTGCATAGAATTTACTATCTGGCAAAAGACCCAACTAAAAAATCAAAATCAAAAATGAAACTAGACATTCTTTTTCATTTTTTTTAAGAAGTGTTAGATGTTTGTTGAGAAGAAAACTTTCCTAAGGATCAGATTAACATCATAAAGGGGTACTATCAGCATGATTGAAAAAAAAAATTCTAAACTTGAACATATTTTCACTTTAAGTTTTGAACTTTAATAGATTTCTCTCATTATGGAAAGACAATGTAGAAAACACAGTACATCCCCACAAAAAAAAAAAAAGGGTGAAAGTTATTATTTTAAGAATATGATAAGTACAGTTTTTATTCCTGTTTTCATTTCCTTTTGTGCAAAATGAGAAACAACATCTAGTGTCAGAGATGCTCTGCATTAAATTATAACAATGGGCAAGTAAATGTAAACAGGCATGCCTAGCCTTTGTTTTTCCAAAGTAAAAGTCCTCCGATTAAAATAATACATTTGTATTAAGTGGGAAACAGTTCAGATAGTTTTTTTTTAGTTAAATTTGAATTTCTAATTTTTTAGAGTTTTTTCTTTTATTCTTAATTTATTACAAATCTTTTATTAAGGAATTCCATTATTTTATTTTTCCTTTATAGTTTAACCACAACAGTGTGCTTTTTAGTGTATTTCTTATAAAATAAACTTATTTCCTTTTATAAAATAAGAGTTATCATAGCCTAATGAGTAAGACAATACATGGAAGCTGTGCAGATTATGTATTTAACTTCTGTGATATTGCTCATCTTTCTTCCTGCTGTTCGCTGTATGGAAAGGTCTTATTTCATTTTTTTTAAGATAAATATGTATGTTGTAGACGTTTTATCAGATTTTTGATTTTTTGCTAAAATGCTCTCCTGTCCTATGGTAGCTTATATTCCACTAAAACTTTAATAGCTGAAATACACTTTTTGATCATTATTTCAATCTTTTAAAGTTGGGATATGATATTAGTTTTTTCCTTGATGTGCTGGTTTCAGCTGGGATGTAATTAATTTTCTTTACAGTAGCTAGTAGGGGGCTAGTAAGGATTTTGTATTTGTGTTGAAAATGGCGTTGATAACATTGAGATATTTTAGTTATTCCTGAGCAGCTCTTACAGAGACAAGGCCTTTTCTCCTGGTACCATCCTGTCAGCCTGTGGAGAGTTTGGGAGGGGACACAGACAGGACAGCTGACCCCAATTGCCCTAAAGGATATCCCATACCATGTGGCATTATGCTCAATAAATAAAGCTGGAGGAAGAAGAAGGAAGGTTGGAGTGATGATTTCAAGTCGGACCCCAGCTTTCCTGGAGATGGCTGAACACCTGCCTACCCATAGGAAGTGGTGAATTAGTTCCTTGTTTTGTTTTGCTTTGCTTGCGTTTGTGGCTTTTGCTCTATCTATTAAACTGTCTTTGTCTCAATTCATCAGTTTTCTACATTTACCCTTCTGGTTCTCTCCGTGATGGGGGAGTGAGTAAGGGGCTGTGTGATATTTAGTTCAGGCTGGGCTAAAAACCACTGACACCTGGTATAACCAAACTATACCTTATGCCAGAAAATGGAATTTGTGAAGGCTACAGTTGTTGCTGGCGCTTTTATACTGAGGAAGATTCAGCTAAATTCTAAGATGACCATGGCTTAAATTTCTCTTTATTTTTCTTAAAAATTGGATTTTAATTTATTTCACTGTCATTAAAGCTGGGTTAACTTAGAAGTCTTATCACCTGAAACTAGTAGTAAGTAAATTGTTATTCTAATCAGCCAGCAAGTATTATTTACTCTTAAGCCACTGTAATCAAGAACATGGCAATGATGAGGGATACCATACATAACATTCTAAATTAAAAGAATAATTCCCTTCAGTTAACAAAATTGGAAATACAGTTTATGGTAAATGAAGACAAATCTGAAAAAATATCTTAGTGATTTTAAGATATTACAATAACACCAGTCTATGTAAACTTGTGAATATTTTCTTAATTTTCACTTTTTTCCCACAATAGTAATTACCTTAAAATCCCAGACCCTTTATTTTCGAATTTATACATATAGATGACTTCCTATATGTGTAAAAAATCTAAGCTCTGCATGTCTTTAAAGTGGTTTGCCATGAAATCAAACCTCTGAACTGAGGCAGAGTTGAAAATTATTTTTATTCTCCCTCCCACCAACACAGCTATTGGTCAATTTATAGCTCTTCTACTCCTCTGAAATAATTTTTACCTCTGCAAATAAACTTTTAACATTGTGAAAAAATCTAGTGTGTTCCACTGCTAAGCTGTTCCACAACATTTTTAGTTATGGTGTGTCCATCCATTTCATTATACCAGGTACAAAACCAAACAAGGAAAATTAAGAGATATCCACCTCTTTCAAGACATTGTTTTAGTAACGTTAATGGCTTTTTCGGTTGGTAAGGTAACCTTGGAACAAAAGACTTCAAGAATGTCTTAAAACAATATATCGGATCATTCTCTTCTGAAGTTTCTTCTTTCCATATAGACCACAGTTATATTAGACTTTGTGCTTATGAAGGATGTTAAAACTAGTTACATAGAGTAAGATGGTGAAACTTTTCTGAGTGGTTCTACTGTCTGTGATCCAATGTCTCTTTCTCATACAACCCAACTGTGTATATGCTTGGATCGAACTTCTGAGAAAATGGATAAATTGTGGAAAAAAGCTGTGAGAAAGTGCATAGGAAAGAGCCATAAATGGTCACAAGGGTAAAAATACAGGAAGTAGAATAATCAACATAGGACAACCAACAACTAAGGGATTATAGACGGAAAACACTCATATAAATGTAAAAGATCCCAAGGGGAAAAAATACGTGTAGAGATTATGATTTAACAGCATCAATAATCAGGCCATACCAAGAAACAAGAGGGGCCGCCCTTCTTTTTCTGATTAATGACTGTCTGAATCAGCACAGATAAGTGACATCTTATCTGAAATTGCAAACATGCTAATTGTTAATCTGGAGTCAACTATTTTTGCCCATTTATAAAATATATTAACAAAACAAAATTATTTTGTAATCTTAAATTATGCAAAAACTTCCTGAAATCAGTTTGCAACTTGGAAAAGTTGGCTGTACTGTGCCTGAAAAACAAAATGTTACATGACATCTGAGCTGATATCCCAAATATAGAAAATACAATGCAAAATATGCAATTTGACATCTGCAAAAACTGAAAGATTATATTGTTAGAAAACTTTAATCCATTAAACAAACCAGAGTTCTTCAATGACAGATTAAACAATTACATGATTTATTGACAGACCTCCATAAAAGTGGCAATGTCTATCTTAAACCTTTGGATGTATAGCATTTTTTTTTTTTTCATTCAAGCTTATACAGTAAATTTGTTTATGGCAAATGAATTGTCTGGGTTTTGGTTTTTTTTCGATATATAGATTAAAATGCAATAGTTTTTAATTATGTACTTGCTTTTGGTAACTTCTTCCAAATAAAATTAATCTTTGATGGTAGTATTTTTCACATGCTGCATCATGTCAAGAAATATAACTGTTCTGTCACTATTTTTATGTTACTTTTTAACTGTGGAAGGACTAGCTATTTATTAACTCTTTTACATTGCCATCATTATCATGTATTTCACATTCAGAATAAATTATGAACTGTGGTCACAGAAAGTATTTTATTATTCAAAAAAAAAAACCAACCACCCTGTCAGAAAGCTTGAAAAGCCATAGCTCTGCTTTTACCTGAATCCTGGAACAAGAAAAAAATTATCTCTTTTGTGCTTCCGGCACCATTCAGAGAACGCTGCCACTATGAACTACATTTCAGCTTGCTCCACACAGCCAAATGTGAGAGGCTATTTATTTGAGGTTCTTCAGTCTCTTATTTCCCTGAATCACATGCAGTGCTTGAGGAGCAAGAGTATAATTTCTAAACAAAAATTTTTTAAACGGTGAAAAATGAAGTAAGAAAACTTAGGAATCACAAGTGTCACTGATCTTGATATTAAACAGGAATGATGATAAAATTTGCTAACAGAAGTATTTACAGGCTTTCCCTATTTCACAAATTGAAAAGTAGATTTCTTGTCCTATGAATACGAATATTAAATGAGGTACAGAAGTTAGTGATCATATTAAATTAATTTTCCTATTTGTAAACAAAAGTAGTAACAAGCCAGAACAACTTGCAAGTTTAGGCTTTTTGAAGGGAGG
>VXBU01009038.1:0-24496 GCA_013400315.1 Bombycilla garrulus
TATGCATGCTGTACCGTGATAGTACCTTCATGCTAGCCGTCCTGCCCAAAGCACTGTACCGGAGAGCAGAGCACTTACAGTGATTAGCAAACTCTCCCCCCTCAGCCAGGCCAGGGTGTGTCTTGTGGGGTCTGTCCCAGTCTCTGTCCCGACGATTGGGAGGCAAAATGAGATCTTTGGGCTGACCCTGACAGCCCCCCACTACCAAAACCAGGCCATGAAAACCCAATGCAATATTAATAAAGATGGCAGATAGTAAAGACAGTAAAGGTACTGCCAGGTGTTTCATAAACTTGATAAAACAAAAAATTATCTCAGTTTTCAAAAAAGGAACTTATGGCATTTATCTGAAAAATAGGTGCAGTTTGAAAATGTCTTACAGAAACTTTAATATACATCTAATATCTAATATCCTGTAGGATTTAACAATTTCAAATTGGTAATACAACACACTAAATTATTCACTTAATAAATCCTTCTAAAGAAAAGGCTTTCTGTTTTCAACTTTCCCATGGAATTACTTTAAAAATAAGAAAATCATACATCAGTGTTATGAGAAAACCTCTGAATTTTTCTGTTCTGGGAACAGAAAAATCTTTCTGTGGAATAAAAGAAGTCATTTTTCTGGGCACCACTGGAAAGAGCCTGAATCCACGAAACAGCAAAAAGCTTTGAGAAAATTATAGAATTCAAAAATCTTTTTCTAGAAGCCGTCCTTCAATATCTTCACTCTTCACACGTGCTTAGAAATACTGTCAGCAGGTGATACAATTTTTGGTTGCTGCTAGGACCGTTTAAAATCAACTATTTAATGTGACTGACATATGTTGGAAAACTGTTTATTCAATTACCTCTTTTCCCTCCCTGCTACAGATTAAGGAAACACATTGCTTTCAAAATACCCACATATCTGAGACAAGCATTATTGACTGTGTTGTGATGAATGTGTATATATAAACACAAGCCCCTCCATACATTTGTAAAAGAAGACATTTGTGTGTATATCAAATAAAAATGTCTTAAAAGATTGATCAAATATTTAACACTTCAAAGAGCAGCTGCACATGTGAGATCTTTGTTGGAATGTCCTGATTATGAAGTGGCGTATGACAAAAGCAAGCAGAAAGGTGCTGCTTACACACTGACTCATTTTCTAGGCTAGGTTGCAGAGAACAGTTTTATGGTCGAAGTCATTCTAAAGAGCTAATGCTTATGTCCTTCAAGAAAAGCTGCTCATCCCTGTGGAAAAGAGCTCTGCATTTCAGTTCCATACGAGAAGGAAGTGCTGGTTTAGTTTTGTTTGTTTGCTCTTTTCCTCACTGAGGAAAGAATACACTTTGGAATGAACTGATTATCTATAATAACATATAAATGAAGGGCAAAAGTCCAGGGTTATAAATAAAGAATTTGGGAGACAGATTTTCCAGAGTATTCATTACTAGCTGCAGTTACTCTTTACAGGGAAATTCTGCATAGCTAGTGCCAAAATCTATTCACACGTTGAGCAGGAATTACAAAGTTAAATGATGAAATTTCAAGTATTTTTTTATTTAGTTGTAGGATATCAGGACAAGCATATCCTCCCTGTGAAGATAGAAATGAGTTCTACTTATTTTATTTGCTCCTTATCAAATATATGATTTCATTTTATTCCCTCCTGGTTTTTTACCCAGTGGAATCCCAGTGGAGCACTGCTGTTAACTGACATGATTGCCCATAATATCTCTATCGTACCTGTTACAATGTTAAAGACTTCTAGCAGAGTCTTTAATTTGTGAATCATTGACAAAATAGTCCGTATCAGCATTTTGATGTGCTGAGCTGTTACAGAAGAAGTAGTCTTTATCCTTGGACGACAAAACAGAATAATAAAAGTCAGAATCTTTTACAGAGCAATCCAAGTTGTTCTTCTTTTTGCCATTAGATGAATGACTCCAAATGAAAAAATAGAATTAAAACAGAAATGAGACTTCATAAGAAGGAATTACAAGGACAATTTAGAAAAGAAAACAAGACAGAGGTAATAATTATTTTAGAAAGCTGGCTGAAAAAGTATTACAATGTATGACTTTCAGCAATGTCCAATAACTGTAGAATTAATTTACCTGCTTTGTAAATATAATCAAAGGACATGCCTAGGAGAGTGAAAGGTTAGAATGAGAGGAAATCCAGGGCTTCCCAAACCACTAAAACACCCTAACCACTAGTCTGAATATCTCATTGTTATCTCTTGCCTGACACTGACGATAAATATGGTGAATGGCCACAAAATGTCTTTTCAGTAACTATTTTACATATAAAATTTGGTTTATTTAAAAATTTCTCATTATGTTTTGTTCTATTTTCTTTTTTCTTTGTAATAGTTTGCGGGTTTTGTTGCTTTTTAAAAAAAATTTTAATCAGAGAAAAGTTACTTTCTACCTGTTTTGACTATGCTTCATTGAGCTCAATCCTTCATTTCTAAGTATCTAAAGAAAATGTTTTTTAAAAAGGCTTTTAAACTTTCTAATGCACCAAATCAACTTTTCTGAAATAAATCACATATTCATTGACAATGATAAAATATCAAAAGCTATGGAAGTATAACAGGGTTCAAGTGAGTTTAAATTGAATGTTCTATCCAGGTTTGCTGCAAGCCTCTAAAGAAAGCCTCTAATAAATCAGCACAATAAGAGCTGAAAGCACTTTCTAGAAAGGCAGAACAGAAAGTAAATAATAATCTTAAAACAATGAAAATAAATTACCTATTTTCAGGTAAAGAAACTATCCAACAAGTTTTATGCAAAAGCCTAGAAAAGCCACCTATAATTATTGTTAAAGGTTATAGATACATTTGTATTTTGTCCTTAAATACTTTCCTTCAAATATGTGAACTAATCCAAGGAAGTAGAAATTAGTAACTTGACTGAATATTATTAAGTCACATCAATTTTATGGTGGCCACCGAAGACTCCAAAACCTCTCAGGAAATATGCATCAGTGCTCAGTAACTCTCATGGTAAAACTCCTGTGTTTCAGTTTGAACACATTGCTTCTTGCCTTGTCACTGGGCACCACTGAAAAGAGCCTGGATCCATCTTCTTTAGTTTCTCCTAACAGGGACTTGGATCCATTGATGTGATCTACCCTGAGCCTTCTCCAGGCTAAATGGTCCCACATCTCACAGCCTCTCTTCATTTGACAGGTACTTCAGGCCCTTCATCATCTTAGTGACCATTCGCTGGACTCCAGTATAGCCATGAGTCTCTTTTTCTGGGGAGCTCAGAACTGAGCACAGCACTCCAGGTGCTTACTAGTGCTGAGTAGAGGACAAGGATTATCTCGCTTGACCTGCTGGCAACACTCTTCTCAATGCAGCTCAGTGTACTATTTGACACCTTTGCAGCAAGGGCACACTGCTAGCCTGTGTTAAACTTTGTGTTCACTAGAATCTCCCTATCCTTTCCTAAAAAGCTGTTTTCCAGCTGATCCATCCAATATATGCAGATATTGATGCATAGTGTTTTTCCTCCACGAGAGCAGGACATAGCTCCCCATGCACAATAAATTCATGTGGTTCCTGACAGCCCATTTCTCCAACCTGCCTCTGGATGGTAGCATGATCTTCTAGTGTATCAGCCACTTACCACAGGTTGTTTTTTTTTTTTTTTTCTTCAGGAAACTTGATCAGGGTAAACTCTGCTTCATTATCCAGACCACTAATGGAGACATTTTTAATGGGATAGGATCCCGTGTTAAACTCTGAGGTATGCTGATAGTTACTGGCCTCCAACTAGATTTCACATCACTGATCCTCACCTTCTGGATGTGGCCATTTAGCCAGTCTTTAATATACCTCTCCTGTTTGCTCACCCAGCCCATCCTTTATCAGTTTCTCTGTGAAAATATTATGAAATGCAGTGCTGAAAGCTTTACTGAAATCAATGTAAACAATATTCTTTGCTCTCCCTCATCTACAAAGCAAATTTTTTCATTGTATGTTACCAGGTTGGTCAAACATGACTCTTTTTGGATCCATGCTGACTACTATACCCTTTTTCTCCTTCACCAGCATGAAATTGTTTTTCAGGATTAGCTACTACATCACTTTCACAGGGACTGAGGTGAGGCTGATTGATCTGTATTTCCCATGGGTCTTTCTTCTTGCCCTTCTTGAAGATACAAGAGAAAAGGCTTTTGCATTCCTCCAGGTTGTGGTTAATCTTGACTGGCCACCAAGTGTCTACTGAGACAGTCTAACACTCCTCTGTCTCAGCTAGACAAGGAAGAGAAAGCATAGTGAAAGGCTCCTGGATCAAGATAAGGATAGGGAGAGATCACTTACCAATTGCTGTAATGGAAAAAACAGGCTCAACTTGGGGGATATTAATTTAATTCATTGCCATTTTAAAGTCATACTAGGATAACGAGAAGGAAAGATAAAACACCTTGACAACCTGGGTTCATCTACACTCCCAGCTTCTCTACCACTTATCCCTAAGTGGGACAGGGGGATGAGGAGTGGGGACTGTGCTCAGTTCATTTCTGCTTCTGCTGCTCCTTCCTCTTCACACACTACACTTGTTGTCTGGCATTGGCTCTTTTGGACTCAGAGGAAGCTTCTGGCACCTTCCCACAGGAGCCACCTCTGTAGCCCCCCCAACTCTCCACTAAAAAAATCTTGGACACAGACCCAATATACCCAGTTCTCAGGCATGTCTCACACTTAAATGATCTTTCAAAGATGGCCAAGATCAGCCTCAGAATACGTCAGCCAACCCCTGTCAAGCACAGTTAATCTTACTACTACCTACTGTATTTTGCTGAAGGCTGACTGGATTGATGCCTTTTAAGATAAGCCTTTTCAGCTCCAGTGCTTGTATTCTGTACAGGTTTTTTCCAGACTTAATGGGTAATATAAAGGATTCACTATTTTTTAAAGAGATTGATCTCTATTTTAGTTCCTCCATTGCAGATGTATTGCTGTATCAGCAACAGAAAGTTGTCTAGGGAAATATACAGATATAGAAGGCAAATTGAACTTGGGAGAAGGTAAAAGGGAGACTGGAAATGAATTAGTATAAAAGTGATAGATATTGACTTGATAATATAAGTCCCTTGCTGAAAGTCTAAAACCTCTGTGACTGTGAGGTATTCTTAATTTTAGACAACATGGTAGCCATTATAGAATGTACTTGTTAAAGCAGAAATTACTTGATCTTTGAGGCATGGTCCTGGAAAAATTTGAATTACATTGTCTATCAAGTTGATCAAGAGAGAGAATGAAAAACCACTAAAAATCCTGTCATTTAATGCAGTTAAATGTAGCTGTGATATCTCTGAACCACTTGGCAAACTAATTCAGTCTGCTCAGAATGATTGTAGGGCATCCAAATCTATTAAAAAAACCCTCTAAAACAAAAAACCAAAAACCAAAAACCAAACACAAACCAAACAAACAATAAAGCCAAAAACAACAACAAAAACACAAACAAAAAACCCCAAACTGATGCAGTGCTTTTCTGATCAGTGGTTTGTTCTGTTGTTCCCCTTTAACTTGACAGTTGGTTCCTGCATTATATCCTCCTCCCCAGTTGTCACTCTCCCTAGATACTCCTCCTGTTACCCTGGAAAGTTCTATGTTACTCCCATCCAATCTGCCCATCAATCCTTGTTAGTGCCCCCTTTGCTCAAATGTTCCCAGTTGGTCCCCTGAATTCCCTCCCAGACAAGTGCCAATCCTCCCCAGCTCCTCCCATTGTTCGAGAAACTTCCATGTCAGTTCTCCATTCCTAGAGTCCCCACTGGCCTCCCCCTATTGGATTATGTTCCCTGAAGCCCCACCTTGTGATCCGCCCCTGTTTAACCATGATTGGTTTATATTTTGTACCCTCCCTCCAATCCTTCACTGCATTTAGTGTTACACTGTGTGTGAAAGCACTCTTTATGGCTCCCTTCCTTGCGACTTAAGTGCTCCTGATGCCTTCAATAAATCCAGCCCTGTGGAACCTGCAAAACCCTCCCTTTAAATCCTTTGGCTTCAACAGATGCATGGATTGCCCCAGAGCTGTATAGCTCTGAGTCATTCCTGGAGAGCACACTGTATTTCCAGGGTGACCCACTCCTTACCTCGATGCCAGTCAGCGAGCTAGCCAGGTCATTCAGTGTGGAAAGAAACCAGGCACTGTGTCAGCAAACAAACACAAAACCCCTAAAAAACTCAGTTCATTTTTTATAGTCTCATGAACGGTGCCTGATTCCTAAATAAGTAAATACTATTAATGCAGAAATACTAAGGAGAAGAAGACAGCCAAACTGCAAATGAGCTATAATTCTACTCTACATGAAAAATACCTGTAACATTACGGTAGCTGAAACTAATAGGTATTTTAAATAAATATTTTTCTGTATTTCTATCAAAATTCTTTTTACAAATCTTTGTTTTGTTTCAGTCTGACAAAGGTCAGGATTCTTGAGGAATAACTCTGCCGTTACAATCTCTATTTGCAGACTTCATAAATGTATGACTGGGGTGGGATAGGCAAGATTTCAATCAACAGCATCTAACTTGAAAGTGTTAAATGGGAACTAAGAGTGCATATGGCCCAATGTATGGCCAAGGTTTTATAGCTAATGACACTAATATACAAACTTACTAAACCATTAAAGATTAAAAAATAAACTTTTTATTTTTCCTTTAGTTAAAACTTAGCACTTTCCTAACATATCAGCAACAAATCTTCAGCAATTTATAAGTGCAGAAATGCTTTATATCTTCTCTATGACAAAGAAGCTATTGCAAATTAAAAACCCAAATCTACAGTATTACTTACAGTACTCAATCTGTTAGCAACATAAATTCTTTATTAGCACATTGACAAACATTGATTTTGGATCAGATGTTTGAGAGACTTCTTTATGTATTTGATTCTATGTCTAAAAGGATTATTTGCACATTTCTATGGTTTAAAGGTCATGTGCAAATTGAGTTCATGAATTTGCGGTTTTTCTTGAAAATTAAAGGATTTTACTATTTATCTTTAAAGAACAATATTTTATATCTAGTAATTTGGTATATTTATGGAGACAGGTATTCTCATTATTTTCACTCAGAGGAAAGTAAATTAATTGATGATATTTGTCTACCTTGAACAAATCTAAATAGCTAACAGACAAGAAAACCAACAACTGAAAAGTAATGTCACTACATGCATGGTGAACATGGTCAGCGTGTACTATCCTTCTTTAGGGGATTGGTTTATTTTTTGCTGTGGGGTTTCCTTTTTGGGTTTTGTTTGTTGTCATTTTTTAAATACTATGCATTAATATCTGTTCTTCTATATCCAAGCCATTATTTTTCATAAAAAAATTAAAGCTGCAATATCACAGAAGGTCACACAATATGAAGAGCTCTTATCACAATATATTGCATTTCTCCAACTGGTACCAAGCTCAATAAAGTGTATTTTGTGAGAATTGAGCTCTATAAAAATGCTTATGTTTCTTTGAATATATGGAGCAATTAAGGTGTTAGTATATTAATGTTTTGTTTAACTTTATTTTTGTTGTTCAATATTTAAAATATGTGACACATTTTATGTGAAAATTAGTTTGAATCCTCCTTCCATACAATGGTTGACATGTTACAGGGTTCTTTAAGAAGCAAAAGGTATTTAAGGACCCTGTTCTTATCCAACGTAGGGTTATTTTACTGCATTATTTTATTTCTTATCAATTATCAAATATATTAAATTATGATAAATTTTTTGTCCTTAGACATTTTTTACAGCTGATAAGTCAGGTTTTTGGTCTTTAGGGGTCTGACATTCAAAGTACTATTTTAAAGTAGGATTACATCAAAAACCGTTTTCAAGGATTTTAACTATTGATTCACTCAGAACACTGCTTGAAGCATCTTATTTAGAAATGATTCTGTATTAATCACTACCTTTAATGTAAGTGTGTCAACCTGCTATTAATCCGGTTTATGTTTTTTTTTCAAATCACTAAACAACAGATTTTAGTGAATCTGCTAAGGATTATCACAAGTGCATCTTAAGTATATCTATACTTACCATTACCTACCTAGTCTATATATGGGATGTAAGTTTTAATAAAATTTATTTTGTTCCAGTCTCTCATTATCCAAGTAATTGTAATGATTTTTTCCAAACTTTTGTCTTTTCTCCCATGAACTTAAATTGGAAATAGAGAAAAATGCCTCCTTTTCTACCACATGAGATCAGGATATATATTTGACACCAACCAAATTGGAGCAGTATGAAATGATTCTGATTGCTATTAGAACTACATACTTAAAGGTATTTTGTTTATTCTTAATAAAAAACTTATATGTTACTTTTTCTGAAAACACATTTATGCATGAATATGATTTAAGGGATAGATTGATTAATCCAAAACACAACTTTTTTGAGTTCTTGTGGGGAAGACCACTTATAAATAGCTAAACCCACCAAAAATTATTTAGAAATATGCAGGGGTGGTTAAGTAAATGTGTGGAAGCATCTTAACTTGTACCTCTACTACTGAGAAGGGGAGGAAAAATCTTGTAAATTTACTTACATAAATCTTTTGTAAACATCTTGAAGGCCTTCCATAGATGGTCAACTGCAATAGCTTGTAAACCTTCTGCAAGAAATAAACCAACCAGGGTGTGTAAAGGAAGACACATTGTAGGGTTAGGTTGTTTTTTTTTTTTAAGCTATTCTTCTCTATTTCTTTTATTTATAAGGCTGATATAAATAAATAATTTGTCTGGAGTGTTGCTCTTGGAGCGCACTGATTCTATATGAGGAAGAAGCCTATCAAAGCATTTTACTTCTGTGGAAAACATTTGGGCCTTAACTCAAAGGATGAGAACTGCAGTGTTAGAAAGCTTTGCTTTCTGAAAGAAGAATCAGTCTAATTTGGGCATAGTGGTAAACAAGGTGAAATAAATTAATTGCTGTGGAAATTGCCTGGCCTAAAACTCACTTAGAATAAACAGGGATACCCAGAATAGCTGTGTTTTTATGAGCATTGGTAAGCTTGCTTCTTCAAGCCATAAAAATCACAGGTGAAATAAAAATGAATAGAAAAAACACTCCAAAGCAGCTCAAAATTATACTCCTTGGTGAACTGTTCCATGGCACATCACAGATGCTGTACTGATTTGACCCTGGCTGGATGCCAGGCACCCACCAAACCTCTCACTCCCCTCCCCAGCTAGAAAGGGAAGAAGAAATATAAAAAATGGTTCATGGGTTGAGATAAGGACTGGGAAGCATAACTCACCAAATGTCGTCATGGGCAAAGCAGGATCCAATTATGAGATATTAATTGAATTTATAACTAACTAAATCAGAGCAGGATAATGAGAAGTAAAATAAGACCTTAGAAACACCTTCCCCTCACTCCTTCACATCTCTATCTCGCCCCAGTGGCATAGGAAGACAGGTAATGGGGGTTATGGTCATTTCATCACATGCTGTTTCTATCACTGCTCAGGGAGAGGGGTCCTTTCCCTGCTCCAGCATGGGGCTCCTCCCATGTGAGACAGTTCTCCATGAACTTCTCCAATGTGAGTCCATCTCATGGACTGCTGCAATGTGGGACACTTTTTAGCAGGTGCAGTCCTTCAAGTTCCAGCGTGGGTCCCCCACAGAATGACAAGTCCTACCAGGACACCTTATCCAATGCGGGTTCTTGTCTCCATGGGTCTGCAGGTCCCTGCCAGGACCTTGCTCTAGCACAGACCTCCCATGGGATCACATCCTCCTCTAAGGCATCTATCTGCCCTGTCATAGGTCTCATCTGTGGGCTGGATCTCTGCATTCCGGAGATCCTCCATGGGGAGCAGCATAACCGCTGCCTCACCGTGGGCTGCAGGGGAATATCGGCCTATCACCTGGAGTACCTACTCCCCTTCCTTCTCCACTGACCTTGGTGTTTGCAGAGTTGTTCCTCTCACATATACTCACCCTGCTCTTCTCAGGCTGCAATTACATTTGCATAATAACTTTCTTTTTTTCCTTCTTAAATATGTTATCATATAGTCATTAGCACCATTTTTATTTGACTCAGCTTTGGCCAAACAGCAGGTCTGTCTTGGAGCCAGCTGGCACTGTCTCTGCCAGACATGGGGGAAGCTCCTCAAAGCAGCCATGCCTGTAGCCCCCCTCCTGACAAAAAGTGGCCATGCAGAGCCAATACAAAGGATGCTGCATTCACAAGACCATGGAATCACCAAAAAAGCTGAGTTGGAAGAGGCCCACAGGGATCATCAAGTCCAGCTCCTGGACCTGAACAATGCCATCCCCAAGAGTTTATACCATGTGCATGAGATAATTGTCCAAATGCTTTTTGAACTCTGTTAGGCTGGTGCTGTGACCTGGGAGCCTGTTCCAGTGCCCAAGCACTCTCTTGTAAATATTTTCCTGTAAAATCTTGTTTGTTGCCTTTTTACATCCTCAGCTACTACAAGCTCATGACTATTAGTGAGACAACACTTAATTTTTTTGGGGTGGGTAAAGGGGTGGATATATGTCACTTTTTACACAACAATCAAATTTTTAAATTCTAAATACTGCATTTCAATTACTTAAACAAGTAACTTAATTTTATTAATTTATTTCAATATTTATATGTATGCCTTCAGCTGCCAAAATGCTCTAGGAAATTGTTGTTTGTAAGCAAGATACCCTTCTAATGGTTAATATCCGATTGCAATAAAACACTTCAACCAAATTCAAGCACTTAGAGTCTAAGAATCAGTTTTAGTATCTAATGAAATATATTCCAGGAACTTAGGCTACAGACTGTCAAGTTTCAGTCTTAAATGAGAATCTTGATAATTTTTAAGTGAAAGATGTGAATGAGGTGTGAAAGATATTTTTTGAAACCTTTCTGACTGAAAAATACATCAGTGTTAAAAAAGGTTACTAGAATTTTACACCAAGTTACTAGAATTTTACACTGAGATATTCAGTCTTTTCTCAACTAGCCTCACATTTTTTTCTGAAAAGGTAGCACATTAAACTCAGTGCTCAAGGATTAGTTTTCCACCATTCACTTATATCCCCTTTTGAATGGTAGAAATTACCATGTTCCCTCCTTCTCTCTTGTCTTCATACTACAGTGATTGGCTCCATAAGGAGGAAATTTCATCTCTTTTACTCACTGGGATCTAAAAGACTGAAAATTTAAACCAAAATGTAATGAAAATATTGCTCTTGCCACAGTTACTCATGCTTCTAGATTTTGCCGAAAAATATTTAATGTAGGAAATAGCAACAGAAAAATTACATAAAGCAGGCCCTCTTTTTTTATGTAAAATCTAGTTTTAATATGTTCAAAATATTAAACATTTTTAAACTAGTGTCAGTGAATGTTCAGTTGTTGGAAATGCAACTTATATAAGTGGAATCAACAATAAAAATCATAAAGCTATCTGAAAATACATTTTAAAATATAAACTGTCATGGAATTCCAGTGTGAACATAAAGCACTGTACAACTTGGTTAGCTAAAGATCTTTAGCCTAATACTCATGTTTCTCGCAGTTATTTAAACCTCAGCTCTTTCATTTAATATTCGGGGTGCTTGATTAGTAGAACTCACTTGAAATCGTAAGAGTTAGGCTTGCAAAACTGCTATTTAGGATTGTATTTAAACATAGAGGATGGTAATTTAATCTGCTTAGAATGGGAAAATATTTAAATATTTTTAGAAATATATAATGATTTTTTTGTTTTTATAGCTGAAGTTTCGCTGTTTTGTAGATTGATGAAAAATTAGTCAGATGCCACAGTATGTTAGCAGTCACACACACCATGGTTTTTTAAGGCAACGGTGCTCAATCCTAGTTATAATAGATGGTTTTTAGCTGTAGCTCTGCACTTCGTGGAGCTGGTACCACAGTGGAGGATTTGCCCTGAGCATATCCTTACAAGACTTCAGCAGCCTACATGTCAGCTGTTCACTATGCATTTAATGGGCACAGAGAAAAGGCTTAAGGCATTCATGTTGTTCATTCTATGTACCACATGTCCAGAGGAACAGAGCTGAGCCTGCAAGAACATTGCCATATTATTAAGCACCTGATACTGATGTAAGATAGCAGTATCCTAGATTGACAAATTATTCAAAGGCTAACCTTATTAAATATCTCAAACCCCACTTTTTTCTATCAACAAGTTTAATTTAACACTTTAAAGTGCAAATACATATCAACATACCCATACTGACATATTTTAAGATAAAAATATTATTTACAATAATACTAGGTATTCCACACCCGTTATCTCAAATATCCATTTATAGCAATAATAAAAGGTAGTTAACATTATACTTTTGATGCAGGGAATACAAGATGATCTTGAAAAATATATTGAACCTCATTTTTATACCCATCTACATTGCCACATTTAAAGGCATTTGTTAGCAATGTTACATTTTTCTCTTTGAAGGACTCAGAGTAAAAAATGCTTTTAAATTCTGATTCAAAAGTGAAATTAGAATTCAGATTTTCTTATTCTTCTACTTCAGTTGTTAAGCAGTTGTGTGAGAAACTAACTTGTTCAGGAACATGTTAATACAATGTTTTATCCTATTGCTTACTTTTCTATTTCTGATTTATTTGGGCACCTTGAAGGTTTAAAATGCCAGTATAGCTGGGAGGGAGTTCCCATTCTAATGACTGATTTAATTAAATGGGTGAAATGATTTCTGACCATGGATGTATGTGCTGCATCAGGGAATTGGGCAGGGTGTAGGGCTTTTTTCAGACCATAGTAAGAAAAACTGGGCACTAAACAGTGAAGTAGAATTGGAAGCTGGAAGAAAAGTACAGACAGTGAGTCAATTACATGCCATCAACTGCTGAGGGCCCCATTGTTTCCCAGCATCAGACAGAATCCAGATGAATTCCCATGATACACTTTACATACCCCATCCATGGAAAGGTTCTCTGTCCCTCCTGTGCTGTGATCTTATGTAACAAACCAAACCGTGTGTCTTCTACTGACAGATAGGAATGCTCTCTTTCATGCTATCCACCAGAGTGCAGTGCAGTCCATCCACTATGGGGTTGTTGTCTAGTAACTAAAGGAAAACCTTACAATAGAATTAAAGTGGTAGGATAAAAAAAAGCAGTTTTTAATGAAAGCTTTCAGGCGCACAAAATATGGCATTGTGCATGCAAAAAATCAGATTATTACAATTTTTGTAAGGTTAATTAATTATTATATATAGCAGGTGCATCCAAGAGGAGATTTAGTTGCCCCCTCGGTCTGCCCTTTGGAATAGTTCCAGGGACTTCTTTGCCTTACTTCTTGTTATGTCCTTTCAGATTCTGGTTGCAAAACAAAGTGTCTTTATTAGAGGTTTTCTTCTTGAAAATAAGACTAAACAGAATTTCAGAAATGTGTTAGCAAGCATTTAGATAAATCATGATAAAGGGTAAGAAAAGTACTGGAAGTTATATTACTATATATATTAAGAATCTATAAAGCTACAAATATGATAGACTTTAAATCTTTAGGCATCAGGGTATTCCAGCATGTTCCAGAGGGACATAAATACCAGTTACTCAGGCTAACATATGGGCTTCTCAATATCAGATTATATTGTAGAAAAAATTAATCACTAGATGTTTATAAAGCATTAGAACAGAGTAATTGGAAAGTGGTTGGGTTACCATCCCTGGAGATATTTAAAAGGTGTGTAGATGTGACCATAAGAACATGGTTTAAGGGTGGACTTGGCGATGTTAGCTTACTGGTTGGACCCAATGGTCTTAAAGGCCTTTTCCAACCCAAGTTGTTCTGTGATTAAATATTCCCTCTCAGGTCCTGCATAAATGCTCACTAGCTTATCAGACTTACCTTTTTGCTCTTAAAAAAAAACACCCTCTTTGATATTCAGATCTGGTAATATTGCTACAGAAAAAAACCAAACATCTAAGCATGTATTTGTCTAAGGGAATAAGGACAAAAAGGACAAAACCATAGCTGTACATAAAGAATAAAACATGCATACTATACATATTTTTCTATGCTTGTACACTACTATGAGGAAACAATAATATTAAATTATTCAGTATTAATATTACCAACATGTATTTTTTTCTATAATTTTGCATTAGTTTTTAAACCAGTGTAAACAATTGTAATATTAAGGGTAATCAGGAATAAATAAGACGTTAAAATTAAGAAGTGATAATTCAAATTTGTCTGCAATTCAATCTCTTCTTTTAAGCAAAGCCCTTTAAAAAAAAAAACAACAAAAAACAAACAACAAGAAATAAAAAATAATCTTAATTTCTCATGGTTACTGCAGTTTAATTTCTCAACAATAAAGTCATTATTTGAAAAAAGTAAGTTATAAGACTGAAAGTATGAAACAATTTTTCCTCAGCGTGTCGAACTGGAAATAAGAAAAATATTTACAAACATTTCAATAAAGTTTAATCATTGAATATTCAGAGAGGACACATAAAAGGGCAGGAAGCACATTTTAAAAAATACTTTAATATTAAAAGACATGAGTTTGAAAGGAATTTACATTTAAAAAAAATACTTCTCTTATAACTGATTTTCTGAAGATAGTTAATATTCATTAACTTTAGCAAATTTTAAAATAATAGCTGAAAATTTGAAGGTTTTTTTTTTAACATACTTAATTTTTTACCTTCTTTTAGGATGCAATTAAATGAAGACATTGACTTGTATTATCAAATGTGATTTGAAAGTCTCATTTCTCCACCAAAGAAAAAATCTATAATTTAAACCTTATTTTGTGTCACACTTGCTTAAAACAGCTGAAGGCTTACTGCCAGTAAGAACTGTGATCAGAAATGTTTGACAGGCTCTGTGGTTAGGGAGTATTTGCTAAACTGTTTCCCTCCTTCAGTGTTGTGTTTCAAAAAGTGACAATGCAGACGTGGCTTTGGGGAAGAGAAGAAAAAAGATAGAAAAAGGACAGTAAGTTCTAAAGACATAAAATGTCAGAGAGCTTCCATATTTCCTTGTACAAGGAACAGGCATTTAAATTTATGCACATTTTTGTCTTCTTGCTGTAGTCAATACTTTGCTGAGAAGCTATTAGTAAATTAGCTAATAAGTCAGCTGATCAACTTGGTAACAATTTAAAAATATGCCATCATAAAGAATTTTTTATTTTAAAGAATTATAGTGAAATCATTAATCCAAATCTATTTTTACAATAAGATTTATCTTTACACAGTTTTCCACAAGAACCATAATGCTGCTCTGAATGCTGTAGACAAGAAACAAGGTAAAATAACAAGACTAATTTTTAATGAAAATTGTTAAAGGTAGATCTAGGTTTTGGGGGTTTAAAATTATTGTACTTACTTATTTTCATAACTTAATTTATTTCTTCTGAGTTCCATTTGATTTCACCCTCAGTCTTATGGAGAGTGTTCCCTTCTGCTCTCCCCCTGCCTAGTTTCCACACTTTGGAGGTGGTATTCTATTCTATGAAGGTGTGCTGTGTTTAAAATGCTCAATGAGTGGGAGAAAAGTGTCTGGATTGTTTGGACTAGATTTGGGGAGAGTTAAGCAATTCATGATAGAAACACAAGGCATCCAGTACACATGACAGTGGGCAGCCTGTTCCTACACAATAAGGTGTGTTAAGTCAAGTCAGCTTCTGAAGATTAGGGTTTTTCCATTTAAGGTAGCTCCACAAATTATTTTGCTGGCAGAAGAAAGCTCAGGCTGGACTTCTAAAGTAAACTGCGTCTGCATATAAAGCTGGTAGTAAGCCTGTGCAATTTCACTGTCTCTCAGTAGGGCTTGTTATTGTAAGCTTCAAGTTGCACTGACCACAGTTGTATTGTGCTGATGTACCCTGAAGCACCAAGGCAGCAAACTCCTGTCCATTTAGAATTCATAGCATAGAATCATCTCCTGAGAATGTCTACAAAGTAATTGTTAGCATATATCAGGTTCTTTTGATCGATTTACCTTCAGATATTTTTTATAGGAAAAGGCTGACTTCCTTTTTGTCAGATGGCAGCATGTCCTTATGTGAAAAAATTCTTACTTTTTATAGCAGTATTTTATTGCTAAACAGCTAGAGATGAAAATTAGTTTTAGATATGGCAAAAGAGAGCTTACATCAGTGACTAAAATGATAACAGAAATTTAAGGAAAAACAATGAAATTAAAACTGAAGCTGTAGAAAGGGAATAGCTTTTGTTATATTTGAGGTGATAGCCTAAAATAGATCCTGATAATTTGTTTTTCATATTAAATTGAAGTGCCTGAGTTATACTAACATTTGCCTCAAACAATGCTAGCTAATCGGAAAACATTAAGATCTTAATATTGTAAAAAAGCAAACAAAATAAGAAAGATTTTCAGTGAAAGACAAAAACATACATACATTTTTTCTGCACATTTTTCAACTATGCCCAAATTACAGTTTTTGGAAAATAAATTTGATACATTTGCAACACCCTTAAAATAGCCTCATTTAACTTACTTATTGAATAACACCTGTTATCCCTGGAACACTCTTGGCATAAAATCTGTGGGGATTTTATGGTTCTGTTTGGTTCATTGGTTTATGTAAGGCTAAGTGGTAACTGGAATATTTTATGTAGAGATGTGAAGTTTTAGTCTTATCCTTTGTAAATTGGCATAATATACAAGATTTATTTGATATCTAGAACTTAGCAGAATGTTTTTGTATTTTTTTTCTTTCAATTGTACTAAATGGTTTTATGCTGTGGTTTGCTCATAGTATGACATCAGCAAGGAATTATTCTCTCCTTGTTTTATCTTATAAAATATAAAACAGTTTATGAATTTTGTTGGAGTGCATACTAAGAAAATATACAGGTATTGGTTATAGCTTTCATCAAGAACATGCTCTTAACTAATCATCACAAATTTTAAAACAAAAACCATAGTCTTTAAAAGACATCGATTTTCTTTGAGAAATTGACTCTTTGAAAAATATCATATGGAAATAGTAGTTTACCTGTCCTTTTCTTTGGGGGTCACTGTTTTTTCGCCCATCAGTCTTATCAATAATATTTGACAAGACAAATTCCTGGAACCTTGGAGAAAACTGCATGAGAAAAAAGCAGTGTTTCAGATTATTTTGATTCTATACTCTTTGGGTGTACCAGGATGTATTGGCTTTATACAGAAGTGGTTTATTTCTGTCTTATTAAGCCCTATCATTTATAGCAAAGGGAACAGGAAAAAAGAGGCTCTCAAAGATTAAGGTTGGTGCACAAATATCAATCAATGTCATTGTGATATGATCTTACTTGAATAGCAGAGTGTGCATCTAAGAATATAATTTGAAATAATATCTACTATATGCACAGCTTCTCAATGTTCAGGAATGTGTAAAATTATAATTAATACAGTGAAATATGTGTTAGCTGCTCCACCGTCAATTTCGAAAATGTTATTTTTTAATATTGGAAAACTATTAACCTGTGTATATTTTTTAAATATTTATATGAATGTTTGTTGTCTTTGAAAGGTTGCAGCATTGTAGCTAGTAAGTCAGCATGTCATTTTTATTCTTTTTTTATGACGAGTGTCTGTGGGTGCATTCACTTAAGGACCACTTCCTATTTCTTTTTCTCCAACTTAACAAGTGTTGGGTTTTTTTCAGCATAGATATTCTATTTAATATCAATTATCAATTAAAAATATTGAGCAAACTAGCCATTATATAGTTTTCTGTATCTAATTTCTTCAAAAGAAAGGAACAGGGGAATGAAGTATGACTAGGGAGACAAGGGTTTCAGAAGTAACCAGTTTCCTCAAGCAGTTCGTAGAAAATATTCAGCATATCACGGACCTAGTCTCACACAATCTGGTTTCTCTGAAGTCATTTGAGGAATATCTCTGCTGCCTCTGTGTTGAGAGTTCCAAAATAGGACAGCAAGTTAAAAGCAAGACATACTATTGATTGATTGCTCAAGAATTGCTAATCCGGCAATTCTTAAAACTTTGTTTATAATGGATTTTTGATTTATTAATAAACATTTGACTTATTAGTAACCACCAGCCTGGCTGAAGTGTTCGTCTCAGTCGTGTTGTGAGTCTCTTAAGGCCAGCTGGATCCGGCTGTGCCCATCACAGAGCAAGCCCAGCCTCTCCTCACAGAGGCTGTCCTGCAGCCCCCACTGCCGTGGACATCCAATACACAAATTCATACTCTCTAAATTAAAACCAGGCTGGTTTTCTATAAGACTCTTGGTTCATTGGATATTGGACTTTCACATACATTATCTTTAGCTGCTGGTTTAAACAGGCTGTGGTCTATCTTCTACACACTTCCAAATGTTCACTACCTTTTTTCCAAAATATGTATCAGATTACTTAGGTCACAGGGAAAGCTCGTTTTCTTCCTAACTCACACAGATATCAAAAGTGTGATCTTACAAAAATTGGTAGGTGGCTGCCACCTTTCTGTTAGACCAATAATCTAGAAGGTAGCTGAACTGCAGTCTTGGAGAAAAGGCACTTAAAGCACCACTTTAAGAGAAGTTTCCCCAGTAGAAAGTAGGGCAAAAGTTCACTAGTGTTGGGAATGCTATAGGATTTTCAGAATAGTAAAGGATCTGCTAAAGTTTATTTCATTCTTGGCTTCTAACAAGAGTATTGACTCTACAAGAGTATTAAATTAAGCCCTAGGTGTGGTGAGTACTTGCTGCAACCTACTTATTAGCATGCTTCTTTGGTGTGGAAAATGCATTATGCTTTCCTGATCTGTTAATTTATAAACTTTTTTTTTGTAATGTTCCCTTATGCAGGTTCCCATAGATGATTAAAATGGAAAGATTAAATGAATGGTAATCTTAGTCCTCTAACATTTAGAAGGAATGCATTTCCATATTAGTTGATCCTAGGCTGTGAAGTTTGCCATGCTAATCATACTGCATAGATGACAATGTTAACTTTTTAGCATTAAAACTCTATTTCTTCTAAAATTCTTATTTATCTCATGTGGGAGGACTACTGTCCACCAAACATAATAAATGAGCCTTGTCATGAGGTTGTGTACACTCCAAACAGGCAAGAAAGAACAGAGCTGGTTTAAGACCAGACGGAAAGAAAGAGGAGGAAAAAAATAGATTATTAACCATGGACAATGACATTAAAGTATCAAATTAATTTTTTGTTTTGTTTTGCTTTGCTTCTGAGGTTTTTTTAAGTACAAAAATATATTATACATACATAAAATAAATTATATCTATAAACTTAAGATCTTAGTCTAAAAGAAAAGTCTAAATTAAATTTATATTGAAATTATTAAAGTGGATAAACTTAAATATCTACTTATCCCTAATAATATGAATTAAATTTATTACATTTTTTTCTTTCCAGTGCCTATAGGAAAATAATGTGAAGCATTGTTGAAACCTAGGGGGTTCCTATGATGCCTTTGGCCGACCCAAAACCTCGTCAGGAGGCTTTTCAGCCTTGCCAGAGGTGTCAGGGACCCTGGAATGATACTAAAAATACCTGTAGCTCCGATTCTAATCCATGGAACAGGTTGTCAACTTTGTATGAGGAATTTCAGGTTACAAAAACTTAGATAGAAAAATAGTAATAGTTATAAGTAAAAAGAAGAGAATTTGAATGTATGTACAGGGGGCTTGGAGATCTGTACAGGGGGGTCTGAGGCACAAGATGGAGGATTTTTACATGTGGCATGTTATCTTATGTTCTTCTTCATAACCTCCATCTTCTTGGTGATGCTGGCACTTTTGGATTGGTTTGACACAGATCTGGACATGGTGGTGTGAGTGGCACAGATTGGTACTTAATTGTAAACATTTAATACGTAGTTTTTAGTATAAAAGATTACAGCTCACCCGGGGCGGGCACAGTGTGTCTCTGGACGCGTTCTGTGTCGACCCTGGCAGGGCAGAGAAATCTACCTTTGATAAGGACTTAATAAACTGCCTTGAGAGCACGAACAAACGACTCCAGACTACTCCTTCAACAGCACGGGCCGGAAACCTGGACTTTTCTACATATTGCGGGGTCTCCTGGGGTTAAGGAGATCCCCGCAAGTGAATATGCCTCACCATAAAGATCTTTTTATTTTTTAAGATACCTTTATTGATGGAGAGACAAACAAAAATGACTGTATCCAGATTAAATGTTTTTGTGATACTTCTATTTGTTTTTCATATGTATCACAGCTAGGTCATTAGAAATTGCCAAAAGATTATATTAATTTAACATGCCAGACTAGACATATTGGATCAGAAGGCTCTACCTCTCCCTTGTCTCAAATAACTGTACCAAAGATTTAAAATACTGCTTTAAGAAAGGTATTGTCACTAAAATAGATTTAATCCCAAATTGCATTGTTGCCTGTTAAATATCTAAATTATATGTTGCACAGCTAAGATTTCAAAGTATTTCCTTCCAAGAGAAGTATAAAAGATATCTAGATATATTGTAATGCTTTAATTTGGATTGTCCATTAAAAACTTCTTCAAATAAAAATGTACCCTTTGAAATGTGTTCAGGCTAAACACTGAAACATTATTGGTGATATGTGTCTGTCTTGGTTTTGAAAGACGGGTGCTTGCCAAGGAAGGTAGGAGCTTCTCTTGGAATGGAAAATGTAAACCCCCTCCGTCCAAAATATAATAATTTCTAAAACGAATGGGCTCTCAGGCAAAGATATGAGGATAGGAATAACAGTTCTTTAATATGTATAAACAAAATAAAGTAAAACAAAATCCAACAAACTACAACCTAATAGGAAAATTAGACTAAGATGCAGTGTTAAATAAAAACAAAACTCGACAGTTAGAATATAACTCTACACCCTGTTAGGGTGTTGGTAGCAGTCCAGTTTGAATGGTGGCTCCAGTAGTCCTCCTGGAGTGACAGATTGTTTTGTTGAAGCAGAGATCCTGTAGAAGGGCGGAGATTTTTCCTCCAATGGTCCAGTAGTGATGTAGAAGGGTCTGGTCCTTCCTTTGGGAATCCAGGAGAAAAGGCTGCATCTCTGGGAATTCAGTAAAAGGCATATGCCTGGTTTGTCTGAACTCCCAGATTATATTTAGGTGGGAATGCTTGGCTCCTCCCCCTGGGCGGAGCATCTCACAATGGACTGATGTAATTTTATCAGTCATGTGGTGGGTCCTTAATTGCTCATTAAACAGAAATGGCTCCTGGAGGGAGTTATCTATGACTCATGGGGCAAGGCATTGATGGCCCATTAACAGGAGATAGTCTGGGGGAGGAGGCAAGGAAAACACTGCCCCTCCTGGTTTCAACAGTTTATGAAGAAGGAGATAGAATACAGACCTTCTGGCATATTTTTTACATTGTAACCTAGGACAGTGTCCATTTAAAATCAATTTTTTTTGGCAAGGGTTTATGGTTGGTTTTTTACTTTTTCCAAGTTTCTTATGTATGAACCAGATAACAGCCTTTGTTTCATTGATGTAACTTGCTGTTTATGAAGACTATAGGCTGCATAATTAATTAAAAAAATATTTTTAATTTTAACCCTCTAGATTATTTTTTACAAGAGTTAAAAGTCATAAAAACTGTCTTTTACTGAAACTGAAAAAAAGATTGCAAGCCTAATTACTTTTTGTCACTTCAAATAATTTTTGATTTTTTTTAGGACACTATAGACCAAAATTGAGTATTTCCACTAATTTAAAATGTTTTTTGAGAAGTATAGATTTTTTTGCTTGGAGCCATGAATTATATTTTCTTTTGTGGTTTGGGGTTTTGGGGGGGATTTGGTGTGGCTTTTTGTGGTTTTGTTTGGTTGGTTGTTTTGTTGTTGGTTTTGGTTTTTATTCTTGTGTTGTTTTGTATTCTTTCTTTTTTGTTGTTGTGGTTAGTTGGTTGGTTGGTTTTCGGTTTTGGATTTGAGTTTGGGGTTATTTTGAGCAATACACTGTTAAGTATTACAAGAAATTGGAATCCCAGATGGAAAAGTAGAGTGGTCTTTTTACCTCAGACCTATGAAGTGTGAGTCAATGCCATGCATTTTAGGAGGATTAAAGGTTGGGTATGTCAGACAGGAAAAGTCATTTTGATGCACAAAAGTACCAGGACAAAGGAACTCTTCAACTCATTGAAGTTGAAAAGTGGTAATGTCTATTGCAGCACTGGGCACATGTGGGGTAATCCTCCCAAAACTATGTGCAAATTCCCAGAGCATTAGCTTGCCTTTATATCCATAAAAGCCTTAAATATTCATAAAAGTCCCAGAAACACCTATACATATTCATTCCCTGGCCCTGCCTCTCCCCGTTTCATATTAAAATGAGATGAATGTCCATTACAGCTGCATAGTGCTTCTTCTTAATTGAGTCGGTGGTCTCTTGAAATGGGTCAGTGGTCCTCTAAAGATGAAGTCAGTTGTCTTCCTCTTTACCTTGTCTCGTTGCCAGGGCTCCTTGACCCTCCAAGTCATGGTCCAGGCTCCCTCTCATGGTTCCATTTGTCTCAGAGGCCAGGTGAGTTTTCGGTTCTTGGTTCTTCACAATACTACGTATACTCCCTATTGCTTCTAAAAAACATAACTGGATCAAATGCATGATATATGGTCTTTAGCTACTCCAATTCTACTCATTTGCTAATAATTAAACCTCTAGCTTCTTCTAGCCCTCTTGTTAAATCCCTCAATCAAAATATACTACTTTTATCTTACTAACTTCATTTCTGACTTTCAAATCTTCTAATCCCTGATTCATTTTCAAGAGGATAATCCTGCATAATTTATGAGAAAAAATGCAAGACATGTTTTGTGTATATGCATAAACAAGTAGTTAGCTTAATCTATGAAAGCAACTGTAATCCCGTTCATCAGAGGTGACACAGTGAACACACACTCAGGTTTGCTCTGCAGCATAGCTCTGGTGATAGGGATTTCAAACATCTGTGTTTTCCATTGATGCAGCAGTGCTGACAGAAACACCTTCTGTAAATGCAGTTAATGTAGAGAGGTTGTATAAAAAGTAATTTGGGTGGCAAGAAAGAAGCTACTTGATTTAAAACTCCAAAATTTGCTCATTGTAGCTGTTAAGCTACAGGATGGGCAAATTTTTCAGAAACAAAACAACTTTTTGTTTTGTTCAAACAAAACAGAAAAATCACAAAGAAAAAAACAGATCTAGATGAATAAAGAATACACCTTCATCAATTTTCTCTCTTTTGCTTTGTGAAGGAAATGTTGTAGAAAAGCCATTATCTCTCAATTTATTGATTTTCCTCCTTGACTGGTAAGCTTTGCTGACACAAGAATAATTGTGAAATCTGATTTAAAACCTCAGATTGTCCTCAGATTTCTTATATAGTCAGTACAGCAATAGCAGAATTTCTGGTTTCTTAGTGGCTATTTTATACAAAATATTTGATTTGCATTATTTGTTTTTCTTCTTTTTTTTTTTCTTTTTTTCCTATATCAAAATCAATTTTTGTCTTTTGTGGTAGAGTCTATATTTAGTCTCAAGAAGTCTAAACTGTTTTATTTACTGTAGTTCCCAGTTTAGCATACACTGAGGAAAGGCATAGACAGAAATGGACATTTCTGCATTTGAGTCCTCTTTGTTTTATTTTGTGATTGTGATTATTTATTCTCCACACTGTAGTACTAAATACTGGTGAGACTCATATACGGTGTTTTTTCTTTTTTTTCTGATATCACTCACATCATGTTGTAGCTGCCTATGAAGCACAGCAGTTTCATGATGCACAAGCAATCGCAGACAAAGTGTATGTTTGGCAATAAATTGCTGCTGTCCATGAGAAGAGGATCAGATGTCACTGCAGCTACAGGGTTGCTACAGCACTGTGTTATCCACCTCACCCATTTTCCAGCCTTAGAAACCTGTTGCTGTCTGTGGGGTCTTGTCTTGGTTTTGAAAGACAGGTGCCTGCAAAGCAGGGCAGGAGCTTCTTTTAGAACAGGAAAAAAAAAATGCAAACTTCCTCCCTCCAAATTATTAAAAGGGACTCTCAGGCAAAGATATGAGGATAGGAATAACAGTTCTTTAATATGTATAAACAAATTAAAACAAAATCCAACAAACTACAGCCTAATAGGAAAATTAGAACAAGATGCACTATTAAACAAAAAGACAAACCCTGACAGTTAGAATACAACCTGACACCCTGTCAGTCAGGATGTTGGTAGCAGTCCGGTTTGAATGGTGGCTCCAGTAGTCCTTCTGGAGTGACAGATGGTTCTGTTGAAGCAGAAATCCTGTAGAAGGGTGAAGTTTTCCTCCAATGGTCCAGTGGTGATGTTGAAGGGTCTGGTCCTTCCTCTGGGAACCCAGTGGGAGAGAAAGCTGCTCCTCTGGGAATCCAGTAGAAGGCAGATGCCTGTTCTGTCCAAATGCCCAGATTATATCCCGGTGGGAATGTTTGGCTCCTCCCCCTGGGCAGAGCTTCTCACAATGGGATGATGTAATTCTCTGAGTCATGTGGTGGGTCCTCACAATGGGCTGATGTCATTCTCTGAGTCATGGG
>VXBU01009038.1:24866-39608 GCA_013400315.1 Bombycilla garrulus
TTCTTTTTTTTTTTTTTTTTTTGTGACTTGCAATTCTTCCTGCAATGATGATAATCTTCTCCAGGGAAGCCAGGGGAACTGGACTCCAACAAAACCCAGCAGAGAAATATTTGGCTTCCACTCTTCTGTACTGATGGCAACTCCTCAGTGTCCTTTCCCTTGAGCTGTTTGAGGCAGGGAGAGGAAGCAGAAGAGTCAGGAATGAAGAAATGGAGTTTAAAGGGTTTCTAGCAGAAAGGTGTGACCTTTTTATCTCTGTACCTCACCATTCTAGGTTGTTTTTAATTGGCAATAAATTAAATTTACTTTCCCCAACCTGAGTCTGTTTAGCCTGTGGTGGAAATTGAAAAATTATGTCCATATTTATTTTGACACATTTGCTTCCTTTCTTTTTTTCTTCCCCTGTGCTGTTGAGTACTTGTTGAAACCAAGTGTTAGGTCTTGCACCTGGGTAGGAGCAGTCCTAACCACAAATACAGATTTGTTGTGTGGATAGTTATACTAATTGCAAAAGAGTAGAGGCGCTCTTACCAAGTCACAGGTGTATCCAATAACGATGAGTGTTACAAAGAGGGGGTTGGCTGCTCTAGGGTCAGTTGGAGTCTCCCTGCTGTGATGTGAGGAGGAAGGGTCAGGCAGCTGTGTGAGGGACAGACAGGGTTAGGCAGCTGTGTGAAGGGACAGAAAGGAACTAGCCTATTGTGCAGAAGCAGGAAGGAACAAGAACACAGTGTGTGCTGCATGAGGCTAGGGTCTGAACTTAAAGTGTGTTTTATTTTCCTGGGCTCAGGAATCACAGCAGAAAGCTTTGCTTTTAGCTCCGGGGAATATTTGGGGTTTGCTTCTAATTAAAGTTTTTTTGGTCCTCTAAGGAAGAAGGAATCAGAATGCTGGAGCAAAAGCTCTCTCTAAACAGTGTTTTGCCTGTCTGGACTAGGGTATATGTTGTGACATATAGGACTTACGGTTGTGGGCAACTATGATGTAGTTGAAGAAAGGATTGAGGCCCTGAGAACCAGAACTTGATAAGTTCAGCATGATCCAGCAATGTGTGCTTATACCCCCAAATGCTGTGTTCTGGGCTGCATCAAAAGCAGCATGGCCAGCAGGCCAAGAGAAGTGATTCTGCCCCTCTACTGTTCTCTGGGGAGACCCTTCCTGGAGCAGTGTGTTCAGGTCTGAGTCCCTAACATAAGAAGAATGTGGACCTGTTGGAGCAAGTTCAGGAGAGGGCCATGAAGAGGATCATAGGAATGGAGCACCTTTCCTACAAAGACAGGCTGAGAGAGTTGAAGTTGTTCAGCCTGGAAAAAAGAAGACTCTAGGGAGACCTTGGAGCAGCCTTTCCAGTACCTGAAGGCAGCAAGAGAAATTGAGAGAAACTTTTCACAAGGATATGTGATACAGGACAAAGGGGGATGGCTTAAACTGAGAGAAGTTTGGGTTTAGATTAGGTATTTTCAAATTCACTGGGAAGAATTTTTTTACTCTGATTGTGGTGTTACACTGGAACAGGTTTCTCAGAGAAGTTGTGGCTGCCCTGTCCCTGAAAGTGTTCAAGGTAAGGTTGGATGGGACCTTGAGCAAAATAACTTGAGAAGATATGATTAGGGCTTTTACTCAGGTAATACAATGCTATGGTGTTAATTGACAAATTGGAGTATCACATTTAATTTAGAAATGTAGTTTAGATTGTATTTATTGCAGATCTAATGTGTGGCTTTGCTTCTTTTGACATCTATTTTTTGTTCTCTTGCAAAGGTACAAGTGATATGGATATGTTGGAATATCAGCAGGAATATAAATCATGATTTACTGACATCCAGGAATCTTACAAACCACACTCTGAAAAAAAACAATGTTCAGTAGATTTAATACAGGTCATAGATAGATCTTTTGAAAACCATTTACAAATTATTTATCCCATGAGATGGTCTTCCTCTTGAATCAGATATGTTTTACTTGAATCAGTTACATTTCCTATTGAAACCTTTATGTTGATTATCACACCATATGCTATATGCATTTTTTTACTCAAACCTGCAAATAAGGAAGATTTCATATTGAGACAGCATGTATTGGGTAGTAAACCAAAGTAATTTCATATCAAATTAGAAATTATGCTTGTTGAGACAAGTTCATCACTTTTTTCATAGTGATATATTGGCTAGCTTATGTCTGTGGTCTCTAAGCTTAGATGCACTACCTATTGAAAAAGGTGTTTAAATACATTGTCTTTTTAACAACAGCGAAGAATGCACTGTAATTCTACATGAATATTTTGTCTAGCTTTAAGAACTTGCATCCTGATAAATGAATGTGTCTGTAAATTCATTCTCTGATCATGTAGAGAAATATATAATAAAAGTACTGAGATGTTGGAACCCAGGGGGTTCCTATGATGCCTTTGGCCGACCCAAAACCTGGTCAGGAGGCTTTTCAGCCTTGCCAGAGGTGTCAGAGACCCTGGAATGATACTAAAAATACCTGTAACTCTGATTCTAACCCATGGAACAGGTTGTCAGCTTTGTATGAGGAATTTCAGGTCACAAAAACTTAGATAGTAAAGTAGTAGTAGTTATAAGTAAAAAGAAGGTAATTTGAATGTATGTACAGGGGGGTTTAGGGCCCTGTACAGGGGGGTTGGAGATCTGTACAGGGGGGTCTGAGATACAAGATAGAGGATTTTTACACGTAGCATATTATCTTGTGTTCTTCTTCATCACCTCCATCTTCTTGGTGATGCTGGCACTTTTGGATTGGTTTGACACAGATCTAGACATGGTAATGTGAGGGGCATAGATTGGTACTTAACTATAAACATTTAATACGTAATTTTTAGTATAAAAGATTACAGCTCACCCGGGGCGGGCACAGTGTATCTCTGGACGCGTTCTGTGTCAACCCTGGCAGAGCAGAGAAATCTCTCTTTGATAAGGACTTAATAAACTGCCTTGAGAACACCAACAAACGATTCCAGACTACTCCTTCAACAGCACGGGCCAGAAACCTAGACTTTTCTACATATTGCGGGGTCTCCTGGAGTTAAGGAAATCCCAGCAGTTGTGGCATCCCAAACTAAGCACAAAACCACAACAACACTGAGAGATCAACAGACATTTGTGGTATGAAATGTAGTTTTCTGCTGCACAGAGTTACAATCTCAAAATTAATCTCTAAGATAGCCTTTTAAAACTAGAAGGCTAGTTTGAAATCTGTAAGTACAGCTCAAAATATGAGGAACTCTAAACCATGAGTAACTTAATAAAATTTAGATCAGAAAAATGTGCTTAAATATTATGAAATAACATGAAAAGTATTTCTTTATGCATATGATTATTTATGAAGGGAAGTAATTGACTCTGCTTTCCTAGAAAGAAATTATCCACATAGATGACAAAAGGAAATCTGTTTTTCATCTCACATTTTTACTCTTTTGGTAAAGGGTAAAACGTGCCTGTAGTTCTTTTAAGTAGCTTTCCCCAAATTAAAACATGTGATGTTACTTTAAATTAGTAACAATTACTCAAGTGGCATTTTATCTTTTTAAGTCCTACATTTCTTCTATTTTTTCATGTATTTCCTGCAGCATGTATCTACTCTATTCTCCCTTCAGTCCCAAAATCATAACTGGATCTTAAGTATATTATGATACTTTCAGCTGTACTTCCAGCAGAGACATTATTAAGTCTGTAAAACTATTTTCAGAGTGATATACTAGGTACACTATAGCAAAAACTGTTTTTACAATATATATTGTTGGAACTGTAATTTTTATCTATTTTCTTCTAAAAAACAATTAATTACAATCTTCCTGAATTAAAATGACATGGTACTTTCTCATCCTGTCCTTAAATTCAATTGGTTAAAAAGGATATTTAAATGCAAGAATTTTAATTATTTTTAAATCTTCAGCCATAGTAGTAAATAACAAAGTAATTTTGCATTCCAATATAAAGACATTTCTAGTTTATAAAAGGATAGGAAAACGAGTGGAGATATACTGGATATCCCCACAAAGTGACTCATTTCCTTTTCTTCATGCTGGTACTGAAGGAAAATAAGAGCTAATACTCTAACTGGTTCTTATTAGAAGCTTTTAACTGGTTTTCATCTAAATAGATGCATTGAGTGTATTCATTTGGGTCATTAGCCTTGTAAGTTTAAGACAATAACTTCAAGAGTGTCGGGCCAATATCACTCACAATGTCTTGCTTCTGAGTAGATTCAATAAGCTGAGGCAAACTAAAATTTCAAATGAGTTCTTTTTTTTTTTTTTTTTCCTTATGCAATTCAAGACACACCTCAAATGCATTATTTTGCAAGGTAAATCACTCTCTCTGGAAAATACCAATATTATATATTGAGGATACTGGCTGATGGCAACTGTAAAAGCCCTGTGATATGCATTTTGGCTGCTGGAGAGTAGGACCTAATGTTCGGGGCCTTGTGTGAAATATTTCAGCAATACTCTAGGTCACATGGTGTGATTCTTAGGGACAATCCTGTGCATGGCCAAGAGCTGGACTCAAATGATCCTTGTGGGTCCCTTCAATTCAGCATATTCTGTGATTTAACGGCTCTTTGCTGTACCTGAGCACTGGTCCACAGTGTGACCTGACTGATGGAACCTAATGTATTTCTTCACCCTTCTGATAGGGCCATTCCAAAGTCTAGCCTCCAACAAGACAGATATTTGTGAAGTGATAGGGAAAAATAGCGAGGATAATTTTTGTGTGAAGTATTAAGAAAATTTATTTTAAAGTCTAAGTGGTGATTAAGTTTTGTAGTGCCTAAGGCTAGTAAGGTCTTTGAATGTTATTCTTTTTAGAACTTAAAAAAACATCATTATGCTGGGATTTTTTTTTTTTAAGTTATCTGCAGCATACTGAAAACTATTTCATTTAAGCATAAGGATTTTCTTATCCATTTGTCCTACCACAAATTCAGGGTTTCTTTACACACACCAAACTAGTAAATGCAATACCTATAAAACACTTCTCCCTCATTGTGTCTCTTCTAAAGAAAGCAAGAGACCCAATAAAGTAACAGAAGAAATTAAAGTCCCTGTGGGGTGGTGGAGTTATACCTGATAAGACCACATTTGGAGGTTGCCTCTAGCTAGCACTTAAAATTAGTGTCAGCCTGCAGTGTGCTGAAATAATTCTGAGGTTAACTTCAATGACTTTGTAAGTGTAGTAAAAACAGGGATAGATCTGACCTTCCAGGTTTAATTCCTACCATATAGAACCACTGATTCATGTCCTTTAGAATGGAAAACCAGCATTTACCTAGCAGTAACTAACTGCTAGTAACTAGCAATTACCTTCAACATAAAGCAGATCCAGTTAGAACAGGTTACTCACTGCAATGTCAAGTTCTGAAAATCTCCAAGGTTGGAGATTCACAACCACTTCAGAAAACATGTCCCCATGTCTGGCCATAATCAAAGTACTATCTTTCCTTTTTTTGACCCAGTTTTTCTCATGTTCCAAGATGACTTTGATGGTCCTTCAATGAAGTTGCTCTGGGATGTTGGCAGCTTTCTTATACTGCGGAGGCCAAAACTAGACACAGCATGCTGCGTATGAGTGAGGAGATGAATATACTCTTTGTAAAATAGATTATTATGTGATTGGCCTTTCTGTCTGCGGGGACATACTGATGATTTGTAGTCAGTATGTTCACAACAATATTTGGATGTTTCTCTTCAAATGCTTTCTAGGTTTTCATCTCCACACTTATGCTCTTTCAAAGGATTAGTCCATCCCAGATTTTTGTGTGTACCTTTGTGGAATTCTGTATATTCATTAGCAGAACATAGGCAATGTCTCCTATATATTACTTCCATAAGATGTTATATTCTCTCTGGAAAAGGAATTCTGAACTACATATTGTGGATCTTTTTTGTAGTATTATATTTCTGTATATTACTTTTCTTTAAAACAATCGAAATGAAGTGTGGAAGCAAGTATTTTAAAGGGATTATGTTGCAAATAATATTTTGTGGTATTCCTGAAAGATATTCCTGTTGCAAAGTCAAATATGTGACACCAATTTGCCCATAATGATGTTCTTGAACAAAAATGCTGATTGAGATATATTATTTGCAGAAATGGAAAAATGTCCATTCTCACTTCCAGATGATTTCTTTCTGTGAACAAGCATGAGAGAAATAATCATTAAATGAACTGGAAGAAATACATTTTTAGACAAAATTAACTGGTAGGTCTTGTTGATGTGTTACATGATGTGTTTGGTCTGTGTCAACACAATTTTCTTGGTTTTTCAATATTTTAATTAAGCATAAGATGATCATATTATTTGTGACATTTTGGATATTTATTCAAGATGAGAACTAGTCTGCAGTGTCAGAGAGATGTTTAAAGAGGGTCATGAAGATTATAAACATAACAAATTGACAGCATTGGTTTTGCTAATATAATGTAATGGCAATATCTCTTCAATTAATATGGCTGGATACAGTAATGCATCTTTCTCTCGGTTGTGCTCTCAGGGAACTAATTATTTCCTCCCTTCCTCCATCTTTTTTATTTTCCTAGCAACAAGGTGGAATCTATGAAGTTAACAATATTCTCTCAAAACCAAAGCTCTGATTTGTTTTCAAATGCCAGCCATCAGTGTCTTCAAATAGCTTTTCTTAGACAAAATCCAGATACAAAATTACTAAGTGCTGAGCTTTGCATGTTGATGTTAGGTAAGATTTCAGTTCTTTAAAGTCTTTTTCTGCAGAAGCAGAGCTCTTGAACAAGAACCCAGTTCAGGCTCTCAGGCCTCTTACCTCTTGCTTCCATTTCTTTTTCAGGGAATATAAACATACTTCTCTAAATCCAGTGGTCTTATTACCCTCACCATGCTTTTTGATCTTTCCCTGTGGTATGTCCCTTTAGTCTTCAACTTTCTTAAACCATTCTATTAAAAAACTTATGCTTATATGTCTGGATAAATCTTGGGCAAACCCTGTATCAGGGATATCAGCTTTTAGATATTTATCTCTATTATCCTGTTTAAAAAAAAAAAAATCACAGCTGACTTAATGTATGTTGCAGTTATCATTACAAATACTTTTGACATATTAATTAGCTTCAGATGGTAGTGGAACTCTCATTGATGTCAAACAGAGCTATATGCATGAACTGAAAGCAAATAGCAGTCTTTTTTAGGATTAAATATCAATCTGCACTCTATAGTAAAATCTGTTCCTCTTTCAATACAAGCTATAATTAATTGAGGAACTTTTGTTCAAATTTAGTAAAAAATGACGATATTTTGGCCTGTTCATTTAGGTCAGATTAGTGCAGATAGGTCTTACCAGCAGCTGAGCTATGAAAGTACTTTCACAGAATTGTTACCAGCAGCTGGGCTATGTAAGTACTTGTACAGAACTGTTAGCAAGTTACAGAATTACAAGTAAGAGAATGCCTTAAAAACCTTTTAGCTCTAGAATGTATATAAAGTAAGTAAAAGTTAGTAACTGAAATCCAAGCATACTTCCACATAATCCAAGATAGTAATTCGTTGCCTGCTCATGACTGAGCATGCTCTAACTATTCACATTTTTAATGCTCTCTGATGGGATTTCTCCTTGAGCCGGGTGGTATGAGCCCTCAGAGCTCCCATCCGCATTTGAGTTTTGTCTTACTAATACCCACGGCTTAAATAGAGCGAGAAAGACACCTTGGGTGGTGTTGGAAACAAAAAAGGTTTATTAACTTCCAAAACAACAAACTCTCTAAAGAGAAAAAGCCGTGCCAGAGACCACAGGTTTATGCCTCTGCTACACACCCCCAAAATGCCACAAGGTTTCCTCAAGCAGTGCTTTTTATGGCTTAGGCGGGGCTTTGGCAGTCATCCAATCCAGGTAGCTCTAGGGTTGGGGTGATGTCCAGGGAGTCCAATGAAGTGTCCTGGTTCAGAACATTTCCAAATTGGGAAAGAATGCCTGGGCTCCCTCACCCCCCATGGAGAACAAAGACAGCTCTACACCTCCTCCCAGTCTGGGCACTCTGCCTGTAGGACGTGCTACAATGCAACAGCTCTACAATAATGTACAGCAGTCCACTAAAACAATAAGAAATTACAAGAGCTCTTCCACATATAGAAAATGAAGTGAAGAAGAAAAATGCCTCTTTAAAAGGAGTCATAATACTTCTGCAGGAACAGAAAATTAATAATAGAATAATAAAATATGTAGATACCTTTCTCAGGGCTGTATTTTGCTACTGTTAAACAACATCAGAGTATTTCAGACTATCTACTCCCTGATGGCTGAGGGTGATAAAGATAGAGCCAGACTATTTCAGTGTCAGAGCAAGAGACGATGGATATTAACTGAAACATGCTTTATAGAGAACAACTTTTTCACTCTAGGAATAGTCAAACACTGGACCCCAGAGAAGATATGGGGTCTTCAGTTGGGTTTTGAAAATCCGCACAGATGAACTTGGTCTTTAGCAGCCTGGCTTAGCTGATCTTCCTTTACATAGCAGGTTTGAACTTGATTGGACCTCTCCAGAGGTCCCTTCATACTGTAACCATTTTGGGATTCTATGACAACTCACCGAGTAAAAAGGAAATAAAAGCATAAAGCCACTACCTCAGATCAAAATGTACCTCTATTCTAATGTGAAGGCAAGGAATGAATACATAGCTGTATCCATGACTAGTTTTGGAGGCCATGGTATTTACATGGAGAGTAATTCTAAGAACATCTTCAAAAAGGTAGTCAAATTTAAGTAATAAACACATGCAAATCTCCTTGAGTATAGGGTTTCCTTTTTTTCTCCTCCCATAATCTAGGGGGAGAAATTGAGAGTACAAGAGCATAACTGTTGAACTGAGCCTCTAGAGTTCAGAATGAAAATGCATACAAAATAAAATACACATTCTGCAGATACTAGAATTATCTATAATAATTTAAGTTAGAGAGCTATTTTCCTGATGCAACAGGCTGTTTGTACCAAGTCTTGTCAAAACTCAGGCTTCATTTGTACATTTTTGATTAGTGAGACATGTTAGAGTTTCATTTTATTCTTTGTACTTAAATTGCATTCTGCCTAAGGCATTCATTTAAGATAGAGTTCATTAAGGTACGTTATTCCATTTTGGCAAGAAAAAAAGTCATGCTCAGAAGGGAAAGGCCTTGATACGAAATTTATTTTGACAACTATACTATTATAGCAGCAAGGTAAAAAAAGCTATTTTAACAAGATTTACACAAAATTAAATTTTTCCCTTTGCATTACAACATAGATGGTATCTGAAAATATTTTGTCTGTCATATATCAAAAACTTACTATAACACTTAGGCATATATTTGTACAAAAATTTGAGTTTTACTGGATTGTTTTTCAGTATGCATTATTTTTAAAAAGCCAGTTAAATTTTTTCAGTTTGAAAAGATTAGGAGGGTTACTGTTAATTAAATATTTTTCAAATTGCAAAATTTCTTAAATTTGGTCAGAAATAGTATGCAGTATAGGTAGCCTATTCAAAGGAAAAAAACATTTGAAATGGTTCTGAAAGGCAGAAAATTTATGTTTGTGAAGCAAACTGGCTTTTATTTTAAAAATTTATACTCCTACAGCTTGTATAATTTGATTCTTAATGATCCGAACAACCATTGTGAGGTTACACTCCATTCACCTCAGGGAACTGGGGAATTAAGTACAAACATTCAAAGCCTCAATATTAAATTCCATTTGGAAAATCAGTAATAGGGAATACTTATAATCTGAGATCTATTTTGTGTATTTTTAATTATTAATGCACTTAATAAATAATACTTTGTTTAGTTACTTTGCCTAATATCTCTGAAGTGATAGGGCAATATGACAGACTGGGCAGATATCCTGAAGAAAAATGCAAAGACAATGGTTCTAGGTGTCATAACTTCAAGTGAGATATGCTAGAGAGCCCTTCAGGGAAGGAACTCCTCACTAGCACTTGGGTCTCATTCTCTCTCACCCAAGTACAAAGTGTTAAAGAGTTCTAGAGCTGCTTGAAACAGTGACCACACTATATGTGAGAGAAACATTTGTCAGGACCACAAAAGGAACCAAGAATAAAGAAAAAAAAAAAAAAAAGTGAAGGTCATATCTGGTTATATATGGCCAGAGCTTTCAGGCCATCACTTAGAACTAGAGACTGAACCTGTGGGCCTTGATCAGGCAGAAGGAGATAAGGTTGAGGGGATATACTGCTTACAGCTATGTGAGGAGAAATTACAAGCACAACATGGTTTTAAGCTGGGGCAATAGCCACTGCTTACAGTTTGGGAGCTCAGGTTACCTCGAAGTAACTACTGGGGTGGTAGTACAGCACATGACACAGGGGAGAGTAGAATCTGCAGTCTTTGAGGGTTTTGAGACTCAGCTAGCCAAATTCAAGAAACAAGATCTCATGTTGACAATTCTGTTGGTTCAACTTCCAGAGATTTCTTCCAAACTGCTGCTATTCTCTGAAGGAAATCAAAACAAAACAAACAGAAAAAGCCATAGATGGACAACTTAGCTGTAAATGAAAACAAAGAAGACTTCTCTCATTTTAATGATCTAACAGTTCAGGTTGCTAGGGTTGGTCTGGGCTTGCCTTGGTTTCAGCTGGTTTTATGTTGGTTGGATTGGTAGCTGGTGGCCAAGTGATCGGTGAGGCCAGCATTTTCAGCATTTCATCTATAATCCTCTTAGGTCCTTAGATTTCTTCTTTCAAATCCCAGAAAGGTGAGGGATTAAAGCAAGTAACAGCAACATCAATTCTGTGTCCGTGCTGGGTGGTAGGCATTGATTTTCAGACAGTCTCTTTTACTGGCAGGTACAGAATGCACAATGGAGTATTGCTATCATTAAAATGATTAACTTCTGTAAGATCCAACCAATTTTTCTTTTATTTCTAATGAATTTCACTTTTTCTTGGCAATTTGACACAAATGATTGTATCCATTTGGCAGTGATTCTTGCTTACTAGGCTAATAATTACCAAGGTAAGAAAAGTATTGTTACAATTACACTTGCTACTCCCTTTCTAACATGCAGAGGAACTTGTTTGTTCTCCATTCACCCATGGGTCAATGGCTTTATACAGGAAACATGACAACCCAGTTCAAACTTATCTTACAAAACTGTTCTTCTGAATGAACAAATAGTCTTAAAATGAGCTTAGCAGAAGCAGTTGGTGAAAAGTGACTGTGTAACCCTGTCCATCTGGCTGGAAACACAAAGTAAACCTTGTAACAGCATTTATATCTGATTTACATCCAGTTCGCCTTCTCTTGTACCGCATTAGGTAAGAACTAACATTTTTAAGTATATGCATAAACAAGCCTTAACTACTGAGTTTAAAACCACTCAGCTTGTGTTGTTTCCTACAAGTCTGCCACCTTTATTTCAAAGATAAAAGTATAGAGTATTCAAGCATGAAATCAGTGAACTGACATCAAGAAATAAAATTTGCATTCTGCTATGAATAATAAAGTGTTTGAATTTCTTTTGATGTAAGCCACAAAACTGCAAGACTGAGAAGCTGCTCAGATGCATGTAGTAAACCCTGAGAAAAAGGTTCAGAAGGATGGAAATCTATTTAGAAAACATGCAGGGACATTTCTCTTCAATCATTTCACACAAACTGGCACAGCTGAACTCATGATCTTCTGCATCATTCACAGTTCTACCACAATAACTGAACAGGACTTACCACAAATGATATCAAGGGCACACGGAGTGATGTACATAAAGACATTAAAGGGCTCCTTGTCAACATGCTTCTCAAGTTTCTTCACCAAAATACTTCCTTGTTCATTTATGACCTCTAGAAAGTCATTCAAGATTGCAAAGTGGAATGTAGGAGTTATCATCTTCCTCCGTGACCGCCACTTGTCTCCAGTGCTGTAAAATGGGGAGAAGGAAGGCTAAAAAACTCTAAGTCAAAAATAATATCCTCACCATTACAGGAAGTACACAGTAAATACTGCGGCCTGGGAGATGTGGACACACTGTAGACGGCTCTTCAAGCTGTGTGGCACTCCACAGAAGGAGCAAATGGAAATATTTCTTGCTCCAGGTCTCTTGGAAGCAGAAGCCACTGTTTATCCAGCTGATCCCAACAAACAGAGATGCCAAAAAGCCTCCACACAATACATCCTTGTTAGTCAGTGCACAGGCTCAGAGGGACCATGCAGAAGCCAGTCAGAGGCCAAACCAGCTATTCAGCATCAAGGCCTCAACCCATCCCACCATGTCTCTGAATCAATAGTTGTGCTTGCCTTCATCCACTGACCATGAAATGAAGCCTGCAGAGAACTAGGGCCTAGGGACATTATGAAAATGGCTGCCTCAAGGCCTGGCTACAAACTACTGCCTTGGAGACAGGGAATCACTTCCCACATGCCAATGACAAGCATGAAACTGATGCTTTAAGTTTCAGCTTTTATATTTTTTCAGACTCTGTGCTGTTTTACTGTGTAGTTCTGGATTTCATTTTAAGGGTTAGTGAGCTCTCCTCACTGGGTAGATAGACGAAACAAATCCTTTCTAGCTGGGGACCAGGGTCAAATTTTAGGCCCAAGAGTGTAAACAACAGTGAAGAAGAGAGAAAGAACAAAGAGGATGGAGCTTCACAACCTGAGGCTATAACTGGAAAATTAAGTCCAATATGCTAATGGACCAGAGCTTACAAATAGCGTGAGACCTTGTGACCAGGTGTCCATTTTGTTGGGACCATTGCTGGATTGCTTGGGTGTAGCCTGTTATAGAGGTACCATTCCTATCTATATCAAAAGACTGGATCATCAGAAAAACTGAGTAAAATTCACTGAGCAAGTTTATTGAACAGCTTCCTAAATACTGTTATGGTGTCCCAAAATCAAAGAACAAGTAGATCAACTTACAACTAGACTAGCTTACAGATATAATCAAGAGTTTCAATCACTTCTATCTGCTCTTGCCAATTTTTTTCTCATTATTTAGCAATTCCCAAATTCATAGAAGAGGTTCTCTGAGGGATGATTTTCAATGTAGAAAGAATACCTTGAAAATGTGTACTGAGGTACATTCAGGTAGTACATTTTTAGTGACAAGAAACTTTGTACAACATTGCATTACTAACATTATTTGAAGAACGGATAACGGAAAAGATCCTCTACAAGCTAGTACGCAGAAATTTCTCCCAGATAGTTTTATTAATATGACTGAAATAAAATATGTCATATATGTGTACAATACATTTTAAAGTTGGGTTATTTTTTTTTACTATATGCATTTCTGTCAGCTAACATTCGATGTCACTAAATTCCAATATTTATTTGTAAAGAAACTGGTCTTCAACTGATCTATTAATAATAAGAAAAGCTAAATAAAGGCTCATGAAAAGCACCAAAAAAAGACATTTTTCACAGTATCTTGTGTAACACATTCTCAGGAAATATATTGTCTTAGGTTACAGTGAAAAAATATGCCAGAAGGTCTGTATTCTATCTCCATCTTCATGAACTGTTGAAACCAGGAGGGGCAGTGTTTTCCTTGCCTCCTCCCCCAGACTATCTCCTGTTAATGGGCCATCAATGCCTTACCCCATGAGTCATACATAACTCCCTTTGGGAGCCATTCCTGTTTAATGGGCAATCAAGGACCCACCACATGACTCATAGAATGACATCAGCCCATTGTGAGATGCTCCGCACAGGGAGAGGAGCCAAGCATTCCCACCTAGATATAATCTGGGAGTTCAGACAGAACAGGCATCTGCCTTCTACTAAATTCCCAGAGGAGCAGCCTTCTCTCCCACTGGATTCCCAGAGGAAGGACCAGACCCCTCTACATCACTACTGGATTCTACAGGATCTCTGCTCCAACAGAACCATCCAGGAGAACTACTAGAACCACTATTCCAACTGGACTGCTACCAACACCCTGACTGACAGGGTGTCAGGTTGTATTCTAACTGTCAGATTTTGTTTTTGTAAATACTGCATCTTGGTCTAATTTTCCTATTAGGTTGAAGTTTGTTGGTTTTTGTTTTACTTTATTTTGTTTATACATATTAAAGAACTGTTATTCCTATCCTCATATCTTTGCCTGAAAGTGCCTTTAATTTTAGAAATTATAGTAATTTGGAGGGAGGGGGTTTACATTTTCTATTCCAAGAGAAGTTCCTGCCTTCCTTGGCAGGCACCTGTTCTTCAAAACCAAGACAGATTTATATTGCAATGTTAATTTGGTTTTTCATTGTGCAGAAGTAATAGAAAAATTTTAATATGCCTTTCCAAATTAAAAAAAAAAATTTATAAGACTAAAATATTTCAAGTTGGCAGTGCTTGAAACAAAAAGCAAATCAAAACTGACATAATTAATGCAAAGAAAATAAGACAAAGTGGTCTATGCAATTTCATTTTTGCTGACTTGTACAGAAGCCAACATCACTCTGTAATGATGCATTATGACAAAACATCAGAGGATGAGAGAGGAAGAGGGCAAATTCTGATCTGGAATTCCTCCTGCAGCATTACAAGAAGATTCAAAGCCACTCACTGATTTTTAAATATTTTTTTTATTTTTATTTATTTTTTATTATTTTCTTTTCCCCTAGGATAAGTATGAATCATCTTAACAGCTCAGTTATGAGTGTTAGGGAACATGGGAATTATAAAGAAATATTTACATACACTGTAAGTAATCCTGAGTTAAATGAGAAATTAATATATAAATATATTGCAAAAAGAAGCAGATT
>VXBU01009039.1:0-22919 GCA_013400315.1 Bombycilla garrulus
AAATATTGGGGTGTGTATTTTCCTAGGGAAGCCCAGAAACCTCACAAAACCAACACAAATGTTCATATGAGGATATAGAACCTAATACAGTAACAGGTTCTGATCTGGAATAATCCACTCATTTTCCTTCAAAGCCCTATGTACACCTTTTATGGCAGACCCTTTATATAACTTCATGTCCTACTCTAGATTTCCATCTCACTGCCCTTTTCCCCAACCCTCCTTTTTTTTCTCCCCCCCCCCCCCCCTTTTTTTTTTTTTTTTTTTTTTTTTAAAATAATTTTTCTTTATTATTCTTGGAAAACTAATTTCCCTTTTATGCACTGTAAACATTCCAATACGAAATTCCTTTAAATAAATAAGATACAGTTAAAAAAAGCTTTTTTTCTAAAGAACCCGTCACACTGCTGCAGCTATTATTGTTTTCTGTCTGTTGTGATCCTGGTTTCCCTGTTGTCATCTGTGATTTGTCTAGAGTTGTAGATGAAACCAGAGTCAGGATGGGGGTTAAATGTTGTCTTCTTTGTTTTCCAAATCTTAATCCTTGAAGTACAGACTGAAAAACAAGTTTAATTAGACATGGTATCAAATGTCAAATATTGGTGCTTAAATAGCCCAATTTTCATTTTAGAAAGCCAGGGATTTATACTCTACAGAAAAATTTTCAACAATGTGTTAAAACTTGGTTAGGAATAGAACGGGTAGTAAAGGCAGTGACAAAAACCAGTCTAGTTTTTAGCTGCTTTGTCTGTTTTGTACCATAGAAAGATTGTAATTTTTACTTTTTTCTTCACACAGTGGANAGAAGGAGGCTGCTGATCAGAGAATTTGAAGTTAAGTAATGAGTGGCTCCGTAAGTGAAAATACTAGGGCTTTTTGTAAATGAATGGACCAGGTCACTATTACTTTACAGTACAATATCACTTTTAGNACCAGGATGTGAAGAACACTGAACCTTTAAATTCCTCTTTCACAAGCAGAACTGTTTGAATATCATCAACAAAAGCAAAAACAGAAGAGAGGGAAGATTTATCAAATTATTTATTATGGTCACAACAGTCTGTATTTGAAAAATAGATAATGTTAGCTTAAAAAATTATGTAAAGATAAAAAAAATCTGCCAAGTTTTGTCTTGGTTTGCTTGATTTTTAAATGCAAGTATTTCAGATTTCATTTTTTATATAAGCAGTATAAAGTGAGTTTGTCTTAACCTTTGATACTGAAATTGAACTCTGAATNATATAAATGCCTTGAATTACACAATATTGTGTGCTAAGCAAGTGACTAGTGAAGTCAAATTTATAGTAAGTAATAAATATATCACAGTTGCTTTTATTAGCTTTTCTTACCCAATGAAACTTCTTTGTTTCATATCCAGACAGCAGCATTTTATTAGCTTCAATGTCTGCAATTCTGTAGATGTAGTACTCATAGTATTGTTGAATGGCTGTTTACTGCAGTTGATACAAAAAGTAATTCAATTATACAGTGTTACGTGATCATTTCCATAAATTCCAGTATCAAAGTCTTCAAAATATCTTGTACATATAGAAAGCACCTACTGCCAAAATATGATTTCCAAGCAATAGTTTGGAATATTTATAGCTACAGGATAGAATTCTAACATTGCTGGTGATGCTTGAAGTATCCAGATTGTTCTGTTATTGTAAATCTAAAACAACTAGCATGTAACCTATAGTTGCAGATATTTAATTTACACTAAGTCTTGCCATTGGTGTTGAGTAACCATTTAGCAGGTTACAAAATACAGGTAAATTTGCAATTTTCCCCATAAATTGTAAACAGAATCAAAATATTGTAAGGGGATTCAAAGCTACTACAATGATGGTGTTACTCCAATCATTTTGTACACCAAGTACACACCAAGAGTATTAACTCAGGTTATATCATGCCAAACTTCCATACTTTGCCTTAGATAAGTAGTGGTTTGAGGTGCACTGAGTACCATTCTTTACCTGTCACTTATTTTTCATCTGTCATTTCTGTATTAGGCATGATAGTTCCTTTAATAGCCTCATAATGTCCTTGATAAGTGTGTGGTCTCTTCTGCACACCCAGCATTTATAGAGTACCTACTGCAAATTTCACTTGCAATACATCTTGTGTGTACTTTTGTGTGTAGCTTTTCCATTTACCTGATTCTAAATATTTTCTCTCCACAAAGCCTCTATTTTAATTATTTCTTACATTTATTTTGCCAACAAACTGATTCTCAAATCTCAGCTGGCTCTTCATAACAATTCCCCAAGAATGACAATTTTCTTATAGATTATAAAATATTTTGATCTTCTAATTAAAAGCCTTAAGACACGGTCTGAAATTTTCAGAAGTCAATATGGAACTTTTCTTCCATGTCTCTTGGTTTCCACTTGTAATGAAAATATGATTTTCTGTAGGTTCCTTTTCTAGGCCATAATTTGTGTCTTTCGAATTTATTTCTTTTTATAAAGCTTTCTCCATACAGTCATGAAAAAATGTTGCCATTTCTTGGCAAACACCAGTTGTCTTCTTTAACTGTGTTGTCACCCCAAGGTGAAGAGAAAGGTATTGAGACTTGTGCTGTTGTGTAATTTTCTGGGTTACTGCAGGTTATATGAGGTGTCTATTCTGCTGTGCCTCATTCCTTATTGCAATATGTGTATTTTTTTCAGCAAGAAGGTTGAATAGGTATGTTAAGTTTTTTTGAAAGTGTATATGCAACTAGAAAAGGGGATCTTGATAAAAATTAAAGTGTGGGCATTTAGTTCTACCCACTATGGTGTTGAAAAGCTGAAGAACCACCCCTCTTCTATATGACTGTTATGTAAACTTAATACATTTGAGATACGTCATTTGGGTTCTCAGTTTGCTAAGGGTTACCATTACCTCTAAGAAACTGCTGAAATATTCTTAAGTCTGATTGTTGCACATCCTTTTTGTTCAGCTGCATGGCTTTCATGGCATGGCTGTCTTAGTTTCTACCCCACCCTATCCCCCCACCTTCTTAATCTTGAATAAAATGAAACTGAATTTTATTTGATTGAAATGTGATTATTACTTGTTTTCTTTATGTACTGCTTTAATTAACAAGTAGTGTCGCGGCCCCTCTTAAGCACGGCCAGCTCAGGTGTCACCCACTCAGATACCCCAGAGGGTGCACGTGACGGGAGTGGGGAAAGGCGCCAGAGTGGTGTGTGTGCCAGACACCCAACCTGCCAAGCCTGTGCTCGCTCGGGGGAAAGGCCGCTGACAGGAGAGTGGTAGAGAGGAAAGGAGAGTCCTTCATGCCTGGATGCAAGTTAGAGCACCTTATCCTCCAAGGGAATCCAGGGTGGAAAGGCAGAGATCAAAGCGGTGCAGGGGTTTAAGTATGGGGGTTGAACAGGGGGTGGGTACAATCGAAGAACCAATGGAGAGGTCGACGTGGAGGAGAGAGGGTGGAGGGAAAGTGTTACGCAATTGGCAATTGACCAATGGTAACAGAGGGAGGAGAGACAGGGGTCTCATGGACCAGTGGGGCCTCGAGGTTTAGGGGATTTCCAAAGGGGTGGACACTTCAGGGATTGGCCCATGTGGGGATTGACAGGGAAGGGTCTGGAACAAAGGGAGTGGCGAGGGTAACTGACAACAGGGAGGCTGCAACTAGGGGAGGAGCTTTGGGAGGGAGAAACCAACATGGAGAAAACTATAGGGGAGGAGGGACTAAACCATAACAAATGGGATTGAACAAAAACAAGGACTGCAACAAGATAATACCATTACTCAGAATTTCATATGTCAGGTCAAATCCTGTCTCTGAGAACAACACATGGTCAAACTTCTGTTACAGCCATCTCAGTTACAGACATTAGAATTAGAGATATTAGAATTTACCTTTGGTTTATTGTTTTAAGACAAGTTTTTAGTAACTGGATTAACATGTTTAAGTTGCTTTTTTAAATTGCTTTTTGGGGGGTGTGGGTTTTATTGGCTGCTGGGTTTTTTTTCTTTTTTTTTCTTTTCTTTTTTTTTTCCTGCTGTTGCTGTATTTAAAAAGACATACTGATGTTGACAGATGGAATGGAATAGTTTCGTGGCCTTGAACAACCCTGGTGATAGAGCATGCACAACTTCCAGGGGCAACTATTGCAGTGATTCACCATCCTCACAGGAAAGAATTTCTTCCTGATGTCGTAATCTAAACCTATTCTCTTACTCTGAAGCCATTTCCTCTTGTCCTGCCACTGCATGCTCTTGTCAAAAGTTCACTCCCCAGCTTTCTTCTAAGCCCTCTTTAGGTACGTGAGGCTGCTACATCATCTCCCAGAATCTTCCATTCCCAGGCTTAATCTCCTGAACTCTGTCTTCATGAAAAACTGCTTCAGTCCTCAGACCATTTTCCTGGCCTTCCTCTGTACCATCTCCAACAGGTCCATGTCTTCTCTTGAGAGCTACAGAGCTGGCACAGCACTACAGATGCAGTCTTGTGAAATTGGAATTAGAGAGGCAGAATTCTTCCCCTCCACCACTGCTTTGGATGCAGCCCAATATGCATTTGGATTTCTGGGCTGCAAGTGCACTTGGCTGGGTCATGTCCAGCAGCACCTCCAAGTCTTATTCAGGGGTGCTCTCAATGCATTCTCGAGCCTGTACTTGCACTTAGAATAACCCAATTCTTATTAACTCTTCTTTATTAATTTTTTTTTCTCATCATAAAGATTCTGTATGTATGCCATTAGCTATTTGTTATCTCTAGCATTTTACAAAATTATTCTTACCTGTGGAATTGGGAATTTTCTGTCCAGTATATGCAAGTACATCTATGCATCACCTAGGAGGCGAAGCTTTATCGAATGCGTGCAACTATGATCTTGGTCTCAGTTTTTTCTTTTGTGACTGCAGGAATCTAAAGTTCACTGACCACACACACAAGATTTTATAATTTGGATTTGATTATCTTCATATCAAATCTAGAACAAGAATTATAAATATTCTTGTAATAATTCAGGGCAAGAATAAATTTGTTTTAAGTCTGCTCCAACAAGAATATATAACTTATATAACTTACATAACTTTTTTTAAACTTGTCATGGTACATCAAAGGCAGAAACATGTCTGCCGGAACAGGCATGATGAGGTAGGACAATAGTAGGCAAAAAGGGGAAAAATGGAAATTTTTTTTTTCTGGATGTCTCCAAGTGATTTTTTATCTTTGTGCACGTTCCCTCCTTGTTGCATCAAGCAGATTGAGAATTATGTGCAGAGGTTTGTCTTGATAAGTGCCTTCATGTATGCTTTTGATTGTTGGCTGTGAAATGTGACAATAATGAAGTCTTGTGATGATGGGTCCTGCAATGGTAACAGTCTCACCATCTGCAAAATTCATACTCCAGAAAAGTCAGGCTCCCACATTTCTGATCCAAATGTCCTTCTCACATAAACAGCAAATCTTGACTCTCAGAGAAAACCTCTAAGAGTTTAAACATACTTTTCTGGAAGTTCTGGGGCGGCTTAAAACTGGATCAAGCAGTCCAGGTGTTTGGGCATTTCATATACTTTCTTCTAATAAATGTGCTGCCCTAGAAAAGTATTTAATTGATATCTTCTCATGTGACTGGAATTTTAACAGTAAAATTCAATTATCTATAGATCTTATGACAAGAAATGCTTTTGAATTATTTTCTGATCACCAATGGTTAATTTAGGGCAATAGGTTTGAGGACTTAGCATGACATCAGTACTTCTAAAGGAGGGTTCAGATGACATGTTGGGAACATGTATGATATTCACACAGATGGGCTGTTGTTATTCTATGCTTTCTGCCACCCCACCTTGGCTGTCTCTCATTCAGCAGATGGCTCTGTGTCCTACCTCATCCCAGTGTCTTCTTCTCTGTTCCTTCAGCATAGAGAACTGCCATTCACTAGTGTGGACACAGTGTTATAGGTCAGTGTCCTTCACTTCCTTAAAAACATAAAAACGTTGTTAAGAAGGGGCTTCTCCTGCTTTTCCAACACTCAAGAACAGGCAGATGAGTCAAAAGTTACAGACTGTTTTACTCTGGAAACATTATTTTTTCTGTACTGCTGGGAAAAAGGGATCTGTATTGTGCAATATATGAAACAGCAAACATTGTTTATGAGCAGGGAAAGGTCAGGGTGTGTTTTTCCTAGGACTGAGCTGTGAGAGCTATCACCTGGTGGCATACACAAAAGCACTACTCAAACTGAAAAGTCAGTAGAACTTCTTTATTTTTTTCTCTGCTGCACAGAAATTATTAGTTTATGCTGATAGTAAAAACTATTGCTATATTGTTTTTCCTTAGAAAAATGGCATTTTCATGTATTTAAGTACAGGAGAACCTCAGCACATCCTTTGAGGGTAATTACTGCTCTTATGAGGCTATTCTACAAACGTGCTGTAGTCACCCGTGCTGCTGGGCGAGCTGATCAAGTGCCAGTAATCTCCACAAATTTTGCATGATAAGAACAACTTTCAAAATTGCCCTCATGTCTTTATTAGTTTGTCTGAGAATTGTTGACCCGGTGAAGGAGAAACAACTGTGCTATTAGTGCTGTTGCCATCTTTAGTGGAGGGGTTTGTATTTGGGCAGAAAGTGTAGGAGGTAGGAAAATGGCTGGAAATCTTCTAAAGAATGACCTTTACTGCTCTCTAAGCCATGGAAAATTACCCATGAAGCTTAATGACGGCAAATGCAAAGTGCAAAAAGCAAGTTATGTTAGTGACTTGGGGGAATTTAAGGCCTAGCTGATCACAGGTACCTGTGGATAATCTTTCAGCTCTCATGGCAGTGAATGGTGGGAACATTTGTTAAGTGTCTTGCTCTTTGAGAAAAGTGTTATTGTAAAGCATTTGAACAAAAAGGTAGTGATATGCAAGAGTCACCAATAATTAATATTTTGTAGTTACTGTTAGAACATCCAAGGACTTGGTCTAACAAGACTACTGAGAGCTACTTCTGTAAAGTTTAATAGGCTTACCCTAGTCTTTCAACAACATTGCTCAGAACAAGAATATAAAAATGTCTAGCGCCCTAAAAAATTCTAAGTTGTTATTCTTAAGGCAGTACTGTTTCAAAGTTCATGATTGTAAATGCTGAATTTAAAAAAAAAAAATCTTAAGAAAGTACCAACTCTATGGCAACGTAGCTATGTACATTCTTTTAAGTACACCTGATTCTTATAGATGTCAAAAATAACTCACAAAATGAGCAAAAATGAGATGGCAAATATGAACATAATATTTTAAATGTACAACTTAAAAAGTAAAATTTAAAGCTAATTCTTTAGAATTATTTTAATCCATATTTCTTCAGTAAATATAAATCTCCCTTCCATTTCTGTAAATGGTATTTTAAAACACACTTATTTTAAATCCACACAGGCTGTGTTATGAGCAAGCCACACTTTGTGGCTGCAACCTTGATTTTCTTTAAAACAGGTCAAAATCCCCCAGATTTAATGGCCTTGGAAGCAATGAATAAAAAAATGAGTGTTTTCTCTAAGGTGCAAGTGGGAAAGATCTTCTTGTCTGGATTCTGATCCTGATACAGCTCCAAAATTAAGTCTCTGACACATTTGACTTCTTGTTTAAATCATAGTCCAAAGCACAATTTGTGGTTTTGAAAGTTGAAAGCTATGGGTTAAGGAAGAAAAATGTGGACAGTATCAAAAGAGGCCAATTTTGTATTTAAATGTCAAAATACCATAAAAAACATAGTCCCCTGTTAGTTTTTTTTTTCATTCATATGTTAGTGGGAGAAAAGCTTTTTGCAACTCTGCTTTCTAAATTGTGTGGAGTATGCTTTTTTCAAAGATAAACCTTACAGGTCAAAGTAGTTTTTTCTAGAAGCCTACTGAAACTATCCATATAGTATATAATATAGCATATATTAATAGTTTGCTACACTGTCGTTGCTGTCAATGACCATGAGAGGAATTAAGTTTTCTAAAGCAGACAGAGTAGATAGGATTTTTTTTGGCCAAGAAGGGAATGTGTGTTTTCTGTCTAGCTAATAAATCAGTATTTTTAATTTCTGATAGTAAGATTCAACATAGAATCATTTAGGTCAGAAAAGACCTTCAAGATTATCAAATCCAACCTTTGATTAATCATCACCTTGTCAGCTAGAGCATGCCACATCCAGTTGTTTCTTCATCCCAGGAATACCTCCAGGGATGGTGACTCCACCCACCACATCCCTGGGCAGCCTGTTCTGGAGCTCCCCTGGTGTAGGTGGAATCTTGATATGTGTCTTACAGAATATAATCCTGTTTTATGTAATAGGATACCTAATCATTTTGCTGGTGTAAAGCAGGAGTAACATTTTTAAAGGAAAGTTGTTCTGGCTACTTCTATAACTTTGAAATTTCCTCTCAAGTCCACTGAACATAATTTTTGTTTTTATTATTTTTATTATATGGCAGGAAGAATAGAAGCATCTAATGTTGTGGCCCTTCACTGTTTTTGTTCCCCCTCCTCCTTCTTTCAGTATCTCCAAGCTTGCTTCCATAACTTTATCTAACTGGAAGTTGTAAACATAGTTCAGGGCTTTAGCGTATCTGCTAGGGCCTTCTCTTCCAAACACCTACAGTCAGGAACTGAGCTAACAGTTCAGTAGAAACTGTTAGCTCTAAATGGAATTAAACTACATTCCAGTAGGAGCACTGAGGTTACTACAAGTACCTTGCCTCTGCACCACCCCTGTCCCCCATCCAAAACTCAATTAAATAATAGTTCAGTGTACACCATAATTGGGCTGCTTGAATTGGAAAACTTTTTTCATGTAATGTAAATCTTCTGAACCAATATTTTGAAACACCATTCAAGTTGCTGTGTTAACTTTGGAGCATAAAAGGAATGGAAACACATACATCCAACAGTCATTGAATGCAAAAGTTAGAAGACCATAGAAGGAAACCTGCAGCAATTACTTTCACAATTGTATCCTGAATCATTTGGCAGGTCATTTTAGCTAAATAGAGTATTTTCTAAATAAAAAGGACACTCAAAAATTTGTGTAAGTTGGCACTACTACTCCAAGAATATCTTGACAAGTTGGTACAAATGAGAACATAACAATATGACCAAGGTCAGAGAAATAGCTGCAAAGGTAATACACCAAGTATAAACAAGATGAAGGCATTGTCATAAATGAATCACACAGAGTCAAACACAAAGTACTAACCAGAAATCACTGAAGTGTTCCTACAGAAGCAGCTATATACAAATTCAGTTGCGTATGGCCTTAACCCAGTTGTTGCTGAAATAAAACAATAAAACCCTTTAACTTTTGTTTGAATAATCTTTGATATTACCCCAAAGTAAACATAAGGACTAAGATCTGAAGAAAAATAAAAATATAATTCTAGTTATAATATTTACCAACAGTACTCTATTGCCAGTCTCTTCATCCATGCTGTTTATATCGCACAGTAAAGCAAAAGGCTGCAAACAAGAACGCTTCAGACAAATATTTTTAATATAGATGATGCATATGCAGTTATTCTTAAAGTTTCTCTCCTTAGCTCCACAAGTTTTATGATTTTAATGGCTAGATTTAAATTTTAGGATGACATTCCTGTGGCTCGATAAAATGTGTGTGAGTGCGAGCAGGGCAAGATTCCTCTGTGCAATCTACTTTCCCACCACTAGACGTCAACGTTCGATCATCCAAAACCCTAACAACGGTGGAAGCCCTAGGAGCATAAGAACAAAAAAAACAGAAGGTATATTTCAAATCCTATACCATGGTTGCAACACAAACCTTCCTTTATTTCAGCACCAGTTTCTCTCTCCATTTTCCTTTATGGAAAAGAGAGGACTTTGATGTATTCTTCCCTTGCTGCCCCAGCATCCCTCACATTTGGGCTTCAGGAGATAAAGCACAGTGTAATCATTTGCTCAGAAAAGTTTTCTCTTATGAATAAGAAAATTTCTTCTCTTCAGTAATGTAGCAAACTATTTTTGACATTTCATCTGTAAGTAACAGTAAAAGGAAGATTTAATAAAATTAAAACTAAAACTAATTATTGTTTGTGACTGATTTCTTAGATAATGAGGCTACAATGCTGTTAAATTACATCCTTCATCAATGTAGGATTGTTTAAGGAAAATTCAGACAAACACATGAAAATAATGGTAATGCTTGACACAGAGGAGCAGATTGCCTATGTATAACTGTTCTGAGTTAAATTTTACCATAAATGCATAATTTAAATATTCCTTGCTGAAATTTACCCCTATTACTTCTCAGCCTTGGCAGAAATAGAAATGTAGTTTTTCTGTTACCAGAATAAAGCTCCCCCTGCCCCCTTCCCCTCTCCCTCAACAATTAAATTATTTGTAAGCTGGGAGAGAAACTTATCTTCATACTATTTATATGCATTCATTCTTATTTATATACACTTCATGTAACTGAACTGTCTGACCTCCCTGCTTGTTGTCAATATATTTTGTACAGCTGTTTTTCATTATTTTTCCCAAGGGAAATTTCAGTATAACAGTACAAGCTGTGTTGATCTCAGAATCGGGAGGAATGATGCTTCCAGTGTGTTTAGAAAGCCTAAAATTAGTTTCATCTCTCTGGCTTAAAATTAGCTCTATACCACTGAGAGGTACCTCTGCATAAAGATGGGTATAACTAATAAAATCAGAGTGAAACCATCTCTTTATGAGCCAGCATGTGCCCAGGTGGCCAAGGCCAATGGCATTCTGGCCTGTATCAGAAATAGTGTGGATGACAGGGCCAGGAAAGGGATTTTTCCCCTGTACTCAACACTGTGGAGGCCACACCTTGAATCCTGTGTTCAGTTTTGGGCCCCTCACTCACTACAGGAGGGACACTGAGTGTGTCCAGAGAAGGGGAACAGAGCAGGTAAAGGGTATGGAGCACAGATCCTGTGAGGAGTAGCTGAGGCAGCTGGGCTGTCTAGCCTGGAGGAAAGGAGGCGCAGGGGAAATCTTCCTTATTGCACTCTACATCCCTTTGAAAGGAGGCTGTAGTGAGGTGGGGGTCAGCCTCTTCTTCCAAATAACAAGTGACAGGATGAGAACAAATCACCTTAATTTGCACCAGGGGAGATTAATATTGGATATAAGAAAAAAATGCTTAACTGAAAGTGTTTTCAGATCACAGGCTGCCCAGGGAAGTGGTTGAGTCATCATCTCTGCAGGTGTTTGAATGCTGTGCAGAAGTATCACCTTAGACATGGTTTAGTGGTGGGCTTGGTAGTGCTAGGTTAATGGCTGGACACGATGATCTTAAGAGTTTATTCAAAATGAAAAATTCCATGATTAACTTCTTTAAGTCTTTCTTGTTGCTGTAATTAGGCATGGTAATTACTGCTTAGAGGGGTCTAAGAGATGCTATTCCCTCTGTCTGTCGTAGAATTCTTGAATTCATAGAATCATAAAAAAATGTCTGCAATTTTAAAGATGTGCTAGTTTCAACACCCCTACCACAGGCAGGAGCACCTTCCACTAGACCACGTTGCTCAGACGTCCTCCAGCCAGGCCTTGAAGACTCAAGAGATAGGAGTTGTACAAACTACTTAGCAACTGCTTTCTTATATCTAGTCTAAACGTGCTATCTTTCAGTTTAAAGCTGTTTCCCCCATTCTAGTCTGACTTCCTGAATTTCCCCAGAATTACTGGATTGCCTCAACTTGTCTTTCCAACAATGTCACTTTATTCACTGCCACTTTTTTCATCATATAATCAATTAAATGATTAGACTACTGTAAGAAAGGGTTACTATTGGCACACAATGCAGCACATTTCCTCCTTTCTTCTTATACTCTTCCCATCAATGGGGCTAGGCATCACAAAAGGAACCTAGGAGAAATCAAACTGTTTCAATCTTTGAATGCATTTAATTTTCAAGTAAATTACTGCTACTGAATGTTTGAACCTCCTAAATTTCAACAGTGCCAAGTACAAAGTCCTGCACCTTGGTTGGGGTAATCTCCAACATCAATATAGACTGGGGGACAAAACACGGTGAGAGCAGCCCTGAGGGGAGGACTGCAGAAGATGCTGGTGGATGACAAACTGAATATGAGCCAGGATCGTGTGCTCGCAGCCCAGAAAGGCAACTATATCCAACTGACCAGTCGATGTAGTTGGCCAACAGGTGGCCAACAGGTTAAGAGAGCTCTTTTGAGATCCCATCCCGACATACTCCATACAGTACTGGAATCCCCACTACAAGAAAGTCATGTTGGAGTGAGTCCAGAGAGAATGACTTTTTACCAGGGCCTGTAGAGGAAGGCCAAGGGGCAATGGTTTTACACTGAATGTGGATAGATTTAGTTTGGACATAAGGGAGAATTTTTTTTTTGTTGAGGGTGGTGAACATGTTGGCCAGAGAATCTGTGGATGCCCTATTGCTGGAAGTGTTTAAGATCATGCTGGATGAGGCTCTGAGTAACCTGGTCTAAGAGGAAAGTACTGTCATAGTAGGATGCTGTACTAGAGGACCTTTAAAAGTCTCTTCTAAATCAAACCATTCTATAATTGGAAGCACCTTCATCTGTCTTCTTCTTCTTGAGCAGGTATATATATTATTGTTTGTGAATACCGTTAGTGGTCAGCAAAAGAATTGTTCTAAAATTCATTAATATAGTAATAAATTATTTTGTGGGTTGAATATAAATTGGTTACAATAAATTTAGTTGGCCACACTTTTCTCGGTATACTGATAGATACCATCAAAACTTTTAAACTTAAATCCAATGTAAAAATGAAATAAGCTTTCTTCCCTACCTCTTATTGAGGACACAAATGGTAGTACTGCATACAGATCTGGTTTGGATCTGGAGCAGTGAATTCCTGGGTCTGTGGAGGACCAGGCATAACCATGTTGTTTCTCAAACCTTCTGACGTAACAGGAGAGTTGTGATCCTGCAGAGCTGGGGCGGTGCTGTTCTGAGCCAACTTACTGTTCTGCCTGGAGACTCCTGCTCAGTCCATCCCCTCTGCCAACAACTTCCCTCCCAGATGAGGGTCCCAAAGGGCTGACTGTGCATGTGTGAACAAAGTGATGTGAAATATCTAATTTACATAAGAGGTGTGCACCACACAGCCACTCAATCACTCCCCCACCAGTAGGACTGGGGACAGAATTGGAAAGGTAAAAGGTAGAAAACTTATGTGTTGAGATAAAGGCAGATTAATAGGAAAAGCAAATGCCATGCAAACAAGCAAAGCAAAACAAGGAATTAATTCTCTGCTTCCAGTGGACAGACAGGGGTTCAGACATCCCCAGGAGAGCAGGGCCGCATGTTACAATGACCTGGGAAAATAAATGGCATCACTCCAAACAACATCACTTCCTCCATTTTCACCCAAGTTTATATACTGAGCATGATATCGTATGATTTGGAACACCCCTCTGGTCAGTTGGGGTGACCTGTCCTGACTGTGTCTCCTTCCAACTTTCCAATTGCCTCGCCAATGTGGAGGTATGGAAGGCACAAAAGGCCCTGGCTCTGCGTTAAACCTGCTAAGCAATAGCAAAAACATCTCTTATATTACCACTGATTAGAAAGGTTAAAGGCCCTGTGTCCTGACAGTACACTTTCTCCATATTTTCAATCTTTCCAGGGAAAATATGTGCAGAATAATTTTGATTACGGATTACTGTTCCTTCAACTTGCTGAAGACGTAGAACAGACATCCTTTGGTAGAGAAACTAAAGGGCACTGTCACGAAAAGGTACATCACAGCATTCTGGCTTCGTTCTGTATTAAAACTTAGCATATCTAAGGGGGTTTCATGTAACTGTAGCTGCAAAACCAGCTTTGTAATCAGGGTCTTGTGAAAAAACTGTTTCATAAGTATCTACATCTGCAAACGTCAGTCATCTTATCTGGCCATATGCCATGTAACATCAGGACTAATCATCAATTTGATATATAAATATAAAAAAGGGAGTTTGACACAGACAGCTAGTCTTACACTATAATTCAAAGTCCTACAAGAAAGTGAAAAATTACTTAAAGCACCAAGTGATTATAAAGCTATGGGTTTATCTTCCTCATTCTCAGTAAACAGGCACGTTACTAGTAAAAAATGATTGTGGTGCAGATTACTGTGGATGAAATATGAAAGCAAGACACAGGACAGGAATTTTCATGTTCCTTAAAAATGCAGTCCTGAGGATAAATGAGTATGCATAACACTAGGAGACAGCCTACAATAACCCAGCCAGGGTCTGATGGAAGAAGGGAATTAACATCAAACACACTCTAAAATGTCCCTAGAAGCAGCAGAAAACCCTTCAGACTGGGCAGCAGTAGAGTCCTGTAGTTTTTTTATACTGGGGAATATCAGCATTTTAACCAAGAGGCAGGTGTCACAGAGTTTTGTTTGAGTTCTTGTGATTGTGTGCTTGTCTTTGCAGATGTGTGTGACTATTTGCTACTAACAGGAATCACTCATTGCAAGTAAGACCAGTGCAATACCAGCTGTTTCAGCCTAACTATTGTAATGATTGAAATAAATTCTTTTTCTAGAAAATTGTGTTGGCATGCTAGAAAATATCAGTGTAAAATAGGATTATAACTGGAAATTGATTGTTTGTTTTAGATCTAGTTCTAAATAAAATTGATTATCAAGCTTTGATATAAGCTATAGCTAAATTAGAGATTTTCTGTATTGCATTCCTGGTCAAGATAAGTAATTGCAACTGAACTGAAAATCTCTAAACCACTGGAAAATTAAGTAAATACCCAAGCAGTATTCACAGCTCCTCCAGTATATAAGAACCAATCCTGCTAACCATTACTTTCTTTTTTTTCACCTTGTTGTATCTCTATCATTTAATGGTTTTTGAGGATTATGCAAGTACGCAGACTTAGAATCTATAGCTCTAACTATTACTGCAGCTGTAGCTATAGCTCTTTAAGCTAGTCTGATAAAATGCTTAAATGTCCCTTTTCGCACTCTTGTTAATACTCTAAAGGGGGACTGAATGAGGTAAGATAACCCACCAGGTTAGCAGGAATTTTGCTATTTTGCTGTAAAATCTCAAAACTAAGAAGTGTAGAAAAGGGTTATTAAATCTCATCAGCACTTCGTTGACGTAGCCCCTCAGAATCCCGGCTGGCTCTGACCACCACTCTGTGACTCCGAAGAGCCACGCCAAGAGTGGGGAACCGCCCTGACAGGTGAGACTGTTGGGGCGGAACCTTAGAGCTCAGGCTCTACAGGAATGCCGTGCGTCAGGGGTGAAGCTAAGGGAAGAGAGGAGGCTCCAAGATTCTCAGGTCACAGCAACAGAATTTATTCCATTGGAAGGGGGGAGAACAGAAGAGCCCCCAGCACTGCTGTGCAAGGGGTTTTATATGGCTACAAATCAAGGGGAGGGTACAAGCAAACATCCAATGAGGGATCTCGAGGGGAGGAGTAAGGGAGGAGCAAAGGGGTTACATAATCACTTGGGAGCCAACAGGGATGAAGGGAGGAGAGAAAGGGGTCACATGGGCCAATGGGGCATCGAGGTTTAGGGGATTTCCAAAGGGGTGGACACTTCAGGGATTGGCCCATGTGGGGAGTGACAAGGAGGGGATTGGAACAAGGGGGCAGGGTTGAGGTGATGGATGGGGAAGGTACTGGAATAAGGGGAAGGGATACATTGAAGGGCGGTTTTAGGGGAGGGCACAATTGAGGAAGAAACCATTGCAAGCAAATGGGGGGGAACATTGGAACAAACTACAATAATATAATTAACAATGAAATCAGGAAAAAACATGCGCTGCAACAGTTTGTCATAACATAAATTTACATTTTAACAAATATCTTTTGGCATTTAGAACTGTGTGTCATGAAAGGAGTTAAAATACCCTGAAAATTTACACCAAGATTGGAATTATATAGCAGTCTCATGACTGAGAACAGACTTAGCCCAAGAGAGATGATGGAAATATGCAACACAGTAAACACATGAGCAGTAGCTGCTCGACAGAAAGAACAAAAAGGGTGCAAAGCAAATCTATAATCATTAGAGAGTAAACCAAGGAACAAAGAGGAAAAATAGAAAAACAGCACAAGCACATGTTCATCTCATTTTTTGGCAGAAATTTTTGCTAATGAAATACAACCCACAAATTAATTCCAGAGTTCACTCTTGATTGAAATACGTATAATTTGACATGTTCTCTGTAAACACAGTATAAGCAGGAATAGCAAGAGTTACATTTAACATACTGTAAAATTTTTATTTTCAGAATATTCATGCCAAAGCTTCAAGCTGATTGATTTTTTTTTTTTTAGACCTCAAATTTTCCATGACATGGTGCAGGTGGAGAAAAGAATACAGATGACAAAACAAGGGTAAATAGCTTTGAGCACACAGAAGAAAGATAATATACTTGTCTATACTTGTCCCATTAAATATAAAAAACAGATTAGAAACCGAACCAAAAAAACCCAAAACCTATAGACCTGGAAAGAAAATTGATCATGTATAATAACGACGATGGCAAAATAATTTGGCAAATAAACTCCTAACATCTACCTAACTTCAACTCAACACTGAAAATCTGTTAGTCTCTTTAAGACATATTACATTACTCTCCAAAGGTAATCAAATTTAATTCTGCAATGAAAGGGCAATTGATGATGAATAAAAGGCACCACTGCAAGATTCAGTTGTTAATCTGTTTTCAGCAAAAAAGTAATATAAAAAAGAAAAAAAATTCATGAGGGATCTTGAGTATTACTTTTTCACTTCACTTTTTCACTGGGTAAAAGCAGCTTTGCCCTGTTTTGTGAAAGTGACAAGAAAGAGGCATAAAGGCCAGATGAATGAGTATAATATTAAACGCAACTTACAACAAAAACAAATCTGTCAGGAAACAAATGGATAACACTGCAAGTTAAAAGTAATTTTTTTGAAAATATATGAATAAATTAATCTTCAGCTGTTACATGTAATGCTATTATTTCAGTAAAGCTTCTCTTTTGAAGGGTTTGAATCTCCATGCTTGGAAACAAATTGTGTCTGGTTTGATACCTTGCACCTCTATCCTATTTCCTAGGAAACTAATTATTAAGTAGAACCCCAAGCATGGAGACAGAATGGCTGGAAAGCTGTCCAGCAGAAAAGAACCTGGCGGTGCTGGTTGATAGTGGCTGAACATGTGCCAGTGTGTGCCCAGCCACTGGCATCCTGGCCCATATCAGCAATAGTGTGATCAGTAGGACCATTTAAGGGATTCTCGCCCTATACTTGGCACTGGCAAGGCCACATCACAAATCCTGTGTTCAGTTCTGGGCCACTCACTACAGAACAGACATTGAGGGGGTAGAGAGTGTCCAGAGAAAGGTGAGTAAGCTGTGGAAGTGTCTGACATACAAATCCTGTGATGCTGAAGGAGCTGGGGTTGTTAGCCTGGAGAGGCTCAGGAGAGGCCTTATTACTCTTTACAGCTACTTGAATGGAGGGTGTAAAAAGGTGGCACAACATCAGCCATGTGTCTCTACGTTTTGCCCCATCAGCAAGGTCCTTGGTGGGGACACAACTAGGCCAGCTGACCCAAATTGACCAAAGGGGACTCCAAACCACGTGATGTCACTCAGATATAAGACCAAGGGTAGGAAAAGGAAAGAGGACATTTGTTATTTATAATATTTACCTTCTGGGGCAACCTCTGCTTATGCTGGAGCCCTGCATCCTGGGAAGAAGCTGAGCACTGAACACCACTTGCTGATGGCAAATGGAAAATAAGTTTTTTTTTTCTTTTCTTATTTGCATGCAAGCTTTGCTTTTGCTTTAATAAACTGCCTTATCTCAATTTATGAGTGGTTTTCCATCTGATTTTCCCTCCCCTGTTCAGCTGTGGAATGGTAAAGGGGCTTGGTGGTCTCCTGGAACCCAGCAAGGTCAGCCCACCACACTGGTCCAGTCAGCTCTACATGCAACAGTACTGAAAGAACACAAAAAGGATGTTTCCTCTCATTGACCAGTGCAAAACACTGGCGTCTTAAATGACAGTGCTGGAATTAGGATAGTTTTTACTCTGCTGCCACTGTTTTTTTGCAATAGTGGAAATGTGGAGATATCAAGAGTAACTCTGACTACACATCAGTTAATTCTAATTCAATACCACTAAATTACTCATGTTTAAAAAAAAAAAAAAATTCCTTCTTTAATACAGATCTGCCCAGAAGTAAAGAATTTAGCAGATTACCAGAGAAACAGAGCGAAAGATAAAATCAGAATATCCTGAGCCAGAAGGAACCCACAAGGACCATTGAAGTCCAGTTCCTGGTCCTGCAAAGGACAGCCTGAAGAGTTACACCATGAGCCTGACAACACTGTGCAAACACTTCCTGAACTCTGGCAGGCTTGGTGCTGTGACCATTTCCCTGCTGACCTGTTCAAATGCCGTCTGGGGGAATTCCTAATAGCCAGCCTAAACCTCTCCTGTCACAACTTCAGGCTATTCACGGGGCACCATAGAGGAGAGATCAGTGCCTGCCCCTCCTCTTCCTCTCACAAGAAAGCTGCATACTGCAAAGAGGTCTCTCCTCTGTCTCCTCCAGGCTGAACAGAACAAGTGGCCTCAGCCACTCCTCACACAGCTTCCCCTCAAGGCCCTTCATCATCCTTGTTACTCTCCTTTGGGCACTCCCTAATAGTTTAAAGTCTTCCTTATATTGCAGTTCCCAGAACTGCCCCCAGCACTCGAGGTGAGGCTCAGAGCAGAGCAGGACAATCCCCTCCCTTGCCCGGCTGGTGATGCTGTGCCTGATGCCCCCAGGAGTGGGTTGGCCCTCCTGTCTGCCAGGGCATTTCTGACTCATGTTCAACTTGCCAGGACCCCCAGGTCTTTTTCCATGACACTGCTCTCCAACCTCTCTTTCCATAGTCCATCCATTCAGGGTTGTCCTATCCCAGGTGCAGAATCTGATAGATGTCATTCATCTAGTAATGCCACATTTCTCTTCAAGAGCATGCAGCTTTCACAAGGTGAGAAAAAGTGTATATTTTATGGATAGGTCACATTATACCACAGATGCCATTTCACATTAATATTATATACTCATACTGTGATAAATGTATGAGGAATTTGCTCCATAGTCTTTACCCTCATAAACATCACTGACATCCTCAGTTAGTCTGTTCTCTGATTCCAACTGAGCCCATTCCAGCAATTTTAAGCAGCAATATGTCAAGAAGATGTCAGCTATTTGAAAAGGTTCTCTTCAGGAATATTTGTCTCTGTGACGACAAAATCTGTAATTGAATTTGATCACTATATTAGATAATGATAAAAAAAATCAATTTCATATGTCTATATCCTGTTTGTATTAAAGCTTTCTAGAGGAATAACATTATCTTGTATTCCTTTAGGATTTGCTGTTTAAGGATGGCTTCCAGAAAATCAGAAGAAGAAAGATATATTAAAAAGTAAACACATTCTAATATTCCTTTTTTCTGCTTTTGTTTTAGTTAGACTGGTCCTAGCAAGTTTCAGAAGTAATACAGATTTCAATCCATGCTGTTTCAAAATGTAGCAAAAAAAACCCCCAAAAAACAGTGTAGGAATAGCCATATATAGTAAGCAATGCAGTAACATACCATTGTTAAGTCAACTGACATGAAAAAATTAAAGGGATTATTTTTCTATCTTTGCTTTCTAGCAGTGTTTAAAAAAATGAATGAAACTGAATTTTCGTCCCCTTAAAACATATGAATATATATCCATAACGGAAATTGTCTCTTTTCCTGAATAAATTATTTCTGTTATCTAATGCTGGAATGTAAACTAATTTTCGGTTACAGAATTTAATCCAGCTAATCCTCTGCATAGCTTCTGGTTTCTTTACAGTATACTATGAGAAAATGCAACCAGGTTTAGTGAAGATATGAATTAATGTCTATAATTTTTTTTCAAAGGTTATATCAGAGGCCTAGGCACACAAAACCCAACAAAATAGGCCTCTTTTGTTCAATACTTTCTTGTCACTTCCTTCTCCTTCACCAATACACTTGCAATAATTTTATCACAAAATAATCTTATCACCAATACACTTGAAATAATTTTATCACTGCCAGAACTGCCAGTACTTACCTTTGATATCTCTCTCCTCTAAAACTTTGGCTGACACGTGTCAATGTGTTTAAAACCTACAAGGAGTGAGGAAAGGCAGTCATGCATACTGTGATACAGAATATTTCTTGCTTAAGAAGCCAGATTTATTACTTATTAAATTTATTCCAGCCTTACATAACAATAGAAAACCTTATTTTAATTAGTCACAGTAAATTAAAGAAAAATTCTATGAAGAAAAGAGAAAATGTTTCCAAGTAACAATATTCACTAAATATGTGTTTAAATCAGGGAGAAATTTACTAGTGTGTTTTCTGACTCAGTTGGTTTGTACATGTATCCCACCACCTGCTATAATTGAATTCTCTTGGATTCATAGTGAATCAGAAAAAATGTGAATAGGTCTCTGAAGGCACAGTATGTGTGGATTCCTGAAAGGAAGGAAACAAATTAAGGGAGAAAAAAAATTTGATTAGATAACATTCACATCAAATTGAAACAAAACAAAAAAATGCAGCTGGCTAAGATTAGGAAATTCGTCCATGCCCTGATTTCCTTCCTGGAAAGTAACAAGGCTCACAGATCCAAAAGCCTGCTGTGTATAGCTCTGTGTATGGAGCAAGCTTTTCAAGTGTGAGAATAGGGGGGACTTGGGCTGATATATACTACTTGGAAATTTCCTAGGCTGAGGAAGATTCCATTAGTGAATTCAGACTCTGGAAAAGAAAATAAATCCAAATGCAAGCATTAAGATAAAAAAAGAATTATCCTCTGGCAAGGCAAAAAATTCAACTATTGGTCAGAAAAAACCAAATTTTTGGACAGAACTTACATAAAATATCTTACCTCTGGGTGTGATTTTCACAGTGGAAACTAGCTGGTGTAGGACAAAAGTGACATTAAAAGGCTTTAAAATATGTGATTATCATATAAGAGCTACTAAAGTCACAAAGAGCTTCTCTAACCAGCTGAAGCCATGGATGCACACATGCACACATATACACAAAAAAACCAAACCCAAAACATGACATAACAAAACAAAACAAAAACTTAGAAAAGGACAAGAATGTGGATGTCTAACTTCTACAGCTTGGTACAAGTTCACTAGATTTCCTCTTTTCTGTCAAAACCACAGACCTTTCCACCCATTAATATATCAAATTTCTGCAGGAGTAAACACTGATACTGCAAGATTAATTTCCTCTCAATTATTTCTGTAGTCCTACCAGCAAATATCTCAATCTCTTGGAAACTGAAAATTCTTCAACTATAGAGGATGAGAATGCATTGTGAAAAGGAGCTTATGCAGTTAATAATTGTGAATAACTCTTTCAGATACTTGCATCAAAATTTTAGGAATTGATTTCTGCATACTATCTCCAGCTTCTTAAATTATTGTATAGAGGTTCTGCATTACAAGCAGTTGGAGACAACATTAAAATTATTTAGACTTTATCATGGAACCAGGAGCAACTTGAAAGATAAATGTCTCTCTTTCCCAGGATTGTGTCATAGAAAAATAATATACATGGAAAGCCAAGAGCTATTGGTTATCTCTTCTCAATCAGCTCTAGACAAAGCAGCAGTTTTGTCTCTGCACCTCTGAAGGACTAAGAGTGCCAATATAATAAGCCCTTCTTGAAAACTAATTTCTTTCCTGGAATGAGATTTTCTCAGTTGGTCTCTACGAAGAGTTTCCTATCCCTGGTGATCCTTACTTCTGCCTTCATTACTTCTGACGTAAGAAATCCTGACCTGAATAAAGACAATATGTGACATGCCTTCCCATCAGCAGCCACATGACTTGAAATCATATACTGTCTCATCTTTAAGACACATACTAATGTCAAAATTGAAAGTAACAAGAAATACACTATGTCCTTGGAGACTCCATGTTAAGACCATCTGGAGAAAATTAAATTTCTGGCCACCTTAAGTTTTTGCAACAAACAACAGGACAAAAAAATATAACAATGTTCCACTGATTCCTTTCAGAACATATTGCTGCATCTTCATTATCACCCAGTATTCAAATCGATGTAACATTTACCTAACACCTTCTGCAATGTTTTAGGTGTTCTTTTCAGAATAGAATGAACATTTCAAAGGTATTTCACCCCTCAAGAATTCACTCTCTTGCAGTCTTACTAGTGTACTTACAGTATACAAACTAGTTGCAGAGAAGGTTTTAGATTATGGACATTGTTTTTGAGTGCATGCATTAAGATGTATAACAGTTTCATCAAGTAGAGATGAGTATAATTACCTACAATCTGTTCCAGCACATGGTCACTTGCACAGTAAAGAAGATACTCCCCACATTCAGGTGGATCTTCCTGTGCATAAGTGGCTGCTGTTGCTTCTCATGCTATTGCTTGGCATCATTGAGAAGAGCCTGGCTGCAACGGTGATGGCAATCAGTTTGGTTAGGCTAGATTTCCCTTCAGTGAATCCATGCTGATTATTCCTTGTCACCTTCTTATCTTGTACACATGCTCAAAAGAAGGCCTTTGAAGCAGGCTGGAATGAGCTGTTCCATCCCTTTTCCAGAGACTGAGGTGAGGCTGCCTACCCTATAATTCCCTGGGTACCCATTTTTTGGCTTTTTTTGAAGACTGGGATGACATTTGTTTTCTTCCGGTACTTCCAGTACTCACCTGACTGTCATGACCTTTCAAAAATTATTGAGAGTGACTGTTGGGAAGGATGAAGAGTTAAAAGAAAAGTTTTATAGAGAGGAATGCTTAGGAGAAGCATTTTATAGAAGAAGCAATTTATAGAAATTAAATCAGGTTTTGATATATAAAAGAGATTTTTGCACAGGTAGCTGCTGAAGCAGCAGAGAGAATAAATGTTGAG
>VXBU01009040.1:6948-24124 GCA_013400315.1 Bombycilla garrulus
GCTGGAGCTGTGCCAGGGGAGGTTTAGGGTGGGTTTTAGGAAAGGTTCTTCCCCCAGAGGGTGCTGGCACTGCCCAGCTCCCCAGGGAATGGTGACATTCCCGAGGCTGCCAGAGCTGCAGGAGAGCTTGGACACCACTGCAGGGATCCCAGTGTGGGATTGTGGGGTGTCTGTGCAGGGCCAGGAGCTGCACTGGATGATTCCTGTGACTCCACAATTCCAATTTTTCAAGCACCTCATCCCCCTTGAGCTGCATTAAATCATTCATTTCAATACGAGTGAGGCGTTTGGGGGTTGTTTTTCCCTGCGTGTTTCACACACAGAGTTTTGGTTCCTGCAGCCTCAGCGTTTGCTTTACCCCCACAGGCAGCTCCGTAATTGCATCGGCCTGAGGGCTGGGACGAGTCATTGTCCCCATCATTTTTATGCAGATGATGTGGATTTTTTTTTTTTTTTACTTCTGATTTTACCGTTTTCTGTTTGTCTCCGAGCCAGGCGGGCTCAGAACGGGCGGGAGCGGCTGCGGGGCTGCGCCTCCCACACGGAGCTGTGGCCACCTCTGACCCCACCGGGGTGACAGGAACACCCCTCGTGTCCCCCCTGCCTCTTCCCCACCTTCATCCCAGAGCAGAGGGCACGGGAGGTGCCAGGACACGGCTCTGGCTGCAGGGGACTTGGTGTGACCGCCACGGCTCTGACATTCCCATTTCAAACGGATTTGTGAAGAAAAAAACCATCCCAAACCCCATCAGATCCTGCTGGGGGCCGCTGGCAAGCCAGGATTAGCTGTGGAAGGGGTGGGAGGAGGCACCTGAGCAGCAGGAACTCACACACCGACAGGGAACGAGCTCCTCGTGTGCTCGGGGGATGGATGAGATGCCTCCAGAAGTGTCCAACAGGATTCTGATCACATCCCAAACGGGTTTTTAGGAACAGAAGTGGTGTTTTGGGATTGTTTGGGAACACAGTGGACAGGGGAGGAGGTTTCACGCAGCTTCTCTGCTTGTCTTCCTTGAAAATTCCCCTTCAAGCCCCGTCTAGGTGACCTTGCAGCATTTTGTGCTGGTTTAGAGGGGTTTGTGGTGCCAAACCTGTCCCACAGCGCTCATTTCTACGTGACAGGGTTTGTTCAACACCTCAGCCACAGCAAATCCTGTGTCCTGCCTCTTGGTCATCCCTGAGGTACCAAAGGGCTGCTGGGAGGGATGAGGGAGGGGATGGGATGGTTTTTAACAGCTCAAATTTCTTCTAAAAGAACTCCCCAAAGAACTCAGAGGTGGCACTGCCAGCTGGAGCTGGCAGGCTTTAGTGACACAGGAAAACATGGAAATGCCTCGTGCCACACGTGGGCCAGGCTCTTGGATACAGAGCTGGAATAAACGATGGCCATGTGGAGGAAATCTGTCTCTTTTTTTCATTTAATCAGATCCAGGTGAGGCTTTGGCCAAGGAACATTGCAGGAGCTCCCACGGGGATCCTGCAGGGTTTGGCAGGAGTGGCACAGGGAGCCGGGCACACAAAGAGCTGCTGTGGCCTCGATCATAAATCAGAATTCCCGAATAGACTGGGTTGGGAGGATCCTAAAAACCATTCAGTTCCAACCCCCCCAGAACAAGCAGGGACACGTTTGGCTGTCCCAAGGTGCTCCAAGCCCTGTCCAACCTGGCCTTGGGCATTCCAGGGATCCAGGGGCAGCCACAGCTGCTCTGGCAATTCCATCCCAGCTCCTCCCCACCAGGAGGGGAGGAATTCTCAGGAATTGCCAGGAATTCCCAATTCCCAATCTCCCATCCAGCCCTGCCCTCTGGCACTGGGAGCCATTCCCTGTGTTCTGTCCCTCCATCCCTTGTCCCCAGTCCCTCTCCAGCTCTCCTGGAGTCCATTTCAGCACTCTGAGCTCTCCCTGGAGCTTCTCCTCTCCAGGTGAACATTCCCAGCTCTCCCAGCCCTTGGAGCAGCCCCGTGGCTCCTCTGGACTTGTTCCAGCAGCTCCACATCCTTGTCATGTTGGGGGCCCCAGGGCTGGGGCAGCTCTGCAGGTGGGGTCTCACCTGAGTGGGGCAGAATCTCCCTCTCTCATCCAGGTTTTCCTGTTCAGAGATCGTTTCCCCTCAGAGCAGCTCCCCTGCCAAGCTGGGAGGGCAGGGTTGTGTTCCATGTGCTGCCCAGGGAGATGCTGGGGGTGAACTGTGCCTCCTGGGCTCTGCATTCAGCCTAACCCAGTCTGGGGTGGGTTTTTCTCCCCAAAAAGCAGCAGCAGGGAGAGGCCAGGCCGGGCACGGGGGCAGCTGGGCTGTCCCTGCCTGCACCCGCACAGTTGGTGCTCCAAAACAATCTGGAGTTTGGCTTCAGCTCGGCTGTCCCTGCCTGCACCTGCACAGCTCGTGCTCCAAAACAATCTGGGGTTTGGCTTCGACCTCCTGGCCCAACAGGAAAATGTCCAAACCAGAAGTGCTGGGAGCGAGATGGAAATGCCCATCGTGTCCTGACATTCCCCACCCCAATCTCCGTCCCACTTGGCTCCAGCAGCATGGTGCCCACACCCACACCCTGCCCCAGGCACCCGGAGCCCAGGAACAGCCAGAGGCAGCCAGGCTGCTGCCCAGAGCCCTCGTGCCTCCCACCCTCCAGCAGCCCCAAGGTGCTTTTGGGGCCAAGACGCTTTTCCAGGGCCCGGGCAGCATGCGGAGAACACGAGGCACTTACCTCATTCGTGCTTCCCTGGGGGAGGCATTGCCAAAGGGGAGACAGAAAGAGAAAGAAACAGCTCTGTGTATCTCAGTGTCCACGGGGGATCATCCCTGGGGGGCTCATCCCAACCTCCTGCGGGGCCCCTCCTCGCTCCGTCCATCCCTGCTGCACTGCCGTGCCACAGCGACCCGACCCAGCCCCTCCCCTGTGCCACAAATCCTTCCTGGGAGAACTTTCCCTCTGCTTGGAAAGCCTGGGGGCCTGTGGAAGCCAGGAGCAGCTCCAAGCACTTTCACCCTCTGTGTTTTCCCCCAGCTGGACGTGTTGCAAGTGGGCAGCACCTCTGGGTTCCTGCTGTCCTTGCTCAGCTCCCCCTGCTCCCTGCCCCGGGATGGGTTTCAATATTCCAGCACATCCCAGAGGCTCCTGGAGTGTCCCTGGGGATGGGTTTCAATATTCCAGCACATCCCAGAGGCTCCTGGAGTGTCCCTGAGCACTGAGCCTCTGCAGGAGGGGTTTGCTGGGGACAGGGCAGCCAGGATGAATCCACCCGGGACGCTGTGGAATGAGGGAACGTCGGGAAATGCTGCCTTTATTTCCCTGCACGGGCAGGGAAATGTGCCTGCCCTCCACGGAAACCTGGCTGGTGCAGGAAAAGCAGGGAAGGAGAAGGGCCAGAAATGGGAGCTGGGATGGCTCCTGAGGGCTGAGCTCTCTCTGGGAAGAGCAGGAGGGCACCGCGGCCTTTTGGCTCTCTGGGCACAGGGATTGCACCCAGGGCTCAGCGGAGGCCGTGCGGGCTGGGCTTTGCCTTTTCTGCACTGGGAATTCAGGGGCTGGTCTAAAACAGAGCTGAGACCTGGCCTCGACCTCTGGCAGAGCTGGGAGAGCCAGAATGAGGCAGGGGAGAGACAAAATGAGGCAGGGGAGAGCCAAAATGAGGCAAGGGAGAGACAAAATGAGGCAGGAGAGACAAAATGAGGCAGAGGAGAACCGTGGCTGCTCCTCTTTCACAGCACAGCCATGCACACACCAAGCCCAGGGCACAGCTGCCCACTCCACAAGGCTCCACAAACTCACGCTGCTGAAGGGCGAGGTGAGGAGGAAAGAAAAAGACAGAACAAAAGAGCTCGCTGGGAGTTTTCTCACATCTACACAGCTTGTTTTACAAACTGCACAGGAACTGAAGGCTCAGGGACACAGCTCCAGCCCTGCAGCCACAGCGACCTCCCCCTCACAGCAAACTCCACAACCAATTCCTCTGCCTCTCCTCTCCCCAACTGGAAGTTCTAAGGCACAGATTAAAACTCCAATTAAAACTGCAAAGGTCTCCCTGCACCGATCACAGCACAAAACAGCTGGACCTAACAACCCTAAAAACCAGAACCACCTCAAAGCTGAGGGGAGAAAACCCCTCAGGAAACTCAACCCCGGCGGCGTGCAGGGAGGCGATTTTTTACGAGCCGGTTGGAAATCAGAAGCTCTTTTATCCTACCTGGTCCCACAAGGCTGCAGCCACTTGGTCTATTACAGCTCCCAGCTCTCTGTACTCCCCAGAGTATCTGATATAAGCCCAGGTACACAGAGTGATCAGGGTCAAGCCCAGAATCATGTTGCACAGGCTGGCTATGATGTCCAAGCCAATGAAGCCAGTGACGCCGGCCAGCACGTAGGTGATGAAGATGACGACGAAGAGCGTGGCCGGGGTGCGGGCGGCGTGGAAGATGTTCTTGCTGTCGTTGTGCTTGATGTACTGGATGTAGAGCTCGTCGATCTCGGCCTCCAGCTGCTGCAGGTAGCGCCGGCTGAACTCCTCCCCTCCCATCTTCTTGACGCCGCGGAAGAGCCGCACCGCCTCCTCCCGCAGCTCGGCGTGCTTGGCCTGCAGGTCGCTGGGAGCCAGGAAGGGTTTGTCCCCTCCGCACACCTGCGGGGGGAAACGCGGGCTGGGAACGCTGCTGGAGCGGTGCTGCTGGCTCGGGGAAAGTGTTCCTGACACGGGGAAATCATCCCTGGAATGGCACTCCTTATATACAGAAATCACTACTGACACGGGGAAAGCGTTCCTGACACGGGGAAAGCGTTCCTGACACAGGGAAATCATTCCTGAAATGGGGAAATCACCCCTGGAATGGCACTCCTTATATACAGAAATCACTACTGACACTGGGAAATCATTCCTGACACGGGGAAATCATCCCTGACATGGGGAAATCGTTCCTGACATGGAGAAAGAGTTCCTGACAGGGGGAAAGCGTTCCTGACACAGAGAAATCATCCCTGACATGGGGAAATCACCCCTGGAATGGCACTGCTGGCACGGGGAAATCATCCCTGACACGGAGAAATCATCCCTGACACGGGGAAATCACCCCTGGAATGGCACTGCTGGCACGGGGAAATCATCCCTGACACAGGGAAAGCGTTCCTGACACGGGGAAATCACCCCTGGAATGGCACTCCTTATATACAGAAATCACTACTGACAGTGGGAAATCATCCCTAACATGGGGAAAGTGTTCCTGACACTGGGAAATCATCCCTGACACGGGGAAAATCATCCCTGGAATGGCACTGATGTAATGGGGAAATCATCCCTGACACGGGGAAAGCATTTCTGACACAGGGAAATCATCTCTGACACGGAGAAATCACCCCTGGAATGGCACTCCTTATATACAGAAATCACTACTGACACAGGGAAATCATTCCTGACATGGAGAAATCGTCCCTGACACAGGGAAATCATCCCTGACAGGGGGAAAGCATTCCTGAAATGGGGAAATCACCCCTGGAATGGCACTCCTTATATACAGAAATCACTACTGACAAAGGGAAATCATCCCTGACATGGGGAAATCATCCCTGAAATGGCATTGCTGACACAGGACTGAAATCACTCCTGAAGTGAAATCATCCCTGAAATGGCATTGCTGACACAGGGAAATCACCCCTGACACAAGGAAATCATCCCTGAAATATCACTGCTGACAGCTGGGACAGTGGGAGGTGTCCCTGCCATTATCCCTGGAATGGCACTACTGGCACAAGGAAATCATACCTGAAATGGGACTGTTGGCTCAGGGAAATCACCCCTGAAACATCACTCCTGACACAGGGAAATCATCCCTGAAATGTCATTCCTTATACACAGAAATCACTGCTGACACAGGAAAATCATCCCTGGAATGTCATTCCTTTATACACAACAATCACTCCTGACACAGGGAAATCATCCTTGAAATGTCACTCTTACACACAGAAATCACCCCTGAAAAGTCACTCCTGAAACAGTGACATCACTGCTGAAATGTCACTCCTGAAACAGGGAAATCTTTCCTGAAATATCACTCCTGAAACAGTGGAATCACCCCTGAAATGTCACTCCTGAATCAGTGAAATCACTCCTGAAATGTCAATCCTGAAATACTGAAATCACTCCTGAACTGTCAATCCTGAAATACTGAAATCACTCCTGAACTGTCAATCCTGAAATACTGAAATCACTCCTGAACTGTCAATCCTGAAATACTGAAATCACTCCTGAACTGTCAATCCTGAAATACTGAAATCACTCCTGAACTGTCAATCCTGAAATACTGAAATCACTCCTGAAATGTCAGTCCTGAAACACAGAAATCAGCCCTGACACAGGAAAATCCCTCCTGACACAGGGAAATCATCCCTGAAACTTCACTCTTGACACACTGAAATCACTCCTGAAAAGTCAATCCTGAAATACTGAAATCACTCCTGAAACATCAGAGAAATCACTCCTGAAATGTCACTCCTGAAACACAGAAATCTTTCCTGAAATGTCACTCCTGAAATGTCACTCCTGAAACAGGGAAATCACCCCTGAAAAGTCACTCCTGACAGTGACATAACTGCTAAAATGTCACTCTTGACACAGTGAAATCACCCCTGACACAGTGAAATCATCCCTGAAATGGCATTGCTGACACAGGGAAATCACCCCTGACACAAGGAAATCATCCCTGAAATATCACTGCTGACAGCTGGGACAGTGGGAGGTGTCCCTGCCATGGCAGGGGTGGCACTGGATGAGCTTTAAGGTCCCTTCCAACCCAAACCTTCTGGGATTCCATAAATCTAAGACAGGAGGGCCAGGGGACAAGAAGGGACAGGAAGGGACACGCTCAGCACCACCCACCTCTTCCATCCTCTTGCTGTAGTTGTCCTTGGCAGTGGCAACTGCTGCTAAATTGTTGGCTTCAGCTGTGGCCTGTAAGGGCAAAAAGGGAACAAAATTGAGGTGCAGAAGGACGGGGTTAAGTTGTGCAAGTGCAGGGCCTCACCTGGGTACAGCCAGGACAAGTGTGTGGCACCCAGGATTGGCCAAGGGGCTCTCCCACCCTCCAAAGAATCTCATCCCATATTTACAATCCCAAAGCCTTCATGAAGAGAGGATTCCTACCCTCCAAGCCACAGCTACAAAAACTTTGGCTTCAGCTGTGGGAACCAGCAAGGGAAGAGATAAAAGGCTCAGCCACAAGTAAACAGCTCCAGCTGCAACCCTCAGCAAGGCTGGCTGGCTCGGGCAGCCACTTCCCATGTGTCACCTCCCTGTGTGGCCCTGAGGATGGCGGTCACCTGCAGGGAACCACTGCAGCCGAGCTGGCTGGGGCTGTGTGCGGCCAGCAATTCCCCACAGCCCATCCCAGGTGGGATTCCTCAGCTCCTGATGCAAAGTGCTGTTCCTTGGGTGGCCGTTTGGAATGAAGCCACAGCAGAACCACCGTGCTGGACACCTCTGCCAGTTGCTGGCAATGAACGGCAATCGCAGGGCAGGAATTCTCAGAGCTCCCGCTCACACCTACCTGCAGCATCGACTTGGGGTGTGGCAGCTCCTCCCCTTGGTAGATCTTTATGTAGGCCTGGAAGAGAGCAGGGCAAAGGGAATGGTGTGGAACGCAGCACCCAGAGGCTGGGAAGAGGAGGATGCTCCAGCAGGAGATGGCTTTGGTCACAAAATGCCACTCCTTGGGTGGCCTGGGTCGGTCACTGCAGGCTCTCCCTCCTCCTCTCCCTCCCAGAGGATCTGCACCTACCTCTGGCCTTTCCCTGAAGAGAAGGAGCCCAGGTGGCCCTGGAGAGTAGGTGGGGAGAATTACTCACCAGTGGCTCGCAGGGAATTGTCCCAGTAGCCATGACAACAAAAATAAGCTTTTTCCAAAGGCAACTGGAATACAGCCCTCAGTTTTCCCCCCTCTAGCCCTCAGCTCTCCAGGGAAGGAAAACAGCTCCTCCCACTTTTTGGGCTCGCTGTGGGGTCAAACACACGACCGTGAGGTCTTTGCCCTCTGCTGCAGTGAATCGGGACTGTCAGTGCTGCCCTAAGTGCTGCTGCTTTCCCCTTTAGACACAGCAAAATTCCACAGAGGAATGAATCCACTTTCTCTTAAATAAACACCTTAAAATACTCCACCAGGCCTCGACAGGTGATGTGGTTTCCATTGATCTCCTTAATGTCCAGGTTCTCGGGACTAAGAAGCCAAGGAATCAAAATCTTCAAGTTCTTGATGAACTCATCGTCTATTTCTGTAGAAAAAAAAGAAAAGAAGGCATCACAGAGTCCCAGAATAGTCTGGGTTGGAAGGGACCCTAAAGACCCTCATGTTCCAGCCCCCTGCCATGGAAGGTTCTTCCCCCAGAGGGTGGAAGGAACAGGTTCCAGAGGGAATGGGCACAACCAGAAAGCTTCCCAGAGCTCCAGGAGGATTTGGACAAAGCTCTCAGCAAAGAGAGATCAGGGTGGGATGTCAGGGTGAGATTTCTGGTGTTTGCACTGAATGAAACTGTACAGGACTGAAGGCAGAAAAAAACAATGCAACAGCCAGAAATTTGGAAGGGACGGAGAGCAGGGAAGATCCCCCATGTTCCTTCCATCAGAGCACAAAAAGCTGAGTACAGCTCTGAGGCAACAAGAAAATTGTGAAACTTGTGTCAAGAAGCTGCTGACAGCTCCTGTCTGCACACAGCACTTGTTCCATACTCCTCAGCACCTGGGGTTAAGGGGGAGCTCCAGGGATCAGCTCAGTTTCCAGCAGCACATCTCCCTCCTGCTCAGCGTGGAGTTTGCCAGGAGAGCGAGTCTGAGCCAGACAAAACCAGGCAGAAACTCACGACTTTGCCTGCTCATTTATTTTAAGTAGCTAATGGTCCACTTCATTGCTAAGACTGCAGCAGCCTGGAACCAGCCACGCGCTGGTGAGGAGCTCCCAGAAACACCTAAAAATATCCCCAGCACGTGGCTCCTTCTGGGGTGGAGAATCTCACCACAGCTCTTTTCTCCTTCTCCCTTTTTTTAACCTGCTGAACCGAGCCTGCCCTGTGGGGAAACCACTGATCAGATAAGTCATGCAGATTAAATATTCCCTGGAAGGCTTTTCAAAGTGAAATAACGTTCTGAGAGCTTGTGGAACCAGCCTTCCACCCACCACGAGCACCAGCCTTGCAGCAACCAGGCCGTGCCTGTGCAGCTGAGGGATTAACTGCAGCCTTAACACCAAATCCATGAACATCCAGCCTCATCCCTGCCCTTCCCAGTTTTCCTGTCAGTGTCCTGGGCATTGCCAGCAGCTCTCAGGCATTTCCAGCCTCCCACACCTTTTCTCCCTCCACCTCTGTCTGCTGCACTGGGAGGAAGCAATGGGCGTGTGAACATAACTGGGAGGAGGATCCAACTCCTCTCCCAAAAGTTTTTTCATGGAAAATATTTATGGGGGTTTCAGGAACAAGCAGGACAGTCTGTCAGGGTTTCTAAGGAATCAGAGTAGAAACCAGAGCTCGGCCTTTGTACCTTTCAGTTTTCCATCGAAATTGGGGTTGGTGGCGACTTTGAGGCCGGGGTGAGGTAAGAGGAAGCAGGAGATTTTGGTGAAGCAGGAATGGATGTGCTTCCTGACATTCTGCAGCTCTTCGTGCTGATTGCCTGACACCTGTGGAGACAAAGAATCACAGAAGGATCAGCACAGACACCCCAGCAACCTCACCTGGAGCAGCCTCGGGAGTGTCACCACTCCCTGGGGAGCCTGGGCAGTGCCAGCATCCTCTGGGAGAAAAACCTTTCCTGAAATCCATCCTAAACCTGCTCTGGCACAGCTCCAGCTGCTCCCTCAGGCTCTGCCAGTGGTCACCACAGAGCTTGCTGCCCATCCACTTCCCAGAGCTTCCTTCTGACAGGAATACTGGAACAAACTCCATGCTGTGGATACTCCACACTGTGGATGCTTACAGCGGGGGAGAGGGACACTGGAGATTCCACAGGCATGAGGACAAAGAGAAGGAACTGGAGTATCTCTGCCCACATGCCCTGAACATGTTATTATCATTTGGGAAATGCACATGTCCGTGGATGACTGGAGTACAAAAACATTCGGGATTTCCCACTTGTCTCACATTTAATCAGGTCTCTCCACAACCAGATCACCCATGCATTTCCTGACTGATCCCAAGCAGCCCTCACCCATCATTTTTTATTGTACAACTCTCTAATTACTGAAGCACCATTCCCAATCTCTTGGAATCTGCTGACCCCCGTTGGTTTGACTCTCTCTGAGAGTCCCAGGGAGCTGGGCTTGGGCAGAAGCCTGACATGGCAAGGAAATTCATTCTCCTCTGTGATTTTTAGGCACTGAGTGTGCCCGTGAGCAGCACTGCAGCTCACACCTGACATCCAGCGCTGAGGCCACCCAGCTGAACAGGAAAATCATGGAATCACAGAGTGGACGGGGTTGGAAAAGACCTTAAAGATCATCCAGTTCCAGGGACACTCCCCTCCCACTGGCCTAGGCTGCTAAAGAACCAAGATCATGCAAAACATACCTTCAGCCTCTTCTCCAAAAATCGTGCACCACCATCAGATCCATAGGAAAATTCGTAAGGGAAGCTCCAGTCACGAACAAGGAAAATAAGGGACTGGAAAACACACAAGAGTGGGGTCAGTGACCTGCTCAGAGCCCTCGGTGGTGGCTGAGCACCCTCTGCACTCTCACCCTTCATTTCACAGCACACCAAAACCCAGCCCTGAGTCTTTTCCACCTTTCCTGGTGGAAATAAGAGCTCCCTGTGTGCAGGGACTGAAACCACGCCACTGTACCCCCAAGGAAAAGGGGGAGCACCCCTCAAACTGCTGCACCAGTTTGAGTTTGAGTGGGAGAACAACATCAATCGCTGCCCAAGAAAAGGGATTGCTGCTAACCAGGACAAAAGGCAGCAAGCTCCCTAATTCCAGCCACATTTAGTTCCATCCTGTGGGAATTCTACAGGCTCATTTTTTCAGCCTCTTTTCACTGGGCGGCCTTCCAGACAGACTTTTAATGAGAAGCAGATGCAGAGGAATGAGGGTGAATAAGAAATCATTGGCTTTTGTAATCTTTATTGAGGCATTCAAAGTTCCTGGCAATAAATAAATAAATACCAGAACGGTCAACTTTGAATCTTTAAAAAAAAAAAAAAATTCAGAAAAAAATCAGGTTTCCACTGCCTCATCTGTCCAAGGGACCAACATCCCATGTAGGAAATAAAGGGTTTGGAGGGGCAAGTCCTGAATGCCAAAGCCCAGGAGGGTCTGGCAGAGGTGCCAGGGTTCCTCTCGTGCACATGGAAAAGCAGCTCTGCAAGTGGAACCCATTTCACTGGAATTCCCCTAGAATTTATCTATGTTTAGAACAAAAATTAACAGAGGGAGGGGAAATATTCCTGCTATTTCTCTTCTATAAAACACCAGAAAAAGTTTTTTAAAAAGCGAGACAACAGTGAGTTGGCCTTTTTGAATTGCAGGAGAAGCCACAGCGACTGCACCCAGTGAGCTGGTTCAGGACGTGCTGTTCTCCAACACCATGAGATGCTTAAGAGCCATGTCCACGTTCAGGACTTTTCCACAAACACATTATGCACGCCTGGAATTGGGAATTATTTTTTTTTTTCTGAAGTAAAATTGTTCCAGACGGGCTGTGTTTACCATGGCCTTTGTGAAGGCTCCACGTCCAGGGCCAGCCTCTGGCGAGGGCTCCTCGGAGACAAAGGGAAATGTGAATTTCCCGCTGACAACTCTCACTTCCAGCAGGACCAATGCCACTGCAGTTTATTCACCGTCACACTCGGAGAATCCCAGGATGGTTTGGGTTGGAAGGGACCTTAAATCCCATCCGATTCCACGGCTCCCAGGTTGTTCCAAGCCCATCCAGCCTGGCCTTGGACACTTCCAGGGATGGGGCATGCCACAGCTGCTCTGGGAAAATTCTGCCAGGGCCTCCCCACCCTCACTTTTCCTGCTTTCTAACCCTCACTCTCACATTTAAGAACATTTTGCAGCCAGCTGCCCACGCTGGAAGGGGACAGGAGATCGTTTCTCACCTGGCCACAGCAGCACTGACCCTTCTGCCACCTCTGTCACACCCACAAGAGCTCCCAGCATCTCCTAGTTTCATAATTTTCCCCTGATCATTAATGAAGATGACACTGAACCGCAGAGAGCCTGGGGGGATCCCAAGGAAACACTTCTGAAGGATGATGATTCCCTGCTACAATTAGTTCAGCGTGCTCTGGCATCTATCAGTTAATGAGTTTTTAATCCATTAACAATGGATTAAACCAGACAATGCTGACTTCATTTGCTTTTAATCAGCACTCTGGAGAGATAAGGCTGACAGAAGGCAACGGATCATGGTGAGAGTTACCTTTATCAACCCAACTCGTGGTGCATCAAAAATTGATCATGGGATTGTTTGGCAAGACTCACCATCCCCAAACTGAAACTCGACAGCAATTACAGTGTTTGGGAAAATCAGAGCCTATTATCCAGCCCTAATGATTTAAGCATGTTTAAGTTTCCCCTCACAGCCTGCTTTTCACTGATGGAGTAGGAAATATCTCAGTTTCACTGGAATATTTGGCTACATTATCCCCACAGTTTTTAAATAAGGAACAGGAATATTTATTTAATGTCTGGCTTTTTGCTGTACCATGTTACAATGTTCTTCAAGCTCTTGCCTGTCATATATTTTTACGGTATATATTTGTAGTTTTACCATTTATCAGTCACCAGCCCACAGCAGAATCCAATACACCTTAAAAATCTCAATTTGTCCATTTGTTGTATTTTTTAACATTTTAATTTTATTTCCACTTCCTGCCCACACACACCTTATAAACTCCTTAATCCTTCCAGGACAACAATTCTCTTTTTATGTGGGAAAGCAAATGTAAAATAGCTGTAACTCATTCCAAATTACTTAGGATTTTTACAGCATGCTTTGTTCTCGGCTGCTTTTTACTTCAGGAAGTTCACAAACCCTCACCCAACCCAATCAAAGCACTCCTGTGTTTTTAAAAACAGGAACCAACTTTACCTACTGTGAATGCCCAGTGCTCTCCCTATTTTTTTTTTAACACCAGCTTTTCACAGGCTGGGGAGCAGAAGGATGAACAGATGCCCCTTGTTTGAAGTTTAAACCCCTCTTACACCGAGTTTTCCCACAGCTCTGTTAATCCTCCTCCTTTCATTTTGCCAGGAGCAGGGATTCCCAGGGCAGGTGAGTTCAAACCTCTCAGAACAGAGGCTGGGCAGAGCTCCTGACTACAGAGAGCGACAAAACTGCTGCAAAACCAGCTGCTTTCCGCTTCTGGCGGGACAGGACAGAGCTCTTGGCGTGGCAAGGGCTCAGAGAGGGAAGAAAAAGGATGTTGGATGTATTTGGAAGCAAAGAAGCAGCAAGCCCTTCCTCGGAGCCGCTCCCCATCTCCTCCCGTCAAACTGCAGTGACACCTCGTGGCGAAGCCAGCGGGCTCCGGGGTGAACGGGATCCTCGCACTCACCTGGAAAGGCTTCTGGAATGTCTCCTCCATGGCCAGCCGGCCGTACTCGGTGAAAAGCTGCGAGGAGAAGGGAACAACAGGACATTTTGTCACTGCGGGCGCTGTGGGACGCGCGGGCACCAGCGCTGAGCTCTGGGACACGGACAGCAGCCAGGGGAGGGCTGGAGCTGGGCCAGGGGAGGGTTAGGTGGGATTTTGGGAAAGGTTCTGCCCCCAGAGGGTGGGATAAACACTGGAACAGCTCCCCGGGGAGCGGTGACATTCCCGAGGCTGCCAGAGCTCCAGGAGGGTTTGGACACTCAGGGATGCCAGGGGGGGATTTTGGGGTGTCAGTCAATGATCCCTGCATCACCGATCCCTGTGGGTCCCTGGAGTTAATTCTGTGTTTCTCTGCAGCAATAAGGAACATTTCTGAGTGAGAACCACCAGCACCACGTGCAGAGCTGGGCACAAAGCGGCCCTGAGCTCCCAGCTCCCATCCCAGAGGCACAGGAGCTCTTGTGGAACCATCACCCTGCGGAGCTCTCATGTCAGACATCCCAACCTGCAGCTTTTGGCTGCCAAATCTGTGGGAAATGGCTCAGATCAGCTGCTTGCTGCTGGTTTTGTACCAAGCAGAAACTTGTCGTGCTCCAGGGGGCTGCTGGAGCCCTGCTCCCTCTAAGCACTCCAGGAAGGAGAGGAAATGAATTCAGAAATAAGTACTGTCCCTGCAAACCCCTGCCGTGCAAAGACTCTAAAATCAGCCTAGCAGCAAGATTTGAAGACTCTCCAGTCCCTCTGCACTCTAATTTCTAACTCAAGGCACAATAATGTGTTTCACAGATGCCTAAAAATGGGTCAGCCTGTTAAAAAGTCATGGCTTGAAAGCCGAATGGAAAGATCAGGGTTACACTGAATAAATTCAGTGTTAAAGAAGTGTTATTGTTAATAATATTTATGGACTGAGATAATTCAGAAGTCTTCAAATGCTGATTTTTTTCAGCTGAACTTTTGTTTTTCTTTCCTTTCCTTAAGCTCCTGGAAAAGCCTACCTAATTAATCAATCAATCAGCTGAAGAGAAGAGAAAGCAGGAGGTAATTCCAGGAAATGGGCACGACACCTGTGCCACAAAAATCCCATTAGCTGCTTGTCAGGGCTGGAATCGCCCTCAGAGGGTCACCTGTACTGAGCTGGCACCAGATGGCACCATCCAGGCTGGTAATTCACAATCACAGAACAAAATCCCAGCATGGTTTGGGCTGGGAGTGACCCGAAATCCCATCCAGTGCCACCCCTGCCATGGGCAGGGAACACCTCCCACCATCTGAGGTTGTTCCAACCCTCATCCAGGCTGGCCTTGGACACTGCCAGGGATGAGGCAGCCCCAGCCTCTCTGGGAAACTAAGCCAGGGCCTCAGAGGCAGAAATTCCTTCCCAATATTCCATCTAACCCTGCCTTCCAGGAGCGGAAGCCATTCCCTGTGGTCCTGTCACTCAAGGACATGTCACCCTGTAAATACTCACAATCAGGTTACCCTGAAGCTTCTCTCACCTGCAAGTGCTGCAGATCATCCTCCTGCACATTCTGGGACAAGTTATAAACCTGCATTTAAATAAAAAAAACAACTTCAGATCACTCAGAACAGCCTGTCCTTGGGGCTGACACGTGGCTGGTGCGGCTAAAACCCACCACATCCCCATGGGGACACGGGCAAGGTCCCAGGTGCTGCTGGAAGGGAAGCTCTGCAGTTCCTGGGCAGAGGAACCAGCACAGGGGTTTCTCACCTGGATGGAGCTGATCATGGTGCTGAGGGCAAACACGGTGGCAGAGTCCCTCAGGGTGGATTGGCTGTCAAAGGTGCCCTGCGTGTCCATCAGCAGCACGGCGACCTGCGGGGCACAGAGCTCCTGTCAGCACCGCCAGCAATGCCAGCCTCGTGTGCCAGGGGGGAATGGAGCTGAGATACTCTGCTGTGCTGGAAACTTCCCTGTCCCAGGTTCTCCAGCACTGTACAAAAAGTCCTTTTCTCATCAGCTGTCTGAGTCCAAGAAGCGCTCTGGAGTCCTTAGTTCGTGTTCTAAAGGCAGTTTATTATTTCTTATCAAAAGTAGATTTCTCTGCCCTGCCGAGGTCGACACAGCAAAATTTTCAGAGACAACTGTGCCCTGCACACTCTGCCCTGCACACTGTGTCCTGCAAGGGAGATCGAGGCACATTGTGTCCAGCACTGTGCCCACCCCGGGTCAGTTCTATTCTTTTATACTCTCAACTACGTATCCAATGTTTACCATTAATTTCCAATCCGTGACCCTCACACCACACTGTCCAGCTCTCTGACAAACCAATCCCAAAGTGCCAACATCACCAAGATGGAGGTGATGAAGAAGAAGAGATATCATGCCACGTGTAAGAATTCTCCATCTTGACTCCCAGACCCCCCTGTCCAGAATCTCAAAACTCCCTGGACACGGCTCCAAATCTTTCCCTTTTCATCTATAATTACTGCTATTCTACTCTTTAAACTCTGGTGACTTGCAATTCTTCTTATAAGTTAGTAATTTGTCTCATGGATTAAAATCACAGCCACAGGCATTCTCAGCATCAATCCAGGTTCTCTGACACCTCTGGCAAGGCTGAAAAGCCTCCTGAGCAGGGTTTGGGTCACTCTGAGATGCCACAGGAACCCCCAACATGCTGGGGTGTCACTGCTCCTGCCTCAGCCTCCCCAGCCAGTCCTGAGCGCAGGGTGACTCCAGCGGGCAGCACTCAGTGCTTTGCACGGCCATGAGGGAGCTGCTCTGCTCTCACACACCTGCTGGCTGACACAAATTGCACCAAACACACTCAGCCAGCGTCAGGAATCACACCCTCAATGACTCAGTGCCACTTGGGTGCCAGGCTCTGCAGTGAAGTGCAGACAAATACACATTCAGGCTGTCAGCTGAATTTGCAGGGTGCTCTGAATCCATTGTGACAACTCTACTTTACAACTTCTGCTCTAAGAGAGAGAGAAGTACTGTGCAAGGACAAGATATTCCCGAGATTTCTGGGAATAGTACAGATATATGTACAGGTCTGCCCCTCAGATCTGAGCTGCCCAGAGTTGAGGGACACTTAGACAACACCTCGGGACACTTGGACATCACATCCCCTCACTTTATTAAACCAATCCATGCTAAAATAGAGACGTGCTATTGAAAACTTTCCCTAAACTTGCCCAGCCACCTAAGACGAGGCAGGAGAGTCTCAAAAGCTGGAGGAGGAAAAAAATACCACACACACACACCTTGGTGCCATCGGGCTTGTCCACCAGGAAAACCTCGCTCCAGATCTGAATGCCGGTCGTCTCCCGCTCCGAGCCGCCCCTCCAGGAAAAACCAGTCAGAGGCTCGTTGTAATCCCCAACCCAGTCCACTGCTTCCTGCAGGGAGGAACACAAGGAGTTCCTGGAGGTGTCAAAAAGGTTTTTCCTTCCTTTCCTTCCTCAAATCCTGGGGTCACTTCTGGGCTCCTCACAGTGAAGGCATGGAGGGGGTTGGAGTGTGTTCAGAGAAGGGAACGGAGCTGGGAAGGGGCTGGAGAATCCCTGAGGGAGCTGGGAAGGGGCTGGAGAATTCCTGAGGGAGCTGGGAAGGGGCTGGAGAATCCCTGAGGGAGCT
>VXBU01009040.1:24326-37400 GCA_013400315.1 Bombycilla garrulus
TCAGGGGGAACCTTGTGGCTCTGTACAACTCCTGCCAGGAGGGGACAGCCGGGGGGGTCAGGATCTGCTCCCAGCAGAAAAAGAAAAAGCAGCAGGAAAAGAGGAAGCAATCTGAAGTTACACCAGGGAAGGTTTGGTTTGGATATCAGGAATTTTTTTTCACTGGAAGGGTGGTCACACATTGGAACAGGCTGCTCTGGGCAGTGGTGGAGCCCCCATCCATGGAAGTTCAGAAGACAGGGATATGACACCTGAGGATAAGGTGCAGTGGTGAACAGGGTGATGCTGGGTTAGCAGCTGGATTCAATGAGTTTAGAGGGATTTTCCAGCCTAAAATGATTCTGTGGTTCAGGGCAGCAGATGTGAACATTGCTGCTCCGAAGTCAAGAGTCCACCAGAAACTTCTGCCTGGGGAAGGATCTGCTCTGTTTTATTTTGTGAGGCCCACACTCACGAGAGGCTTGAGCATTCCTAGAGCAGCAGCTCCTCCCTGAGCAGCAGATGGGAACAAGGAACACCCTGCAAAGGGCCCTGTGCTGGTTTGAGTTTGAAATGAGGTAAAAACACTAATTTTATGTAGTGGTTTGGATTTGTTAATTTTAATTTACTCATTTTTCGTTATAAGATAGGATTAAGACAAGAGTAAAGTAGGCTTCAGTTTTAACGGGTATAAAGAAAATTTTTATGAATAAGCTTAAAAGAATAATAATAATTAGAATAAATTTTAGATTATTTCTCCCTCCTCTCTTTTCTCACACCCTCCTTTTTTATTGACAATGTATAGAAACAATTTGCTTAGTTACTATTTTAAGAATAGGGTTTTTTTTTTAGTTTACTTAGGGAGATGAACTTCCTTCGTCATGCTATAAGGACTTTTTTGTAACAAAGACATATAGGGTTTTTTTTAAGGCTTTATTTTTCATGAGCTGCAGCCTTACCTTGTTGTACATGTAGCGCAGCATGAAGTCCATCAGGAACGATTTTCCTTTCCTAAAAGCTCCAGCCACGGACACAGCCACGACCTCCTTATCTCTGACAGCCTCGGAGAGGAGGATGCGGTTCAGGGCGGCCTCGTCCAGCTCGAAGGAGTGGTCATCTTTGACAATCAGGACCTGCACTGGCCCCGCCTTCCTCACAGATTCCTCCTCCTCCGAGCTCCACTCGTAAGTTTTGTCCGCAAAACTACCTGTGAGGGCAGGGAGAACCAGAGGGGGTTGGTGCTTTCCCCCACAGGGAGCAGTGGAGACGGCGGGGCTGCTGAGAGATCCAAAAATTCAAATATCCGTCCCAAACCGGCATCACCCAGAGCAGATCTGCTGCACCTCCCCTCAGACATCCCAAAGCTTCTTTAGGGTCCACACAGGCAGATTCCCTGCTGGAATCTCCCTTGGAAAACACAGCTGTTAGATTTTATCTACAAGGAAAAACCAGAAATCTGTAACTTCCTGCATGAGCAGGGCCTGCCATCACACCTCCCTGAGCCCTTCCTCAGCAGGAAAAGCCAAAACAAGCCTTCTCATCATCCTTTCCCCCAGGTTATCCAGGGATCTGCTCTCCTCTGGGCACTCCCCAGCACGTCCTTCCTGAGGGCTGACACAAAACCACGAGCAGCTGTGCAGCTGAGGATCTCACATCTCCATCAAAGGACGCTGCCCTCGTGCAGCCTGTGCCACTGCTGCTCCTGCAGCAATACATCCCCGCTCCATCTGCAGCCCCAGCTGATGCTGCAAGGGCAATCTGCTGTCCCTGCCACCAGCCTGGTGCTCAGCATCCCCCAGGACACTCCCAGCAGGAATCAGGCCATGCAGGCACAAGCCCATGCTGATAAAAGCCATTTCTGTGCTCTCAAACGGAAAGCACACACACACACACACGAGCCATGCCCACTTTTCCCACTTGGAAATGGCCACGTTCCCTGTGGAGCTGCTGTGCAGGCTCTGGGGGATCACACACGAGGGTCCCAGGTGCCTTTTCAGACCTGCAGCCCTGGGATTTGCAAAGAGCAGGCCGGCTCCAGTAATTTTCCTTTCCTGCTCTTTCCAAATTTTCCAGCCCAGGGAAGAGATGCTGAAGGTGATTGATGTGCCAGCTCACCTACAGCCACGTGAAACCTCCCTGCCAGCAGGGAAAGGAGCGGGAGATGGAAAGTTCCCCTCACATTCCAACAAAAACTTCCCAGTTTGTTGGCTGGGGCTGTAACTTCCCCAAGCTTTGCCTCGAGCTAAACCTCCTCAGGCTCTGTTTCAGCCCCTGACCCTGGGGACCCAGTTTTGAGCTGTTTCAAAGCACAAGGGCTGTGTGTAAAAGTTATAAATACCAAGAGGAATGGGGGTTTGCCCATTTTGGGCCTCTCTATAAAGAAGCCTCCAGCAGTAACTCCATATTTTAAATAACAGCAGCACTTTTGTGATTTCCTAAGATCCCACAAGGAAGTAGTGGGATCATTAAGCCTGGTTGCCAGGGGATTTCTGGTGGCTCTTGGACATATACTATGAGCTTTCTTTGCTCACAGCTGAAAGACAAAGATCTTTTCTTTCCATTGCTTGGAGGTTTTTTAGCTAAACAAAAGTCCCAAATGCTGTGAAAAGCGAGATTCTCCACCAGACTGCAGCACTAAAATCCCTTCGAGCACCAGCCCCTGCTTTATATCACTGCTTAGGGGCCTCCAGGAAAAAAAAAAAAATTAAATAATAAACAAAAAATCCTTCCCATTTCAAATCCATGGAGTCAGGATGCAGGCACACGTTGCCAAATGAAGGTGTCACACCAAACACCTCTTCCAGCTCTGAGGCATTCCCAACAGGTAAGGATGGCCAGGTGCCAAGCTGCAAGGGCCATAAAAACGATAAGAAATGCCTCCTTTTCTTGTGGTGTCCCCCAAAGCCCTGCTCAGCTAACCCAAGTCCTATTTTTATTTTCTTCTTCCAGCTGCACAGAAAGGATAGTGGAGAGATGCTTGGATAGGATGTGACTCACGGCGGGGGCAGGAAAAGATTTGTACATCAAATTAAACTTCAATATTTCTGATTCTAGCTCAGCCATCAGGGTGCAACAGCTGTGCCACCTTCTCAGAGCAGAGAAATCCCACCTCCAGGCATGGAGACAGAGGGAAGTGGGATCAGCACTTTGGAGCCAGGCTGGGAGAGCTGGGGGTGCTCACCTGGAGAAGAAAAGCATCAAGGGAGAGCTCAGAGCACTGGAAGGGGCTCCAGGAGAGCTGGAGAGGGACTGGGGACAAGGGACAGAGGGACAGGACACAGGGAATGGCTTCCCAGAGGGCTGGAATGGATGGGAGATTGGGAATTGGGAATTCCTGGCTGGGCTGGAATTGCCAGAGCAGCTGTGGCTGCCCCTGGATCCCTGGCAGTGCCCAAGGCCAGGCTGGACACTGGGGTTGGACACCCTGGGACAGTGGGAGGTGTCCCTGCCATGGCAGGGTGGCACTGGATGATCTTTAAGGTTTCTTCCAACCCAAATTATTCTGGGATTGATGTTTTCACTCACCCTGCACCAGCAGTGGGTACCAAGATGGGCACAAATCCTCGGATGCCCCTGGTTCAGAGAACTGAACGCTCCTCCCAGTGCGGGCCACGCATCCAAGCACAGGGACAGATGTGGGGATCTCCTTAACCCCAGGAGAGCCCAGAATGCACAGAACAGTCCAGGTTTGCAGCCCGTGCTGCTGAAGGAGTCTGCAGTGGTTTGTTGGTGTTCTCAAGGCAGTTTATCAGTTCCTTATCAAAAGNTTTTTACTTATAACTACTACTATTTCTCTATCTGAGTTTCTGTGACTTGAAATTCCTCATACAAAGTTGCCAACCTGTTCCATGGATTAGAATCAGAGCTACAGGTATTTTTAGTATCATTCCAGGGTCCCTGACACCTCTGGCAAGGCTGAAAAGCCTCCTGAGCAGGGTTTGGGTCGGCCAAAGGCATCACAGGAACTCCCTGGGTTCCAACAGACAGCGGCTGAGCAGAGTCCCCTGCCATCCTGATGCCACCCTGCTGCCAGAGGGACACCTGCTGCCAAATCCCCTCTCCTGGTGCCTGCATGGGACCTTCCACAGCTTCTCCTCCCTCTGCCCTTCCCAACAACACTTGGAGAGGGGATTGCAGAGGAGAAGGGGTTGTTTTGTCCCTTCAAATCATCATCATCTGAAGCAGAGTGATTTTTTTAGGCAGATATTAACAGATTTTGGGAGAATGTCCCCAGACACAGAAGTGGTCTCCCAGGGGACATCCTTGTTTCCATCATCACCTGAACACCAGGAAAACCAGGCTGTTTGCACAACACAAAGCATTTTGAGCAGGATATGTTGATTCCCCAGTTCCTTGGAGACAGCAGGAAAGAGGGATTATATTAAGCAGGTCTCTGAATTAATTTCATCCCTATCTCAGCTTCTTTCACATAGGCCATCTGCAGACAAAACTATCTTTTTCATATTTATATTCATATTTCCACGTGATGAAACTTCCAGGTTCTGTTTATTAAATTATCTGCCACACCGGAGAGCCAGGGATTATTTTATAAAATGGCTGCACACTACTGGAAATCAATTATTTCAGCTGGTCTTTCTGGCCAGAAATGAGTTATTGAAAGAAGCTGTACCTGGCAGTGGCAAAAACTCATCTGGCCAAAAAGGAAAGGAAGGAGAGCTCAGCTTTGCTCAACTCCTGTTTTCACTCCTTCTCTGACTTGACTCCTCCTTTCTCTCAGCTCTCCCGGCGCCCTGCAATTACGTCAATTCTCCAGCTGCTCATTCAGAAATTGTCAGGATCCTGCTCCTTCTCCCCATTTCATAACAGCTCATTTCCACGGCTCCGGAGCGGGGTGGAAGCCACGTCTCTTTTCCATATGGCAATTCCACGTGGGAAGGGGAAGGAGAGCAGGATCTGCGTTTGTACCGGGCTGTCAGACAGCACAAAAAAAAAGCAAAGAATTCTTTCACTGGTCTAAGACTTGCTTTTGACTAAATTAATTAAATTGAAACAGCATATTTCACATCGTGCTTGTGTGCAGACTGACAGACATGTCTAATGTAATTTACTTAATTTATTCTTCTCTAGGAGTTAATTACGTGCCACTAATTATGCAATGCTTGGTGAGTGCTTGCTGAAGCCTGTTCTCCCTTAGCCATGGAAGAACAGGTCACAGAAATGCTGACTGCTTCCCACAAAAGAACTTGTCCTCGAGTGAGCCTGCACAATAAATACATTTCATTCCAGACAATGAAACACAGCCACGTCCCATCATCATCTGTGCAAGCACTGCCCCACCAGAGCCTGAGGAAGCCAATTTGCCAGCCCTGCTCTCAGGCTCTCTCGGATCCCACGGAGTCTCAGCTACTGAAGCACTGCCTGTGGAAAGCAGGGGCTGCAGCCTGGGCTCCAATTCCCTGCTGAAATCACAATTCAGAATAGTTTGGGTTAGAAGGGAACTTAAAAATCATCTTGTTCTACCCCCCTGCCATGGGCAGGGACACCTTCCACTGTCCCAGGTTGTCCCAAACCCTGTCCAGCCCGGCCTTGGGCACCTCCAAAAATCCAGGGGCAGCCACAGCTGCTCTGGGCACCTGTGCCAGGGCCTCACTGCCCTCACAGAGAAGTATTTTTTCCTCATATCTAATCTAATCTAATCTAATCTAATCTAATCTAATCTAATCTAATCTAATCTCCCCTTTCTTAGTTTAAATCCATTTCTCTGTGTCCTATCACTATCTGCCTGTGTACAAAGTCACTCTCCTTTTTTCACAAGTGCTGGAAGGCCACTGTGAGATCTCCCCGGAGCTTTCTCTTCTCCAGGCAAAACATCCCCAGCTCAGATGTCACACACACAAAATCACCAGTGCCAGGCAGCGCTGCCATTCTGAGAGGGCATTCAAACCAAGTCACTGCATGGAAAACAAACTCCCAAGGAGAGAAACCCCAGGTTCCATGGGAAGCTTGAACTTGCTGTTATTTCCTCAGAACAGAGTATCCTGTATCCGTTATCAGCAGCTCTCAGGGGATCGGTTTGAGCAGCAGTGATATCTGTGTGGGTCCTTTCTGCAGTTTCCATCCCAAACGTATCACACTGCCACCAACAGCCCCTGAACAGAGCCTGCAGTCAGCCTCCATCCCTCTGGACTCTCTCCAGCTTGCAGGAAGCTTATCTGCCCTCCACAGCAGCTCTGGGGAACACAGCCACCCCTCCCCAAGGGTCTCCCTGCACTGGGCACCTTCAGCCTGGCTGCTGCTGGAACATGAGCCCTGCTCTGCCACACGACAGCCAGCGACGAGGAGGCTGGGAGCTGCGAGAATGCACCAGGAATCCTCTCCTCTCCTCTCCTCTCCTCTCCTCTCCTCTCCTCTCCTCTTTCTCCACAGGCTGGCGCAGAGCTCAGCACCATGAAAAAACGGGGAATAAAGCATGGAAGCAATAAAAAGAATCTTGGGACCTGCACAAAGGATGCACCCCAGCAAGCTGAGGCTGGCCTGGCAGCTGAGAGCTGGGACATTCCCTCAGCACGGGGACAAAGCCGTGTCTCACAGCCAGCCCTGCTCTGCAGTGCTGCCTGCACCTCACCGAGGTTCAGAAATCCACACCAGCAGGTCAGAAATCCTCCCCAGCTGGGTTTAACCACGCACACGCAGCCTCCACCCCTTGCTGTGTCACAGAATCCCACACTGGTTTGGGGTGGAAGGGATCTTAGTGCCCAACCAGTTTTAATCCTTACACAAATAACCCCTTCCACTGTCCCAGGTTGCTCCAACCTGGCCTGGAACACTTCCAGGGATGTAGGGACAGCCCCAGCTTCTCTGGGCACCCTGTGCCAGGGCCTCTCCACCCTCACAGGGAAGAATTTTTTCTAAATATCCCATCTAACCCTGCCCTCTGGCAGAGGGAAGCCATTCCCCCTTATCCTGGTATGTGGTCTTGTAAACAATCCACTCTCCATGCCTCTCCTGCAGCCAGGGCACAGCTGATGTCACACACAACCTTCCCTTCGCTCTGCTCACGCCTCTGCTGGGATTTTTGACACATCCACAGAAGCAGAGGACACCAGATCCAAGCAGGGGAAACACCAACTGCTGCCCATCCACTCACCAGAACCAGTGGGACCTGATAAGTGAGTGACACAGGTACCTCTGCCAGGCTCTGATCTGAGAAATGCACCAAGGAAGGGGAAGGCACAGCCAGAACTTACAGTGCCCAACTAGAACTCATCCGCACCTCCCAGACTGGGTGTAATCACAGCTGCCAGGAATCTGTGGAAATAATGGATCGGTGAAAACTCCTGCAGCTGCAGGGAAGCAGAAAGAGGTGAAGAAAAGTGGAAAAAGGAGCTCTGTCGTTCAGCAATCAAGAGTGGCAGATAAATAGAAATGGACTGTTCAGGGGTGTGGTGGAGGTGTTTAGGGAAAGACTGGATGTGGCACTCAGTGCCACGGTCTGGTTAACAAGGTGGTATTTGGGAATTGATGATTGTGGGGATCTCCTTAACCCCAGGAGACCCCAGAATGCACAGAACAGTCCAGGTTTGCAGCCCGTGCTGCTGAAGGAGTCTGCAGTGGTTTGTTGGTGTTCTCAAGGCAGTTTATCAGTTCCTTAGCAAAAGTAGATTTCTCTGCCCTGCCAGGGTTGGCACAGAACGCGTCCAGAGACACACTGTGCCCGCCCCGGGTCAGCTCTGATCTTTGATACTAATAACTACCTATTGAATGTTTATCATTAATTACCAACCCGTGCCCCTCACACCACACTGTCCAGATCTGTGTCAAACCAATCCCAAAGTGCCAGCAGCACCAAGAAGATGGAGGTGATGAAGAAGAACAAAAGATAACATGGCACGTGTAAGAATTCTCCATCTTGTGCCTCAGACCCCCCTGTACAGATCTCCAACCCCCCTGTACAGGGCCTCAAACCCCCTGGACATACACTCAAATTCTTTTCTTTTTACTTATAACTACTACTATTTTTCTATCTAAGCTTTTGTGACTTGAAATTCCTCATACAAAGTTGCCAACCTGTTCCATGGATTAGAATCAGAGCCACGGGCATTTTCAGTATCATTCCAGGGTCTCTGACACCTCTGGCAAGGCTGAAAAGCCTCCTGAGCAGGGTTTGGGTCGGCCAAAGGCATCACAGGAACCCCCTGGGTTCCAACAATGATCTCAGAGGTGTTTTCCAACCTGAATGACTCTGTGATTCTGTAAAAGGCCAGGCCTGGCAGCCTCCCTTTGGGACCCCAAGCTGTCCTGTCCAAAGTCAGGGCAAAGTCGTACAGCTGAGCTGTGTGAACAGCTCTGCCAATCCAAGCTGCACTCTCACACACTCCTGGCAGGGAGCTCTGCACCCCGGGATGCTCGGAGCAGGGAGCTGAGCAGGGTGGCTGCTGCTGCTGCTGCTGGGAGGCTTCCTCCTCAGCCTTTGCTTTTTCTGGAGCAGTGGAGATGTGGAGTGCACCTTCTCCCTGCCAGCCCTGAGTCACCCAGCTGGCAGCAGCACAGCTCCAGCTGCAGCGTGGCCAGCTCAGCCCCTTCTCCCTTTGGCAGAGGCAGCGAGGGGATGAATGATCCTGCTGATAGCAGGAGTGGTTTGGGACCTTCCCGTGTGAGCCACTGCTGACAGGAGCAAGAGTTTGGATGATAACTGGCCCCCAAACCTGCCTCTTACAACATCTCAAATGCCAAAGTACAATGGGAAATTTTAAATTACAACACCTACTACGTGAAGCTCCAGTGCTTAGTTGGCTCTGAAGCAAGAGCAAGTCCTACTGCTGTCAAATTCCCAGGCTGAGCTTTGCAGACACAGGCAGGCAGCTGGGAATGAAGCAAATCAGAGGTTTTTTTGTAGAATTTTTTCAGCAAGTTTGAGCTCAGGTTATGTTGGAACCCAGGGGTTCCTATGATGCCTTTGGCCAACCCAAAACCTGGTCAAGAGACTTTCCAGCCTTGCCAGAGGTGTCAGGGACCCTGGAATGATACTGAAAATACCTGTAACTCTGATTCTAATCCATGGAACAGGTTGGCAACTTTGTATGAGGAATTTCANATCTTTTGTTCTTCTTCATCACCTCCATCTTCTTGGTGCTGCTGGCACTTTGGGATTGGTTTGACACAGATCTGGACAGTGTGGTGTGAGGGGCACGGGTTGGTAATTAATGATAAACATTCAATAGGTAGTTATTAGTATCAAAGATCAGAGCTGACCCGGGGCGGGCACAGTGTGTCTCTGGACGCGTTCTGTGCCAACCCTGGCAGGGCAGAGAAATCTACTTTTGCTAAGGAACTGATAAACTGCCTTGAGAACACCAACAAACCACTGCAGACTCCTTCAGCAGCACGGGCTGCAAACCTGGACTGTTCTGTGCATTCTGGGGTCTCCTGGGGTTAAGGAGATCCCCGCAAGGTTAGACAGTTATGTGGCTGTGCCCATGACAGCTCAGGCAGCAGGAATGGCTGAGTCAGAGGCAAGGTGGACACCTCCCATGTAATATATGCCCATAAATAATGTCTAGCTTTAAAATCTCTTACCACCGTGGTGCAAGGCTCAATTCACAGAATAAATCACTTAACTGGGTTCTGTTGTTGACCTTAGCTACACTTTTCTTCAATTGCTGCATGCCCTTATAAATGGATTCTGAAATATCAGATGGATCAGATCATACAGCACATTCCTTTTTTGATTTTTTTTTCTGAATTTTATTCTGGGACAGGCCAAATACAAGGCACTAAGTTATTTTATTCATATTCAACTCCACAAATTGAAATCTCTCCAAAATTCCTCATTACATTCTGCTCTAAGAATAGAAAAAACGGGGGCTATCTTTTTCTTTATGACCTACTGTAACTAAAAATTTAGTGGCTTTATACCTCGTTTGTAATCCTAAATTATGAACAATAAAAAACTGCTGGAAGAGCACAACAAAAAGCCATTTTCTGTTTGTCAGCTACTCCCTTTCCCACATTTAAGCCTAGCCAGGCTGCAGGGTAACACAGAATCCCAGAATGGTTTGGGTTGGAAGGGAACATCTCATTCCACCTTCCACTATCCCAGGTTGCTCCAAGCCCCATCCAGCCTGGCCTTGGACATTTCAGAACTCCTGGAAGTGTTCCAGGCCAGGTTGGATGGGACTTGGAGCAACCTGATCTACTGGAAAGTGTCCCTGCCCATTCCACGATTCTATAATCACATTCAGCTTGCAAAATTGACTTGTCTCCTCTTTCAAGTCCCAGCATTTTATTTTCTTTTCTCTTTCACAAGCAAGTCATTTTGGTTGTGGATATTTCTGGGTTTTTTAGTGTAAAGGCTCCTCTGTGTGAAACATCTCAACTTTCACTTGTCAGGTTCCCAGCATTCAGAGTCACAAAGAAATGCCAGGAAGTGGAAACTGAAAATCCATCATAAAAGGGCAGAAATCAAACAACACACAGAAAGGATGTTAACATGGTTAAAATGAAAAACAACCTACCAAAATAATTTGTGACTTTTCTTCTGAGTTTAACCCAAGATGTGGCAGTGATGATCCCTGGCCTGTGCTGGAGAGGTGTCCCTTCTGTTCAAAACAGTTCCTTGGCTTTTCCTGGCTCCCTTTAGGATCTGCCCCAAATCCCCTATCCAGCTTGAAAACCCTCACCAAGAAGTATCTATAACCTCTGTCATCCCTTTTATGGTTTTAAAACTGACTTCTTGATACGTGGGTCATTCCAATTTCAACACAAAATTGGCCATGATGGGAAACATGAGATTTCACACGATTTGTTCCAGTCTGAGCTGTTTAATGGGAGCAGGGATCTCACTGGATCAGAGGCTGCTGAACATCTGCAACTGCCAAGCATGAAGAATTTCAGACCAAAATCAGTGTAATCTATTACAAACCTCCAGGAGCTGGCTGGACTTCACCATGCCGAGCAGAACTTGGACATAACAATCCTTATTTTGGGAAAAGCAGGGTCCACTGCTCACAGCAAGAAATTGTGATTTTTATTTTTTTTTCACCTGCAGCTGCCTCAACCATTCAACCATTCTTCTGGCAGCAGTTGTGAGGTCTGTGCAGGAAAAACCTTAAATGAGGCACAACCTCCTGCTGACCTTCAGCCCAAGGCTAAATCCTGCTCTGGATGCATCACACACCCCTACACGAGCTCCCAGGGATGTGACAGTGACCCAGCTATGACCAGGGGCAATCCCACATACTCACCCTAATTTGCTCTGTGAGCTTTAGAAAAGCAAATTATTTCTGTGAAACAAAGGAGGGTTACACTCAGCAGCTGCCTGTTTCCAGGCCTGAGTAACTAGGGCAAAGTTTGATCCGTTTCAAAATAGCGTTAATATTTTTAATGACCCATAAGCCCATTTTTAGAACAAAGCAAGGACTTTCTCCTTTCTGCCTTAGTTTCAGGAAAAGCCCGATCCTCCTCCTTTGCCAGCTGAAAAATGTAGCCATAGAACAGTCACCCCATGGACTGATGTCACCACACAATGCTGCAGTCACTGGACGTAAACACAGCTTTCAAGGCAATGAGGTTTTGTTGTATAAATAGAATAAATACATTTATTACAGGCAGCTTTTTCTTTTTCTTTCCTAGTAAAAAAAACTGAAGCATTTCACGCTCTTAATTTCTTACTCACAATGTCAACCAGCCTGGCAAAGAGCCAGGAAATCCTCTAGGAATAGCTGAACGTCTGTGGGATACAGGGAATGATTTTGAGCTGTGGATGGGCGGCAGCAGAAGGAGATCCCACAGAGATCCACCTGGATCCATGGACGCTTCCAGATTCTCGCAGGGAAGCTCAGGAAGGGCTCACCCCATCAGTGACACATCACATTTCCCGGGAGCAGGGCTCAGCAGCACAGCCTGAGGGATGTGCCCAATTCCCTCGCTGGAGCCGGGCTGCACTTCCCAGGATGATGCTTTCTCCGCTTCCATCCGGCATCATTTGCATTCCCTCCTCCTGCTCCCAGGATGTGCAGGGAAGGCACCAGCGCTGTGGATGGACGTGTGTGCAATTCCCAACACGCACGGAGTCAGGGCTCACACGTCTGTCACACGCTCCGCGAGACAAAGCTGAGAATGGCACCACATTCCCTGGCAAGTTTTCCCTCCGCTTTACCCAAGGATCTGAGGACCTTCACTAAGTCACAGCTAAACACGGCGTGGATCAAATAAGCTTCGCCCATTTTTTTTTTCCCCCTCTCTATCCCAAAAAGCCCATCGCCGGATCAGACACTCCGTTATCCCAACGCTTCCACCAGCAAGCCTCCGAACTGCTAATCATTGCCATGGGAAATCCTACGCTCATCTACACAAATTAGAATGTAATTTGTGTATCTAAACATCGCAGCTCGGCTCACCCGCTCCGCCTGAGGAGCCGGGATACCGCCGGCACCCGTGAGTGAGCTCACGTGGAATTACGACTCCGGAGGAAACGCCAAATTACTCTCCCCAAATAACGGGAAATGGCTGGATGATAAAATCTGATTTCCTACAGAACAGCGTGTCAGTGGGAGTGGGTGAAGCCGTACATCCCAGGCGGGCGGAAGGTGGAGGAGCCCCTTGCTGGCTGCAGCCCACCTGTGGGACCAGCTTGGGCTCCAGTGGGAAGCAGCAGCTGCTGGAGGATCCAGGCGCCTCTGGAGGGAACCGAAACCTTGCAGGAAGACACCACAGAACTTCCTCCTGCCGCCACCCCTGCGCTGCCCCAGCTCCCCCGGGATCAGGGGGCTGCGAGGGCATGGGCTGAAAACGGGCCCTGTCTGGAGGGTGACTCGACAACTAAATCCTACAGCTTCCACGAATGGGGAGAACCCTCTGGAGGGGTGACAAGGCAGGGTGGCCTTGTGGCTCTGCCTGCGGAAGGTGTGCTGAGCGGGATCCCTGCTCCCGGATGAGGTGGGGTGGGCCGAGCGCGACCCCTGCTCCGAGCTGGGGCGGTGGCTGAGGTGGCGACCCCCATGAGGGGCAGAGAAGACCGCAGCAGGGCCGGGGAAAGGGCTGTCAGGGCAAGCCGGAGGAGAGCCGGGGCAGCCCAAGGGCTCCCCAGGGAGCTGCCGGGGCTGTCCGGCCCCAGGTGAGTCCGGGGGTCCCGCC
>VXBU01009040.1:43930-57322 GCA_013400315.1 Bombycilla garrulus
GGAAAGGTGAATTGAAGCTCAGAACACAAGATGGGCTCTGGGAACTCACTCTTCACCACTGGGAAAGGTGAATTAAAGCTCAGAACACAAGATGGGCCTGAAAACTCACTCTTCACCACTGGGAAAGATAAATTAAAGCTCAGAACATGAGGTGGGCTCTGAAAACTCACTCTTCACCACTGGGAAAGGTGGATTAAACCTCACAACATGAGATGGGCTCTGGGAACTCACTCTTCATCACTGGGAATGGTGAATTAAAGCTCAGAACACAAGATGGGCCTGAAAACTCACTCTTCATCACTGGGAAAGATAAATTAAACCTCAGAACATGAGGTGGGATCTCAGAACTCACTCTTCATCACTGGGAACGGTGAATTAAAGCTCAGAACACAAGACAGGCTCTGGGAACTCACTCTTCATCACTGGGAAAGATAAATTATAGCTCAGAACATGAGGTGGGACTGAGAACTCACTTCACCACTAGCAAGATGGGATAAGAATCTTGCACCTCCACATGGGAAGTGAAACTTAACCCAGCAAGGACTAAATAGAGCAGCTTTTGCAGTGAATTGAAGCCCCTCAGATCTAAGAGATGTTCTAGGAGGCCAAGTCTTAATGCACCATCTGCCACTGGAAAATGAAATGTCCTTTTTGCTGTGCTGTCACCCGATGGCTTATCAGGAGCAGCAAGTCAGCAGAGTGAAAAACAGCATCCAAACCCTCAGCTGAGGAAGGGGAAAGAAAAAGGACACAAACAGCTCCCTATCGGGAGCACAGGAAGCTGATTTATGAGGGGAGAGGTAATTGCTTTGTTAAAAATCGCTTGAGGAAATACAGCCCTCTGAAGGGTAAATAGTTTCTTATTTGTTGGGGGTTCAGGAAAACTTAGGTATTTATGTTGGAGAGGACGTACAGGATGCAGAAGGCTTGGACAGTACAAGGGGAAGTGAAATGGGAATCTCTTTAAGGCAGCAGCCCTGAGCTCTCCTGTTTCTGGGAGGCAGGGCAGGTTACATTTTGCAGCCCAAACGAGCTCATAAATAAATCCCAATAAACCCAAAGGCCACTATGAAATTCCCAGGAGTCTGCACACTTTGCCTTTGGGTTTAACCTAAAGCACCACGGATCCTAATGGATCCTGCTATGGAGCCTGTGGTTTGGAGGAAAATCTTATGCAATCCACACCACTCTGTCAGGTGGTACATGTGGGATTTCTAAATGTAAGAGCAAGTTCAAAGCCCAGGCTGCATTTTAAACTGAGGATCAGTGCCTGGCTACACTGTCATTACTCTATATTGGACCTGCCTGGGCTGTGTGGCTGCCAAAAAGGCAGAATCTCTTCTGAAATAACTAATCCTGGACGCCAGAGACTCCTACATCTGGCATCCATTTGAATTTTTTCTACTTAATTTCTGCAGGCGCAGTTCCTGAGCTGAGTATGTGGTAGTTTTAACGCCTAGAAAATCACACCTCCTTTCAGGCCCTAATGATTCTCCTTGCAGAGAGTGCTACTGCAAATTCCAGCGTTCCTCTGCTCCCTATCCCCACCTTGGGGCTTCTTAAATCGTTCAGCGTTAATTTCAGAGACCATGGGTGAGCTTTGCCCAGAATTTCAGCTGCTTCACTGAAAATAATTGGGAAAGGCAGCTATAAATGCTTTCCACTTCGCAGTTTCACAGAAGATTTTTTTAACTTAGGGAGCCCAGGGAGACAAGTCCCAGCAAGTCCAAGGTAATTCTGGTGTGACTTTCATTGCACTGGCTGCCCACAAAGCTAAATGCTATGGTGTCTGATTAGCCCATGAGAGATTACATGATGTGGCTGCAAGGCTGCACTTCAGTCCTACATCCTCCTCATCTTCCTCCTCATTTTCCTTCTCTCCAGCCTCTCTGGAAGTATCCCAGCTTCTGGTGTGAAAGATGGAAAGCTCAGCCTGGTGTTTGGTATAAGCATATATATGGATGTGGATATATATAAAATATAGATGGTGTAGCCAAACTGGGGGCTTTTTGCCTGCCTCAAAACATGGGGTACAGGCTGAAAGCCCTGCCTGTCCCTGCATTTTTCCCTGCACAATGAAGACCTGTTGGAACAGGGTTGGAAGAGGCACGAAGATGCTCCAGGGCTGGAATCCCTCTCCTCCAGGCTGAGAGAACTGGGGGTGCTCACCTGGAGAAGAGAAGGCTCCAGGGAGAGCTCAGAGTGCCTTGCAGGGCTTAAAGGAGCTCCAGGAGAGCTGGAGAGGGACTGGGGACAAGGGATGGAGGGACAGGACACAGGGAATGGTTTTAAGTTGGGAAACGAAATATTTAAGTTGGATATTGGGAGGAAATTCTTAGCTGTGAGGGTGAGGCCCTGGCACAGAGCAGCTGTGGATACCCCTGGATCCCTGGAAGTGTTCAAGGCCAGGTTTGGACAGGGCTTGGAGCAACCTGGGATGGTGGAAGGTGTGCCTGCCATATCAGGGGGAGGAATAGGACGGGTTTTAAGCTCCCTTCTAACCCAAACCACTCCGGGATTCCATAAGCGCCGTCCGCGGCAGCCGCGGGGAGCGCAGGGTCCGGTTAACAGCCCCACGGCAGCGGCTCCCGGAGCNGGAGCTCTCTCCCCGCCCGGCCCCCGCTCCCCGCCCGCTCCGGCGCTTCCTGGTCGTCCCGGGGAGCCGCGGAGGGCGCGGCCGCCTTTGTGTGGGCCGCCCGGAGCCCCCCCGAGCCGCCGTTGCCGCCGCAGGAGCCATGGGCCGGGGGCCGCCGCGGTAGGAGCATCCCGGGGCCGGCGGGGACGCGGCGCTGGACATGGAGCCGGCGGCGCGGGCCAGCGGGGATATCCTGAGGCGGAACCCGCAGCAGGACTACGAGCTGATCCAGCGGGTGGGGAGCGGCACCTACGGCGACGTGTACAAGGTGAGCGGCGGAGGGGGGGCCGCCTCTGGCAAAGCCGCGGGATTCCCGCTTGTGTGGGAAAGGATTGACTGTGAGGGACGGGAGGCCCTGGCGCCGGGTGCCCGCAGAAGCTGTGGCCGCCCCATCCCTGGAAGTGCCCAAGGCCGGGTTGGACGGGGCTTGGAGCAACCTGGAGTAGAGGAAGGCGTCCCTGCCCGTGGGTTTGAGTGAACGAGATCTTTAAGGTTCCTTCCGACCCAAACCATTCTGGGATTATGTGCTTGCAGCAGCAGAGAAGGTTCTTCGCTGCCGCTGCCCTTCTTGGAGGTTTGAATTGGTGAATATCGCAGGCGATACGTTACTGCCCGAGGAGGTAGAGGATATCTCTTGGCTGTACCTGTTTGCAGAACGCGTCCATTTAAAGCACCTGATTAAAAGGGTGCCACTTTATCCCCGAGGTTAATAATAGCCCGTGAAAGGCAGAAGCAGATTAAAGCTCTTCAGGAGCTGGAACGGAGCTGCAGCACGAGGTAGAGTTAGTGCGGCACATCAAGTAGATGCTCTTGGAATGGTGCGTACCAAGAGTGACCCTGTCCATGGCAGGGAGTTGGAACCGGGTGATCTTTTAGGTCCCTTCCAAGCCAAGCCAAGCCGTTCTGGGATTCTTGGTGCTCACATCGGCAGAAGCACAGGCATGGGGCACAGGAGGTGCAGGCAGTGATGTGTTCCTCTCATATGAGCCCTGTCCTCAAACCTCAGGGATGTTCCTCATACCTTTATTTTCTGTTTTTTTTTTTAGGGCTGGGTGAGTGATAAAGAAAGCCTGAAAGTTCTCAACCTGTGCTTGGCAATGTGCGTGTTCAGCTGCACGGGGAGGGAGGCTGTGGGATGTTTTCCTTTGTAGTGCTGTTGAGTGTGTTTAAAATAGACCTGACACAGCCAAGCGTGCAAGGGAAGGTGTGTTACTGTGCCACATGAAAGGCAGCAGTAATTGCTCCTGCTGGGGGAGGGCTCTTTGCTAATGTTCAAATTGAAGTTTTATGGATGGATCCTGTTCCCACCACCCCTTTGAAATGGTTACTTATGACCTCAGGGAGTTATTTTTAAAAGTTTTCGTGGTGCATATTTGCCTTCCTCTTTTTTTTTTTTTTTATTTTCTGTTTTTTTTTTTTTTTCTCCTACAGTGCTGTGCACAGATCACTCAACTCCCTTCCTAGGGATTCTAGCACTAAATCCTTTAAAAGAACATTTCAGCTGTCATAAATCTGGAACTTGAGCTGCTTTGTCTGTGGGTGCCTGCCCAGCGCGGGGCAGCATGACAAGAAATAACCCAGGCAGCACGACAAGAAATAACTAGTTGCGTTGCAGGGAAGTGTTTTTGTGTCATCTCTTTGTGGAAAAAGAAATATTCTGCTTCTCATTATGCTGGTAATTAGTGGAGAGCTGTGCTGACATGTCATCCAGCTTCCGGTTCCGGAGCTGGGTTCTGTGCATGGCTCTGCTCCGTGCCATGTAAACACATCCATCCCCTTTAAACAAAAAAAACACAACCCTCTGCCCCCCTCCTCCACTCCCTGGCTTGTGAAAAATGTGCCTTCTACTCCTGAAACCGTTTCAGATAAGGAGTAAACCCAAACTTTCTCCTCCTGCCGCCTGGCGAATTTAAATCAAAGTTTTTGGCAGCGGTTTCAGGGGTTGTTATGAGTCTGCACCAAGTATAAAGTTAATGAGTTTAAAGTAGTTTGAGAGGCTGCATTTGTTTCTAGGTCATTGGTTTGCTCTTTGTTTTTGTAAAGGCCTGCAACAGGAACTGTATCAAGGGAATACTGAATCAGATGGCGCTGCCTCTTATGACAAATATGCAGAGCCAACTTATTTTTTAAAGTCATTGATGTTATGATAATTTAAAAAGTAAGCTAAACCTTTTTTTTCTTGAAAGGATTTAACATGTAAACATTGTACTTTTATTTTTGTAGCGCCTGAGTCTCAGTGCAGATGGCACATCTTTGTACTCGCTGAGGGCTGTCGGAAGTGTTTATAAAATACATTTGTTAGTGAATATCCAAGTGTTTTTATGTTGCAGAGCTCGGCAAAGGTTTGCTAGAGAGTGCTCTTAAATTAAAATGGAATTTTCCCCTCACCTCTTCAAGTGGTTTCTCTGCTCCTTCACTAGTGATGAGTCACCAGCGTCTCCAGCAGGGTTGTTTTTGGGATGTCTAAGGCAGGCAGCCTCTCTGATTGTGGGACATCTGCCTCTTCCTCAGATGCTTTTTGGTGCTGGTGGTTAATGCTTTAAATTCTTCTTGGGGCACTTGGTAGCTTTTAGAGTAATTGCCTCTTTTTTTGGATGGTGAAGGTGGAGGTTAAGCAAATATTTCTCTTCACTGTTAGGTTACAGAAGAATATTTAAGGCTTTTCCACTTTGCTTTTTGTTACTACCGTGAAAGCTTTAAACAGAGATGTGTTTTCTTAGTGTTTGTGGGGTTTTATTTCTCTTGTCTGTCACATGGCAAACAATGGTTGATTGTAGGATTGCTCCTAAGTGCTGGGTTGTTGATGTTGTTTTAATATCTTTTTTTTTCCCCCAAAATGCATTTCAGTGCTGGGGAGAAACCATCTGTAAATAAACTCTTGTCTATTCACAGCTTGTGTAAATAGATCCAAGTTTGGGTCTAGCAGTCTTGGAAGTAATTTCCATTACAATCCTGACTTGTTAGTTGTTTCAATCCTGGTGGGAAAGCTGGTTTTTTCTTCTTTTTAATAGAGCATATTAATATTAAACCAGTTCTGAACCATTTGAATAATTTATCCTTCACAGCATTGCACCAAGATATCTTGAATTACTCACTTGTGAAAGAGGTTTTAATAACAAAGATGAGAACCAGAACTTAATAAATAGTATTTTTATGTCCCCAGTGTCTCTCAAATCTAATCTGCCTTTCCTGGAAAGGTCTTCCCACCGTGGTCATAAAAATGAAAATCTCAAAGCAGTGTTTAAAAATGACATCAATTCGTTCTGTTTGCATTCAGAAATTCTGAAATGTTTCATGCTGAAACAGATGTTGTGTGTGTGTGTGGTTGATGAAGAAACATCTGACTGAGGTCTTGGAGCAGAAAATTAAAAAAGCTGCAGGAGACTGAATGGAATTTAACCTCCAGCACTGGGAAGTGGCTGGTCAGATCCCATCCCAGGTAAATCCCCAGCGTGGTTAGATGTTTCCCAGGATGGGTTTTCACACCAGCATGACCTGGGAGTGAACCTGCAGCTTTTCAGTGGGGCTTTGTGGTCCTAATTTGTTTAAGGTTGGTTTGATAACAAGGTCACACCATCAGTATCACCACTCCTTCCTGCAGTCCATGGGATTTTCTGGAAATACTTGGAATAGCAGGAGACTGGCCTGTTTTGCTTAATTTGTGGAATTTGGTTGCATCAGAGCACGCAGACATTGGCGTGTGTGTAATTGTGGATCTTGGTGTCCTCAAGGGGCTTTGGAAAACAGGCCTTGTGTTTGGGGCATCATTTACTGCTGCTCGTCCTCCCTGAGATTTCCTGTAGGGATTTTTTTTATTGGAGTGTTTGTTAATGGCTCTGAAGAGATTTTGGAGAGATTTTGGGGAAATACTCAAGTGTCCAAGGCCAGTTGGAGCAGCCTGGGATAACGAGAGGCGTCCCTTCCCCGGCAGAAATTGGGATGGGATTTAAGTTCCCTTCCAACCCAAACCATTCCCAGGGCTCAGCTTTTTGTGCTGTTCATTCCGAGCGCCCCAAACAGAGTTTGAACCGATCCTGGGCTGTGCAGAGGGGAACAAAGGCTGGTTGATGTAAATGGATGTAAATTCCCCCTTGTTGAAGGCTGTTGTTTGGCAGCTGAGCCCCGGGATGTGCCGAGGGATGAATAGCGGCGTGTCTGTGCTCCCCGAGCATCAAACATGACCTTGTGCAGCAATTCTAAAGCTGGCTTGTTTGGGCTTTTCCAAGCAGGATTGTGAGCAGTGCCACAGTGGCTTTCTTGAAAAGTAAGCACAAGGGACAAGGAACGCACCAAATTCGCGGCACAAACTCACCTGTAAACAAGAGGCACATTTTTATTGAGCACCGTGAAAATTTCGCTCTTTCTGGAGTCACCTGCTCAGGCTCTCTTCTCTTGAGATTATTATCATTATTTTTTATTCTTCTGCACCAAATAAAGGCATCAACACAGAAGAAACCTGCATTGTTTTGCCACTGATTGCTGCTGGAAAATAGCACTGAAATTGGATTGTGGCACACACACAGACTGTTTGTTCAAATGCAGTTTAAAACAAACAACAAAAATATTTGTTTTACTTTCATTGTGTTTTCTTTTCTTAAAGGTTGCCATAAAAGTGTGACTCTGTCCAGTTTGAATCAGGCTTCAACCCTGCTTGTGTGGTCCCTGCCTTGTTCTCAGAGCTCTGGATTCTAATTCCTGGTGCAGCCAAAGGCTGTTGAGAACCTGCATTTGATGTTTAGAAAATAATTCTCAATGTCATTCTTATCTCTCAGATAATGAAAATTTATCAGTTGAAGTGTTTTACTGCTTAAGTCAACAGGTTAAGGACAGAGTATTAAAGTTGTTTTTTTTTTTAATACCAGAGAACAGTTATGGCTGGGACAGCTTATAATCACATATTCCCAACTTCACACAAATATGTTTTGCCAGCTGCAGATCAATTGCATTTGACCATCCTTGCCTCAGCACTTCTGTCCCTGGTGAATATACGTTGCTTCCACATAAAAATGACCATGAAACATCAGTCATATGGGGGATTCCTCTCTTCCTGTGCAGATCAAAGCCCTCTGGGCAGCAGTGTTTGCTGCAGCCATGCCTGAACTCCGTGTGCTCCTTTTCCCGTAGGAATGGTGTTTGGAATGACATCAAACCAGCGCTCTTGAGATTTTTCTTATTGCTGTGGAGTTCCCCTTTTGGGGGATGGCGCTTTTCTTGCAGGATGCAGTCAGCAGGATTTCTGTTTTGAGAGCCAAGATGCTCCGTGGTTTGTTGACACCCTGTGTGAGGATATTCAGGAGTGGAAGGCGAAACTTTTGGGTTTCCATTTGTAATGTTTGTAATAGTTTTTCTTACTGTGGATTTGGTCTTTGATACGGGATGTTCCAAGCTGTTTGGTTTTAAATATTAGATCCTGTCACTCGTGTTTCTGTTTATCAGGAGCCGTAGTGACAGGACAAGGAGTAATGGGTTCCAAGTGGAAGAAGGGAAATGAAGGTTGGATATTGGGAAGGAATTCCTGGCTGTGAGGGTGGGCAGAGCAGCTGGGGCTGCCCCTGGATCCCTGGAAGTGTCCCAGGCCAGGCTGGACAGGGCTTGGAGCAACCTGGGACAGTGTGAGGTGTCCCTGCCAGGGCAGAGATGGCACTGGATGATCTTTAATGTCCCTTCCAACCCAAACCACTCTGGAATTCTGTTTTCTGCTAATGGGATGTTACGTGGTGGGAGTAATGTTTCCCCTGTGGTTGTTTCTCCCTGTCTCTTACTTTGAGCACTTTTGGCACTCTCCAAAATCTTAGCAATAAAGTCCAATTCCTTCTCAGTGTGAGACATCCATTAAGAGGAAATAAAGGATGCAGCTCACCCACCCCCAAGAGCAGAGATCTGAGAGGGAAGAAGAACAGACCCGAGATCAGAACATTTGCCCGCCAGCATCTCCTTCCTCTCTGTCTCCAGAAGATGCAACGGTCATTTCCACTGCCAACATTTGGATAACCTGGAAGGCATCCAGGATTTCTGGGCTGAGTGTGGCTGAGCCCCAGCTCTGGTAGGAGCTCACAGATCATCCCTGTCAGGGGGAGCAGCTCTTCCTGTCAGCGAGGCCGGAGTTTGGCCGCGCGTTCCGCTGACACCAGCAGCTGCCCGTCCTCTTCCCAGCTGGAAAAACAACCTTCCCTGCTACCTTGAGCCCTGCTTGGCACCTGCTGCTTGCTGGCAGCAAAGAGGAGAGGCAGCATCAGCACGAGGTGATTCCAGTTTAGAAAGAGCCATCTCCATATTCATCAAGGTGTTCTTCAGCTCGAGGCAGTCTCCATGCCTTGGTGGTTGAGGTTTTCACAAGGATTTGATGAGATAAAAGGGAATGGCTTCACACTGTCAGAGGGCAGGGTTAGATGGGATGTGAGGATTAAATTCTTGGCTGGGAGGGTGGGGAGGTCCTCGAAGAGAGTGCCCAGAGCAGCTGTGGCTGTCCCTGGATCCCTGGCAGTGCCCAAGGATGGCCCTTGGAGCACTCTGGGACAGTGGGAGGTGTCTCTGCCATGGCAGTTGGTTGTTAAATTCCCTTCCATCCCAAACCATTCCATGGTTCTGTGACTTTCTCACTCTTTGCCATTTCATTAAATTTCCGGCTTTTAAATTTGCTAAAGAAGCTAGAAGAATTCTTTCCCAATTTCTGAAGGATTTCTGGCAGTAAGAGCACTCAGCAAGGTTTGGTAGACACAGCCACCTTCAATTTGAGTGATTTTTTTTTTAATGCTGGTCTCAAATCCATTCTGGATTTCCAATAAAAAACCACATGTGGAGGCTGGATAAACCCTTCCTACATGGACGAAAATTTGTGAGTTTGGCACAGAAAGGTTTCTGTTCTGCTCTTCAGCTTTCTAAATCCTTTCACCCAAGTGCTGGAGTGATTAATTTCATCCAGCACAGTGGATAGGATGAGGTCCTGCAAGGTCCTGCTCAGCCAAAAATGATCTTTTTTCCATGATGGGTGGAAAACATTGTGTGGAGAAGCTGCAGCTTGACCGTGTCTTTGATGCTTTTGAGTGAAAGAGCACATGGGAGTGTGTAGTGGTTTGGATTTGTTAATTTTAATATCTTTATTTTTGTATTCTTTCTTCCCTCCTCACAATAATAANATCCAGCACAGCGGATAGGATGAGGTCCTGCGAGGTCCTGCTCAGCCAAAAATGATCTTTTTCCATGATGGGTGGAAAACATTGTGTGGAGAAGCTGCAGCTTGACCGTGTCTTTGATGCTTTTGAGTGAAAGAGCACATGGGAGTGTGTAGTGGTTTGGATTTGTTAATTTTNTAATAATAATAATAATAATAATACCACCAACACAGAGGGTGAGCAACAGAATTGCTTCCAGGATTGTCCTCTTCCAGTATTTTTCCCCAATCCCTTATCCTGTGTGTTGCTCTGTGTGTTTCCACTGGTTTCAGTTCCCCTAAAGACAGTGAAAAGATAAAACAGATTTAATCATGGANNCAGATTTAATCATGGATACCCTCAGAACACCCCAGTCCTGGTGTCCAAAACTCTGCATTTTCTGATCCTTCAAAATGGCATCTTTAATGCCAGATTGAATATCTTGGCACCTTGGAATTACTCCTCCCTCAAGAGTATTTTTGTGTCTTCTGCATGAATTTAGTGTCTAGGAGCTTCTTGTTTTCATGGAGATGAGGAAGATTTGGCTGGGGAAAGAATGTCTGAAAAAAGAAAGCTGAATGAACCGTATTTTCAGCTCAGTGTGAAAAAGCTGGATTTGTAGCATGTCTGAAATGTGAAATTTGAGTTGTTCCAGAAAGGCAAGTGCTGTTTTTTTTGGGGTTTTTTTTTTTTGTTTTTTTGTTTGTGGTTTTTTTTTGAGTGAACAGGGGGACTCTGTTGTCTTATTGATAAGAAATCATCCCTAAGGTTTGGGATTTTTTTTTTTAAGTAGCTTTGTCTTGTGCAGCATTAAAGGCATAACTTCTTACACTTGAGGGGATAGTCCACCCCAAAAGCTCTATTTGTGATGATCCACCCCAAAAATCTGTATTTTTGTCCAGTTCTCAGCTGCGTGTGTGATTCTTTGCTGATCATTGCTGTTGAAGCAATAAAGAATTGAGTTCTGTTTGCCTTAACTTGCAGTTTAAGGTAGAGACACGCAAGCTCAGAGCTGAGTTATAAACACCAGGCTCCCAAAGATGTTTGGGGAATTTAGTCATTAATCCCAAGGGAAGATAAGTGGTAAAGTCTCTTGTACAGGCACAGAAATGTAAACATGGTTGGTAAAAAGAATAAAGGTGGGGCCATACCACGTTTTATGGATGTATTTCCTCTGGATAAAACTAAAATAATTAAAAATTGACAGGAAGCAGTGGCTGATGGGTGTCTCAGTGATGGAACAGCTTCAGGTATTTGTGATTTATTTATGAGGGGTTGAAGAAACAACAGCAGCTGAAATGTTGAAGGAATTGGTCCACAGTGAATAAAGAGAGAGTAGCTGATAAATATTCACAGCCCAGACCTCTGAGAGTCCCCAGCATGAGCAGCTTCTGATAAAACCATTTTGTTTTCTCAGGTATGTGTGTGATTAAATTTAAAGCTCTGGTTGAGCTCTGATCCTCTGCTTCAGAGGTAGGAATAATTTCTGGATTAACACAGAGCCCTCTAAACTTTCCCAAACACTTCCTGTCCCGCGAGTCTTGGTTTTAAATTTGGCTCACGGTATCGAACAGGACAAAGGCATTTCTGAGGATGGATAAGGAGATCTCAGTTTTTGCTCTCGTGATCCACGCAGGGCCCATGAAGATGGATTTTTCCTTTTCCTCATTCCATGGGCGTCGAGGTTTGTGTAAATCCTGCAGCGGGGTGTCTGGAGCAAGGCCTGGCTGTGCTGGCTTTGGGAGGGATGCAGGAAGAGGAGGACAGGCTGTGGCTTTGCTCCATGCAAGCATTCCCTGAAATTCCCCATCCCTGGAATCTTCAAGGCCGAGTTGGATGGAGCTTGGAGCAGCCTGGCAGTGGAAGTGTCCCTGCTCTCCGCAGGAGGTGGCGTTTGGCTGCTCCAAACCGTTCCACGACGTTCTCAGTCGCTTTCCCCGCGTGCTTGGAGAGTTTTGGGAGCAGGGGAGCAGCCAGGCTGTGCAGAATTCTCTCACCACGATTTCCTCTGGCTCTCTGCAGCGCATTCCTCGGCGCTGGCTGCCTGGGGAAAGCTGCTCCATGGAAAATGCGCGCAGCTGCTGCAGGGAGAGGAGTGCATTCCTGGGACACGGCAGCACCGGGACAGCAAAACGCTTGGGATGGGCCTTGAGAGGGAATGGGAATTTCAAACCCTGCAGAAACACAAGAAATAAATTAAAATCTGTGTAAATAGGCAAGAGAAACGAGGCAAGAGGGAAAATGTTCTCAAGCTTCTCAGTACTTTCAGATTTTCAAATTCCACGTAAATCGTCAGGCCCATTTTACCAGAATATTCTAATTTTGTAATAGCACGTATTGCTTGAGCAGGTTTTGGTTCATCTTTCAAAGTAAAGTGAAGAAGTCACTGGCCAAGTGCTTGAAATCAGGTGAAGTGAAACTGTAGAAAAAGATTCTTATTTTCATGTGATATCTTGAAAAAGAATCCTGTTTTCAGGTGACATCATTTACGTGAGTTAATCAGTTAAAATTAAAAAATTAAAAAAAAAATCAGACCAGTTTTTTTTTCCTCTGTTCTGGCTAAAAATAAAGTGTGAGAGGATGAGATAACTTGCACGATTTTCAGTTATCATCTGGAATGAAATGGCAGCATATTTCCTCTTTACTTCATCAGCAAAACATATTTTATCTGTAACCTTTCTCATGTACCAGCACATTTAGAAATTCAGTTTTTCCTCGCTAAAAAAACCTCCTGAAATGTAATTTCTGTTTATTCCAACAGAATTCCAGGTTCTGATTTTGAGTTTTCTCCTGAAGTAGAAATATTGCTGATCACTATTCCATCACCATAAAATGAAGACTGTAAATAAATGGGATTTATTTTAGTACAAACAGCTGTCCCAGAATCAGAAGGAAACACCAAATCTTACCCATCTCCCACCCCAAGAAGATGACAATTGACACAATCCAGATACAAACCAAAGCTTAATTCTAGAACAGAAATAGAATCTTCCAACTCCTCTTTTTAGCTAATTTTCCTTCAACTTCTTCAGTTACACAACTTTTTATTAGTTCTGTTCTGGTCACTGATTTATGTAACAATAAAGAGCAAAAACACTGATCTGTTTTCTTCATCCAGGCAAATTTATGGCTTGTTCCTCTTAATTTTGTAATTGTGAGTTCATCTCTGAGGAACTGAAATTTGAAGGAGGTGATTACTGAACAGCTTTGTTGGAGGTTGATTTTTCTACTTAAATCTACATTTTCTACCTGGATCTCTCTAGATTCTGTCTGATAAATGATGAGAAGGAAGAGGAATTTATATGGATTTTTACCATTGGTTTGGAGGGCTTGATATAACAGTTGCAGTCTCAAAATTCTATTTTTTCCCCTTTAAAATGCCAGTGGAAGCTCCTCAGTTTTGCCTTTCTGAGGAGAAACATCTCGCTGTGTGTTATCTCACATTTACAAAACAGTAAAAAATACCTTTTTCTTTGGTAAAGAAGTAAATGATGGTCCTAAATTATTTAGTTTTTAATTATAAAAAAAAGAAATGCATGTTTTCCTTCAGAAATTTGTTTTCTCCCTGCTTCAAAATCCAGATTATTATTGTTTTTCTTTTTTTTT